>JAECZD010000011.1:65148-207648 GCA_024349325.1 Pogonomyrmex californicus
GCGTCATCGCGGAGGAAGTCAGATCCTAGGATTCCTCCCTGCGCAATCGGGAAGCTGTCAGGAACGGTATGCAAATTTATCTCGTGACCCCGGAACTGGACGGTTATCGACCCTAAGGTCTCGATTCTGCCGGTCGTTATCCCTGTGAGATAGATCGTATCGTTTTTGACGATGGGCGTGCTCGGATGCACGTGTTTTTCAAGGTTAGGTGCGGCCATAAAGTCAGTTGGTTCTGCTAAACCGCTAACGGATAGCAGAATGGAGGGGCGTGAGACGGCCCAGGTAGATTTAGGGTTGCGACTCGGGTGTTTGTGCTTTCTCGCGAGCCGTTTCTACCGTGTTCACCGGACGCGCATTTCTCAGGGGATCCGCACGCGGCGCGTCCATCCCGCGAGGCGGATCCTGACCGTTTCCCGGCCCGCTAAATCTGCTGTTATTATACTGTCGTTTGCGGCACTCTTCGATTTCATGCCCGCGATTCTTACAGTACCTACACCACTTGTCGTTTCGCGATGTTTCGAAGTTACGCGTGACACGGTCTCCATTCCGCGGCTCGGATGGGTTTCTGTTATCGTATCGCGACGCTGGTCGCATCTCGGTGCGGCGCTCGGTCCACTCGGAGGGGCGGTGTGGTTGATAATTTCGTTCGCGGTTCCTGTAATCGCTATATTGCGGGGGCGAATGTCGCCTCTCAGGCGGGGGCGTTGGTCTGTAACGCATGTTGCGTCCCGCGTCCGGCTCGGGTGATCGGCGGCGTGCATCGGTCGTTTGTCTTGGTGGCTGTCCGATTCGCGCAGGGAGCCCGTAACGCTGGCGTTCGAGCTCATCGCGCTTCGCGATCATTTTTGCAGCTGCGAAAGCTTCGAAAGGCTCGCGATAATGCTCCGGCCGCAGCTGTAACCGGTACGGGGTGGGGAGGCCCTCGCAGAAACAGTGAGCAGTAAGCTCGTCAATTTCGCTGGTCACCGCAGAATTTAGGGTCCCGCGAGCGCGTTGTTCTCCGTCGCGTATTGCAGATCGGAGCTCCTTAACGCGGTCTATGTAATCTAGGATATGTTCGTTGGGACGGAGGTGTACGGCGGTCAGTTCTCCTCGATATTGCGCTACGCTCTTGACGGAACCGAAAGCACTGTTGAGCAGATCCGAGAGTTGTGTAACTGACTCGCAGGGTTCGTCGGCTACCGCGGAATGCGCGTGACCCCGTAGTTTGGTTATAAGCAGACGCGTGAGGGGCCTTTCGTAATGCGGGGGAAGGATATCGCGAGCTTGCCTACAGGCCCCGAGGAACTTGGACAGCGGTATATTATAACCATCGAAGTGCGGCACGTACTCAGTGGCTTCCCGGTAGGTAATCTTCGGAACGGAGGGCGGTTCGGCGCCCGACTCATTGTGATCTCCGAATAGCGGTGGCGTCTCACCGAATGGCTGGCCTGGCGGTAGGCTGGGGCTTCGCAATGGAAGATCGCGGCGTATGTCCATTTCGCGTCGCATGCTATTTAATTCGGCGCGCAATGACGCCATCATATCGCTCATCTCGCGTAACGCGGCTCGACCTTCCTCGGCATCGGCGCGGTCCCGCTGCAAAGCGGCGTTTTCTGCCCGAACTCGCTCCTTCTCCCGGTTTACCGCGTCGTGTCCCAGCCCATTCTATCCTTCTCCCGGCTTACCGCTTCATTCTCTGCGCGAACTCTCTCTCTTTCCTTTTCTAACGCATCGGCGTCGGCCTGCAATTGCGCGGCACGCTCTTCTTGCGCGGCGCGAATCTATTGAGCTCCTCCTCGGTCAAAGGTTTCTTGGGGTTATTCCGAGTATTCATATCGCTCTCTTTAGATTTTACCGGGGTGCGAAGCATAAGGCGCGATAATCGCGGTATGAACGCTGGGTGGGTCGGTGAGATTTGCCGATATGTTCGACTCTCCCGATTAACGATATCCCACCGCTGTCACCAAATTATGTTACGTCAAAACCGCGGGGACTGCTCCGATAATCTCAGCGGTAAATTATTGAAAACGCTCTCGAGGAATTTCGGCAAATTACACGGCCGACCTTGCGTTTAATCAGATGTCGGGTGATTGTTTGACTGTAAGCGAATCAGTGCAACAGAGAAATTGGTTAGCCGGCGCGATAAAATGCCGTCGGGAGCGGGATTCGTCTCGTCGAGGTAATATCGTCCGCAGATGTTCTCAATGGCTTTACCTAACTCCCTGAGCACTTCTAGGGACACGGTGAAAACCTCGGTGCATTCAGGGCAAAGCTCAATGTCGCGGACTATTACTAGACTGGTACGGCAGCAATCGCAATGATCCCGGGCGGAAGTATATCCAAACTGAAACGCATGGGTCAATTCAAGACGATACGGTAAGAGTCCCCTCCGGTATTTCTTTCTTGCATCGAAAGCAAAGATATTCGGCACTATTAGGGAGTGACTCGGCGATAGCGTCGTCTACGCATCGATACCCAAACGTGGTAAGGCAACGCACCGTACTCCTACGATATCTGTATACGGCGCCTGGGTGAGTGCGCGAATTTCGTGGCTCGAGGAAACAAGGCGGGCACATTACGTCGAATAACGGGAATTAGTATTACGCGGCGAGTATTTAACGTTAAAATGGTATTTTGAAGCTAGAATATTTCTACAAGCAACGGTAGAGCGGCTCGAAACCCTACATGCCTTAAGGGAAAGTGGCAAGGGAGGCAAAAAAAAAGGGTCGGTCGTAAAACCCTTCCGGTAGAGTGATGCAGCTATGCGGCGGTCGGTCGACGCGAACAAAACGAATGACGCAACCCGAAGGAATCCTGAGCGCGAATATTCTTATATTCGTTCGGATTTAATTTCTTTGTTACTCGATATTCTACTTACTCGATATTCTACTGCTGTAAACGTATGCCCGATGAGAAAACGCGAAAGCAATCGGGAATAAAACTTAATGTAAGATTCTCACTTACCTTTCGGTGTTTACTCTGCGCAGGTACTCCTCGAGGGAGATACGCGGTCGAAAGCTGCTTCCCTGGTAAGCTGCTACGGGTGTGGATGGTGCTGGTAATGCGCTCCAGAGGCGATCGTGCACTAGGAGTTCGTATTCGCCGTCAAAGGTCACTTCTTCGCCGATGATCGCGTTATGGTCGTAAATCGCGGCCACGTGGAGGTCGTATTCAAGTCGCCGAAGTGTGTTATTACGACCCGCGCGGTTTTTTCGTGCCTTAGGCATTCGATAGAGGCTCCAGGCGTATGCGTATATTATATTTAATTAAGGGATTAAGGTGAGGATATTGCATTCGGCTGCGAGCCAATTACGCATTATGGTTCGGCGTCGCGTTGGAATGCATGAGTTACCGCGTGCTCGAAGTCCAATGTTTCCTTCGTGGTAAGTGCGGATAACGCACAACACCTTGCCCCCAGAAACGATCGGAATTCTTGCTTTGATTGCTAATTGTTCGGTAAAACAAGGTTTGAGTAATTATAAATGCCCGTTGCCTCTTTAGCCTCGCGAACACTTCCGATTTCTCGCGACGATAGGAAGGATGATGCAATGAATGACACGTGGCGAATACACTGTACTTATTATATTCAAATATTCAGGAATCGAATTACACTCGCGTAACACTTGATTAAATTTAGAGCAATACAAGATTTAGAATACAAATGATCACTTAATTTACTGAACTAGAATTTAGAATTGACGAAGTAGAATTGACTTAAAATTAGAATTGGAATTGAGATTGACACTCGCACGATGTGTACTACTCGACGGCGCGTACAAGAGTGAACGAGCATGGCCGCGTGTTGTAACGCGTGCCTGCGGCGGCGCTGTTGCGCAACATGGCGGATGGCGTGGGTACGCCAACGCACGTGGCGCAAGATGGCGGATGGCGTGGGTACGCCGAAGCACGTGGCGCAAGATGGCGGGCGGCGTGGGTACGCCAACGCATGTGGCGCTCGCGGCGGTCATAGACTATAGAACTAGACTAGACGCGCGTATCTATAATGGTCGTTGGTCGGCCAATCAGCGCGCGGCTGACCGGAGATGATGCGCAACGGCAACGCGAGCCTTATTGTAGTATTAACAATTTTACAACTAATTAAATTGATATCGTTATCATTAACATGATTTTGTTATCAATGTTAGTGTTATCTTTCACATACTAATTATTAATCTGACCATTATCATTAAATCATTATTAATTATTAACTAGTGACCTATTAGTATTATTATTATTTAGCGGCGGTGATTATGTTATGAGTAAGGAAAGCGGTAATTGTTATTACTACTTATTATCTTATTTATTAATATTATTTAATTTTATTACATATTTTAGGAAAAATGCTTACTATTATCGGTTATTTAATAATTGCAACCTGTGAGATTGCCTATATAATACTTATATTTACTATGGTGTATGTGTGCTGGCGGTAATGCGCATCACGTGGTACGTCGACGGCAGGAGAGCCGGTAGTTGCCAACTTCGGGGATTAGAATAATGGCGCTTCTGCGCAGGTGAGATAAAAAGGAGAAGGAAAAATTTTACCCGTTGGCTCTCCTGACGTTACAATAGTCAATTACCATACGCCATCGCTTGTTTCCTTTGGAGTCTCGCTTTTTAGGCACAATCCATAAGGGAGAATTATATGGAGATTTTGAAGATTCTATTACTTCGTTTTCTATTAGTTCATTGACTTGTCGCGTGATTTCTTCCTTATGAATTGGTGGAAAACGGTATTGTTTCGTATTGACGGGTTTCTCATCCCGCGTGATTATTTTATGCGCACTTGCATTGGTATATTTTAATTTATCATCCGGAAGATGGAATAGATCGCCATTCTTTTCTAATAAGCCTTCAACATGGTGTTGTTCCTCTTTATTTAAATGATCCAGGCGTAGCAGTCCACGAATTCGAGTTATTCTTTCCTGGGCGTTCGTTTGTGACACTAAGTTCACTGACGAAGCGTTGGGGATAAATGGAAGAGGACTGTGGTTGTGGCAAGATTTATTTTCAATGAATTCGACTTCCTGCATTTGGACAGTCGGTATTACTACTTCCCGATCTATTTCTCCGGCGTTGGTTATTTGCAAATATGCTTTTCCGTCGCGGTTTTCAACGAGGGCTTCGCCCACATATATATCTTTATGAATTTCTAGTCGCGGTATATATCCCGTTTTGATTTCAGGATTTTCGATGTTGATATAGAAGGTAGTTTGCGATCTAGCTGGAACGACGATCGAGTCGTGTTGAGCGAACGGAATTTCTATTCCCTGCCACAATAGAAGCTTCCTAGGAAAGTCTATCGTTGCATTGTCGCAGAGGAAGTCCGATCCTAAGATTCCTTCCTGCACGATTGGGAAGTTATTAGGCACAGCGTGCATTTTGACTTTATATCCGAGAAAGTCTAGTTGCATAGACCCTAGGGTCGCGATCTTTCCCTGCGTGATTCCACTGAGATATAAAATGTCATCTTTAAATATTGAAGTATGAGAAAGAATATTTCTTTCCTTTATTAGGTTTGGAGCGGCACCCGTGTCGATCATAAATTTTACGTTCGGCATTAAGCCTTTTATCATTAACGTGGCAGTAGGCGCCTGATTAAATTCTCTTGGATTTAAGGTTGCGATGTTGTATTGCTTGTGCTTGGTTGATTCGTTTTTCCTGCATCTGTTATCGTATTTACTGGACGCGTGGCGTACTGGGGATCCGCCCGTGTCGCGTCCGGTTTTCGGAGCGGATCTTTCGCGTTTCCCGAACGAATTATTGGTTTGTTATAATATTCTCTTTTCTTACATTCTTCTATTTCGTGCCCGCGCGCTTTGCAATAGCGGCACCATTTCAATGCTGCTTCATAATTAGTTTCTTTTGTCTGCGCGATAGTTTTACCGATAAAATCGGTAAAACCGATAGTTTTACCAATACCCGAGTATGTTCTCACGCGGCTCGTGTCGCGGGTTTGTATTATGGCTGTGTGGTGTTCTTTGATTATCTGTGCGGCTGCGTTCGTCGCGATATCTAGTCTCATATTTATCTCGTGGCGGCTCGCGGTATCTGTTTGCGTCTCGCGGCGACTGAAAGGGAACCCGAGTCGGTTCGCGATAATTATTTTGATAGCGAGTGTCGCGAATAGACGGCTGATATTTCTTGGGCGACGTCACCTGTTGTGGCGGCGGCGTCGACTGTGCCATACAATATCGCGTGGCGTGACGCGACATCGGATATCTTTCGGCATTCTTTTCGGGTCTAGTTTCCAGCCATTGTTTTTCTAGCTCCTCTCTCTTGGCTATCAATTTCGCGGCGGTGAATGCTTCAAAAGGGTTAAGATAGTGTTCGGGTTTCAATTGGAGGCGATAGACAGTCGGCAACCCGTTGCAAAAGCATTCCGCCGTCAGGATATCTATTTCATTTGTTATTTCTCTATCTAATCTACCTCGCGCTCTTCTTTCGCCGTCTATTACTGCGGATCTGAGTTCTTTTACTCGATCTATGTAATCCAAAATATGTTCTCGCGCCTTTATGTGGATCGCGGTCAATTCTCCTCGATATTGAGCGACGCTCTTTACGGAGCCGAATGCGCTCACTAATAAGTCAGTTAGCTGCGTTACTGATTCGCATGGTTCATCTGCCACTGCAGAGTGAGCTCTGCCTCTCAACTTTGCAATTAATAGTCGTGTAAGAGATCGTTCGTAATTTGGCGGTAGTATATCTCGTGCTTGTCTACAAGCGCTTATGAATTTATTCAATGGTATGTTATAACCGTCGTAATATGGGACGAACTCGGTCGCTTCGCGATATGAGATTCTTGGTGCTGGTGGTAAATCTGACGCGGCCTCACTTACATCGGGGTATGAGATTCGCGGATTTAAAAAAGGTTGTCCTGATGGGACTTCTGATATCTGTTCGTTGCGATGGTCGGTAACATTTCGCAATTCTGCTACTTCGTTACGCAATGTCGCGATCATTTCAACGACGTCACGCATTATTTCTCGTTCCTTGCGAAAAGCGTTCATTTCTGCTTTTAAGTCGTTTCTATCGTCCGTTTCGGAGCGTTCCGCGGATGCCATGCATCCATGTTCAACGTCTTCCTCGAGGGGAGACCGTTTATTCGATCGCGTATTCATTGCGACAGGCGTTCTCTGCATGAGAGATTTTAGGTTTTGAGATTTTAAAGGAGAGATTTACGCGAAGAGTTTTTCTTTGCAGGTTTAACAATTTCCCAACGAGCGGGAACTCAACGTCTGTAAGATCTCCGGGCAGTTTTCCCGCCAAGCAGAGCCTTGTGGATTAATTAAAATTTTTAATGATTTAAACTCTTACAATTTGTAGGAGTAACATGCGTAATCGGTTTTCAGAGAGTCCGAATTTTTATTTTCATGCAGTTAGTGGACATGCAAGAATATAAGCGTTATGTTGAAGAACTTGAATTTAGAAGAAAAAATTCATTTACACGGTGATTTTTCCATCCCACCGCTGTCACCAGTTTGTTACGTCGTGAATGATGCAACGTTGTTACGTCCGGGCGATATTTGATTCGATTCTATCGAAACAGTATTCACACCGGGCTGTATGGGGGAAATTTCGTATGAAAATTTTTATTTTATGAATGACAAGGAACCTCGAGCGGCAAAGGTTCTGAATCAAAATTTTATAGTGATTTCAATTGAGTGACAGAGATCTCGAGCGGCAAAGATTCTGTTTAATTGGGAGACTTTAATTGTCTCGTTGAGTATTTTGTCTATGTAAATTAAATGCAGGAAGAAACTAAGTCTTCTCGAGAAAATAATTTCATGCGTCCCGATGCTGTTGTTGACGTCTATAATAGTCGGGTCTGGTAATGATTCAAACGTTTGATTTTCTTCTCGTAAGTGGTTTAGAAAAGCAACGAAGGCGTCTACGCACGCGTCGCAATTGTTTATTCTGCGACAAATGGACAACTCAGTCGGGCAGTGCTCGCACTTTCGCGGCACTGGACTATTTCCGATATGAATGAAATGTCTTAGTACCAATTGAAATTGTTGTTCGGGATGAATTCGTTCACAATCTACCTTGCACTGATGGCACAAGAGTCCTGCGTTGTTATAATCGCTGGCGATACCGAACAACCCGTAACCGAATTCGGTAATGCAATGACAAAGATTTATGCGATGAGTGTAAATTGCGGCAGGGGAAGTTTTCGATTTTCGCGGTCTCTCGAGTTATCCCCTGCACATTTGCGGTTTTTTAAGTTCGAGTGCATGCAGCAATAATATCTGTCCTACCTTTAGTAGTAGTTGTAGAGAATTTCACTCCTGATCTCCATATATCTCTTCTTCCGCGGATCCGTGGCGAGCATCCGCAGCGGCGGCAATCTCGGGGTACGGAAGGTGATAGGGGTCAGCTTCCACGTTGGAGGCGGCCTCGGTGACCAAAAGCTTCCGGAGAATAATTGTTCGTAGTTTTTGTCGTAGACTGACTCGGCACCAAGCAGGTTTTGCAAATGTCGAGGAAGTCGATTGTTCAATTTATTAAAGAGTTTTTTCAGTGATTGCTTTCGACCTGAACGGTGACGACGTTTCAGTGGCATCGCAAAGAGATCTTACTGTAATAATTCATTATGAATTTTATTTCGTGACTCTAAGCTGTGCTCTTGCACAGAGGAATGCGCTGGGTGACGCAAGCGATAGCGTTATCTGCGGTATGTTATGTCTCACGGGCGACTCTGCAGTGAGCGCCGCAACTCAATGCATCATGAGAACACAATATTCCGTATTAATTTGCGTTTATTTTTACGCACTATTCACGATTCCGACAAGGTGTTGTGCCTCGCGGGCGACTCTCAGGAGCGCCGCACGTTTGGTGCATGCACGAGTGCACGAAACCTTGATGATTAAAATATAACTTGAATTTAGAATTTGGAATAGGTAGATCGTTGTAGTTCCTCGTCGAGGCGCCGGCGTGTCAAGCACGTAACAGCGTCAATCCAGAGGATCGATACAACGAACTAATATGTTTTCATTCAGGTTCTTAATTTATTCAATGTGGTTTGAAAGATCTCTTTATCCTCGCGAACTCGGTCGGTTCATTCGTTTCGCTAGGATAGGATAGGTGGGATTCGCTAATAATCACTCGCGATTCAATTTTCACTTCGTATATTTGAGATTAAAAGTGAATAGTATAATGAACAATATTAATGACTTAACCGCACTAGTCTTATAAATAGAATTGAATAATGATTCTTACGATTAGAATTGAAATGAAGGAAAACTCTCGATTTAACACGCTAACGTGCCGAGAATTGAACTTAAAGTACTCGCATCCGATCCTAAGAGAGGATGTGTTCACGAGCCAGGAACCTTCCCGGCTGGAGACTCGATGTGAACTGCACGAAGGGGCCTCTGCACTGAGCTCCTTCGTTTTCGGCGGCTTGAAGTGCGGCGGCGCTCTGGTGGGAGCGGCGGCGCTTGCGTGGGAGGCACTGGTGGTAGGGCCCCGGTGGTCGTGGGGAGGGATACCAGTGGCTCCCGTGGTAGGGATGTTCTTCATCCAGGGACGCATCACGTCTTTTATTTTTAATATATTCTTATATATATATACGCTGAAATAAATGGAATTAAACGTAATGATTAAAGTTTTATATATTGAAATGGTTGTTTTGAAAATTTCTTAAGGTATGTCTACGCGCTTGACGTGACACCACGCCATCCGCCATGTTGCGCAACAGCGCCGCCGCAGGCACGCGTTACAACACGCGGCCATGCTCGTTCACTCTTGTACGCGCCGTCGAGTAGTACACATCGTGCGAGTGTCAATCTCAATTCCAATTCTAATTTTAAGTTAATTCTACTTCGTCTCAATTCTAGTTAAGTAAATTAAGTGATCATTTGTATTCTAAATCTTGTATTGCTCTAAATTTAATCAAGTGTTATGCGAGTGTAATTCGATTCCTTAATATTTGAATATAGTAAGTACAGTGTATTCGCCACGTGTCATTCATTGCATCATCCTTCCTATCGTCGCGAGAAATCAGAAGTGTTCGCGAGGCTAAAGAGGCAACGGGCATTTATAATTACTCAAACCTTGTTTTACCGAACAATTAGCAGTCAAAGCAAGAATTCCGATCGTTTCTGGGGGCAAGGTGTTGTGCGTTATCCGCACTTACCACGAAGGAAACATTGGACTTCGAGCACGCGGTAACTCATGCATTCCAACGCGACGCCGAACCATAATGCGTAATTGGCTCGCAGCCGAATGCAATATCCTCACCTTAATCCCTTAATTAAATATAATATACGCATACGCCTGGAGCCTCTATCGAATGCCTAAGGCACGAAAAAACCGCGCGGGTCGTAATAACACACTTCGGCGACTTGAATACGACCTCCACGTGGCCGCGATTTACGACCATAACGCGATCATCGGCGAAGAAGTGACCTTTGACGGCGAGTACGAACTCCTAGTGCACGATCGCCTCTGGAGCGCATTACCAGCACCATCCACACCCGTAGCAGCTTACCAGGGAAGCAGCTTTCGACCGCGTATCTCTCTCGAGGAGTACCTGCGCAGAGTAAACACCGAAAGGTAAGTGAGAATCTTACATTAAGTTTTATTCCCGATTGCTTTCGCGTTTTCTCATCGGGCATACATTTACAGCAGTAGAATATCGAGTAAGTAGAATATCGAGTAACAAAGAAATTAAATCCGAACGAATATAAGAATATTCGCGCTCAGGATTCCTTCGGGTTGCGTCATTCGTTTTGTTCGCGTCGACCGACCGCCGCATAGCTGCATCACTCTACCGGAAGGGTTTTACGACCGACCTTTTTTTTTTGCCTCCCTTGCCACTTTCCCTTAAGGCATGTAGGGTTTCGAGCCGCTCTACCATTACTTGTAGAAATATTCTAGCTTCGAAATACCATTTTAACGTTAAATACTCGCCGCGTAATACTAATTCCCGTTATTCGACGTAATGTGCCCGCCTTGTTTCCTCGAGCCACGAAATTCGCGCACTCACCCAGGCGCCGTATACAGATATCGTAGGAGTACGGTGCGTTGCCTTACCACGTTTGGGTATCGATGCGTAGACGACGCTATCGCCGAGTCACTCCCTAATAGTGCCGAATATCTTTGCTTTCGATGCAAGGAAGAAATACCGGAGGGGACTCTTACGTATCGTCTTGAATTGACCCATGCGTTTCAGTTTGGATATACTTCCGCCCGGGATCATTGCGATTGCTGCCGTACCAGTCTAGTAATAGTCCGCGACATTGAGCTTTGCCCTGAATGCACCGAGGTTTTCACCGTGTCCCTAGAAGTGCTCAGGGAATTAGGTAAAGCCATTGAGAACATCTGCGGACGATATTACCTCGACGAGACGAATCCCGCTCCCGACGGCATTTTATCGCGCCGGCTAACCAATTTCTCTGTTGCACTGATTCGCTTACAGTCAAACAATCACCCGACATCTGGTTAAACGCAAGGTCGGCCGTGTAATTTGCCGAAATTCCTCGAGAGCGTTTTCAATAATTTACCGCTGAGATTATCGGAGCAGTCCCCGCGGTTTTGACGTAACAGAAACATATATACCTCGTCGTTTACGGGTAATATACCGGTTATCTCGTGCTCAGGACTCGTAAGCAAAGTCATAAATTGGTGGTGAGATTTTATAATTTCGGTATTCGGCAAATTGGATTGTTGGTCGAATTTTCCCCAAAATGAATTTAAACAAAGCTTAGCGACCGAACGTAAACCGGGATTGCGTGCAATGTTTCGCCTGTCGAGTATGATACCCTCGGTTTCCTCATATTTCCGAAGGTAACGTTCCTTAGCATCATCGTCAGCGTCTTTCTTGCATTCGCTCGGCCAGCCGCATGCTTCTTGTTTTAATTGCAAAAAGGTATTAATATATTCGGCAAACAGTCCGCCTTGAATTGGGATGTGCCTCGCTCGATGAAATGACGTCATTGTTGGAGAATGTAAAGTAGTCGATTTCGTCGATTGATGTCAACAAAGTTTCGAGATATCGATATTTTGATTGTTGCAACAATTTCGAGTATACGTACACGTTCTCGAAACGTATATCGTGCGGACTTTCGAGCAAGCTTATGAGAATGTTAGTTTTACCGCAATTCGATGGTCCGTAAATGATGGCGCATATAGTCGGTAATATTTCACTATGCTTGCGCTCCGTCGTCGTCTCCGTCCCTATCATTCGCGCTTTCTCATCGCAGTTCGCGACGCGTATCGTCAGTGGCTGCCATACGAATTTCATGTTCGCATTGCATTATCTAGGCTTCGATTTATAGGCGCGCGAATCGCTCAGTTGCAAAAATGTATTATATCTCGTACTGTCGCATCCCTCCGATATTCGGGATTTGAGTGCTGAGCAGTTGCAATATATATCGAAGATCGTACTGTTACGCGTGTGTGGCGACTATATCGACCACGTGTGGGACAAGGAACATATAAAGACGGATTTGGAGGTTCGAATCTATCGTCGCTGCGTCGAGCATTATAACCAACCGTGGCAACGTACGCACATCGACGGTCTCGCATGGAAGATAAAGGATTGTAGCGTATGTCAGCAGCAGCGTCAAACGAAGGCCACATTGGAGATCTGCTCAATCGAGCAATAAACGCGCTTCTTTTCGAGTTACATATCATTTTGCGGCCCGGGTACTCGGCTGAAGAGCGACTAGCCAGAGATGAAACAAGCATGAATCCACTGGACGCGGCGTGCCGTGAACACGACATTGCGTATTCTCAGAGCAACGATCTCGCTAGACACGCGGCGGATAAAATACTCGTCGATAAAGCCCTAGGACGCGTCATCGCGAGAGATTCGGCTCTGAGCGAGAAAGCTGCAGCTGCATCGTTTGGACAGCGATGAAAGCCAAGACCAAGATCGGCATGAGTATGAAAGCGAAGAAAAAAGCTTTCAAAAAAAAAGAAACGAATACTTCGGCGAAACGAGGTGGTGTGTTACCGATTTTGCCAATTTTGGGCGCTCTCGGGTCCTTAATCGGCGGAGTGACCAGCGTGGCGAAAGCGATAAACGACAGGAAAGCCGCGCAACGTCAGCTTGAGAAACTGCAACATCACGCGATAGAAACGCGCGGACTGTATCTCGCTTCGTACAAATACGGACGAGGCGTAACAGCGAAAAAAGAAAAAAAGAAAAAGAAAACGTCAAACAATAAAAATACCTACGGGTGTAACTACCAACGTACAATTGAATCAGCTGGCGAAGCGTATGCGCGTATCATACTTCAGAGCGTTTTTATGCGTAACGCATTATCAATTAGCGGCGCGTGTCGAAAAGAGAGCGGTATCGTAAATCTGGACAACACGATGGGTCCCGGCACTCATTGAGTAGCGTACGCAAAGAGAAACGATCGTCATATATTTCGAGTAAGTTTCGGTAATCTTCGACCGCCCAAGGAACTGATACGATATTTCGGAGACAATGATAGAGTACAATCGAACGTCCTATCAAACGTACGATCAGAACGTCTGCGGACAGCTGTGCCTGTGGTTTCTCCAAACGGCCGATGCACGTGAATTTATAAAGTCCGACAAAACGTCGCGACGTCTCAGCATTCGTTAAACGCTTTTTCCAACATGTCGCTGACGCTTACGCTGAACGAGAAGAGCAGCGTTCTTGCGGCAAACTATTTTCCAGCCATAGATTTGAGCGACGATGACTACGAGCTTGGTCTAACAATTTTGGAGACTTATCACACGATATCGAATGTAAACGCTTCGAACAATTCATTTTATTTTGGCAACGACGCAGAAATTATGATTTCCGAGGGGTCATATGAACTGCAGGCCATAAATGAATTTTTGAAACTTGAGATTTTACGGAAATGACCGCGACGCGACGTGCTCGATGGTAACGCTGGTGCCACCGCGCGCGGTGATGACGAGATTGGGGAATACCCCATAGTACTCCGCGCAAATTACAACATGATGAGGTGTGAGATTAAATGCGCCTACAGAATAAACTTTAACAAGTCCAATAACATTGGATCGCTGCTAGGTTTCTCGAAGCGTATACTGCAATTGCGAAGGTGGCATGAATTGGACGTGTTGACCAACATAATGAATGTAAACATTATCCGTGTAGAGTGCAATGTGACCGCGGGCGCGTATAGCAACGACAAAAGTGTGCACACGATACACGAATTTTGGTGGTCGAGCGTGCCGATATAATATCTTATATCGGATATCGGAAAGGTCGTTGCAGATCATTTACCTGCCAGTCATCGTATGGAGCATTACGGAGCTAACGATATGCATTGTTGATCAAAACGGACGATTGCTCGATTTCAGAGGAGAAGAGATCACCGTCAGATTGCACGTACGACGGCGACAGCAATAATGAGAGCGTGACATTTGAGATACTCGTGTTGAACGAAGCGAAGCATACATAAAGAGATAACGCATATTTTAAAAAGAAAACATCAATCGACAATATTCGCTCGTCCGACTGCATCAAGAAGAGGAAGAAATTTAACACGAACGTTAAATTTTTACAAGTTTTAGGATTCGCGGTGCGCAACTTGTGTAATGACTGATATCCTAAACATCAAAGACGAGCCAATCTTCGACGATCGCATCGTCAAGATTGAGACTCATGTGTACAACCCGTTCGAGAATACAACTTCGAATTCGGGTACAGCGATGAGATAAGAATACCCATACAGTAACAGGATCTGTACATCTTGCCGTACGAAAGCTTTCTATATGTCGAGGGAAAACTAACGAAGAACAGAGTTGTCGAATCTGATGTGGGAAATAATTTTGTCGCGTTCATATTCGATGAGATTCGATACGAGCTTGATGATGTGGAAATTGATCGTAACAGAAACGTGGGCATAATTAGCACGTTCAAACACTACATAACAACATCATCCGACAGAAGCATGATTCTGAGAAATGCCGGCTGGGATGCGCGTATTAACGCGGATAGATATTTTAACTTTTGCGTACCTCTCTACGCACTGTTGGGAGGATTACAGACGCGTGATAATCAACGCTCGAATTGATCTTGATACGATCTCGTAACGACAACAATTGCCTGATGGGAAATTCGGCGTTGGATCCCGTGGTCGACTTAGTCAAGATACAATGGCGAATGCCGCACGTGTTATTGAGCGAGATAAAAAAACTATCGATGCTGCGCACTTTGGAGAGCGGACGATACTTGAGCATGGCTTTTCGCTCGTGGGATCTGTATGAATTTTCGCTGTTACAGTGTACAAGCAAGTATTCGTGGGTCATCAAGGCCGCTATTCAGCTCGAGAACCCGCGATACGTCATCTTCGCTTTGCAAACAGGTCGAAAAAACGTCATGGCCTAGGGCACGAGCCGATTCGACGATTGCAACTTAACCGTGAAACTCAACCGTGCAACGTGAAACTCTATTTGAACTCAGAATGTTATCTATATGACGATATGAATCTGGATTTTGACAAAAACAGATGATCCGTGTTGCATGAAACGTACGCACGTTTCTACAAAGGTTACTACGGATACGAGTATCTCGTGCCGAGTCTCACCGTCATGTCTTTTCTACATAACGGCCCATTCATAATCATCGATTGTTCTCGATAAAATGAATCAGTCAAGAACACAATCGTGGATATGAGATTGGAATTTGAGACTAAGAAGAACGTATCAATGAATACTATCGCGTACTATCTCATTATACATGATCGTGTAGTTTAATACAATCCGTTGACCAATGTTGTAAGATCACCTAAGAGCATCGCTGGTATATGAGAAACAATAAAATCTACGATATATCGAAATCGATCGCAATGTCGAAAAATTGCTCGTCATGGTCGTGCCAACGTTCGTAGACAAAGTTTTCTCATTGGAGGACAGTTTGTTGTAAAGGAGTTTGCTGCTCTCAGAGAACGAACTGTTCTCTCTCACTACATTTTCACAAGCCCTATACCATAGCATTTCCTCGCAAGTGTCGACAAGTTTCGCGCACGCTGGGTGATACGTCATCACCATAGATTGCGATGGGACGACGGAACGATTCCAACAGCAAAGCTAAGAGTTTGATTACAAAGGCTGTGCACGGAACGAAAGATGATGACAACGACGACGATGATGTCGTATATGTCAAGGGACACGAAAAACGACAATGATTGTTTAATTTGCTTCTGGACGATGAGCGAGAGCGTGTGTACATCGCGACTCTGGATGCTGATTACGAAGACATAGATTCTCTGAACAATCTGAACGCTGATAATACTATGCGATGCGGATATCACTATACTAATTGCGCTTTACAAAATATATTTAAATTGTTTAATTGGTGGTCAGATAGTCATAAGTAAAATAAATAAATATGATATACGAATTATGTTTTTTTTTATTTCTTTCCCTTGCGTTGATAATTCTAATGATCGACGTATCACTTCTTATCATATAACGCCGATAAGTTTATCTTGCCGGGGTGATTTGCGCGTCGGGCAGGAATGTAAGTCAGTGTG
This sequence comes from Pogonomyrmex californicus, assembly GCA_024349325.1. Taxonomy (NCBI): domain Eukaryota; kingdom Metazoa; phylum Arthropoda; class Insecta; order Hymenoptera; family Formicidae; genus Pogonomyrmex; species Pogonomyrmex californicus. The sequence continues at coordinate 81,618 of JAECZD010000011.1, forward strand.
TCGGTCATGCATGATAACAAAGAAATTGAATCACGATTTAAAAAAGTGAAAACTTTTTTTATTCAAATTTTTTTTTATATGACACTTTACATTTTTTTTTAATACTGATTATCTAATAATTCGTAATGGCGCGCTTTTTCTTTGTTCTGTGGCGGTCACCGCCACTCTGGCCCAGCGACCCGCGCGTCGGCGCGCGCCGCCGCGCTGCCACGCGCCGACACCGTGGGCCCGCGCGCGAGAGTGATTCACTCACGCGCCACGAGATGGCCAACCGGTCGATCGCCTACTCGTGCGCGGAAAGCCGTATAGCCGCTATATAAGAGCGGCTAGCATCACCGACCGACACTACCCCCTCAGTGCGCTCCGGGGCCCGTTCACGGCTAAGGTAGCACTGAGGACCGACCGCTTGCGGTCAGCTATACAGCCCCTTTTTTGGCTGGCGTTACCGACCCCTCATAGGTCGTACTCTCCTCTCGGTGGCCGTTCACGCCATAGAAGGACACCTTACCCTTCGACGCGGCCGTTCACGCCGCGTCTCCTTCACTGAGCTTTCCTCAGCGGCCGTTCACGCCGTTGAGTGGACACTCGGCATCCTTGCTGCGAAGCCAACAGGGGAACTGCCGCCGCCGTCTCCGGAGGCAGATCACGCGGCACCAAGGACGGGACGCCGCCGTTACGCCGCTGCCAACCCAGCACCACCGCCGACCTCGCAGCCGCATCCGTCCGTGCCCGAGCAGCCTCTTGGCCGCCATCACTGCGGGGAGGCCTACCCCCGCCACCCGGACTAGCACCGAGCGGACCTTTCGGCTGGGAGGACGACGCGACAGCCGGCCCCCGTCTCCTACGACACCGCGCCGACCTGAGGCCGTGCCGCCAGTGAGGAGGAACGATCGTCGCCCCACGTCTGCCGGGCGAGAACAACTCATAGAGCTGTTCGGCGCCCTATCGACATCCTCTTCGTCGACCGAGAGCCACACGTCCGGGCCAGCGCCACGGACGCCACCACGCCCGAGCACCGCTCCACGGGCGTGCCCGCCTACGCCGGGCCGTAGCATCAATTTTCCGGCCCGCAGGGACGGATGCAGCGAACCGACCGCTCCGCAACGGACGAGGTTCTCACCGCAGATCGCGGCGCATCGCGGCCCGTCGGCTCCCGGTTTCCCTGGACTACAAGCAGCGCCCGCTAACAGACCGTGGCGGTTGATACCCCTAGACCTAGGGAGTATCACGCGGGGAACGCCCCGTCGGGACCACCGGCAGCCGTCGTTCGACGCCGCCTCACAGACCGCGGCCGTGTGTTCTATTGTAAACGCCCTAACGGCTCGTACACGGACTACTCATCACGGCGGAACCGGAGCTCGAGAGAGACGGACGCGACGATACCTCGAGGGACTCCGCGACCCGGTCTACACCCCGGATTCCAGACACACACGGGGGACGCAGACTCCCACGCCCCGCATTTAGCACTTCCGCTGCGGCTCTGTATATTTAATGTTTCTTTTAAGAATATAGAAATGTACCCATAAAAAGTGGCCTTATTCGGGAATCCAGCACGCAACTTTCCTTTCCCTGTCGCCCATTCCGCATTGCGCATATACGAGCAGCAGACCACGGATGGTAGCGTCAGGACCACAGCAGATGCTCGACTACATCGGTGGTGGACGTAGAAACTAGCAGACTCGCACACACACACACACACACCCTTCAAAACCAACAGCGCCACACCCCATAGTTCTATCTGAACATGGTCGATATAACAATCATAGCTGTCGCGAAATGATCTATGTTATTGAATACCTCCGATCCTTTGCCTTTTTCTTGGCCGCTATAATACGCTCGTTCAGCTTCTTTACAAATTTCTATCATAGAGTCAGCGATATCCATTGCCCATTGTTCTTTGACAATCATGATTGTACGCACTTTCTCTGTAATGGTGATATATACATGCCTCCAGAAATTTTTTGGGAGGAATCGAGAAGTGGGGGAACCAGGGATTGCGTTTCTTCACAAAATTGTGGGGATTCGGGGTGTAATTCGGATCTTCTTAAAAAATAATCTGTTACGTTCATCGATGGATAAACCATCACATTCCGGAGAACTCGTTAATTCTTCGATTGGTCGACAACTGCACATCTCATCATTTATTAATTCAACGCCACAGTGTTCACAACGACTGCGTGTCACGATTTCTCTCAATGAAAAGCTCATTTCTTGTCTCTCTTTGGCAGTATCCTCACTATATAAAAAAAAAGATTCAAAATTATGAGTTATCATATATATATCTTTCATTATTCTTCTAATATACTCATAACTGATCTTGTCTTATCAATACTTTCCACAAATTAGCAAACAAGAGAACACCGTTATAAGTGTTAATCAATACATGAGACATTTTGCGTTTTTGTATGCAATAACGTTTTTTTGTATGCATGTCAGTTTTCTCTCTCACATTAGACTTCCATCTACTGTGATCCCGCATGCCCTATGACCCATTATATATCATCGACAATTTCTTGTCCCTTTGTCCCTCAGTCTAAATCGGAACATCATCATAGATCTCCCCGAATCGCAATTTGTTTATAGCAGCCGGAGTATCAGCGCTTCTCTCTTTTAACACGTCGCGACACGTACGTCAATTTCCACGAAAAGCCATTATCTTATCACGGCTTTTTTCCTGGAAAAAAAATTTGAACATGTCATCGCGCTCCTTTGCGAACATGTCGCTACATGTTTGATCGCAACAATGAAATTCCTAGAAAAAGGGAGGGAGAGGGAGGAGGGGGGGATTAACGGTTTGTCATGTCAAAAATTTATGCGGATGCGATCAGTCCTCCATCGAACGATTTGCACGAAAAAAAGACTCGGCTCCTCCATCATTCGTTTGTATGAACAACATGCAATGTATTCCGCCAAAGGAAGCAGCGCACCGTATGATGGCGAAAAACAAAAGAAGGAACGCATAAATTTCAATTGCATTTTTTATTTTTTTTTCTTTTTTTCTAATATTGTGCAATATTATATATTTAATTTCCACAGTATTTCGGTGAAGCGTCGCGCGGTGCGCTTACTGAGTAAACGTTACACTCTGACGGCCACGGGTTACAAATTTTTGGAAATTGAAATTAACGTTGGTCCACCGAGCTACGTGGAGATCGCTCTGGGAGATCATCGGAGACAAAAAATGATACTGTCTCTCGGAACGTGGAAAGGACTCTACGAGCAGCGATGGAATATTTATAAATTGCTGCGAAACAATTACAAAGACAATTTTATAAGCGTCGGATCATTAACCATCAGAATTTACCTGATGAACGACGTTACACTCGTATGTCTTGAATCTTTGACCGTACATATAACGATGATCGAATCGACGTTACGCCGAATGTTTGATCTGAACGAATGTATCGATGTGACGACTCGATTCGATCGACTCGTCAGATTCGTTGATACGATCGATGCCAAGTATACGCAATTCTCCAACATCGCGTCTGTTGTAACAGATTCTGAGAAAATACCGAACGCGATACGCAATTGCGATATCTTTGATAGACGTCAACTCGATTGCGAGCTGTTAGCTTTAGTTTTTAGTGTGTAAGAAAAAAATGTGAATAAAAAAAATTTCACGCTTAAATGAAAAAAATGTATTCAATTTGTTTAAAAATATAAACATATATAATATACAAAAAAAAATGTATTTCTTTCATTCCTTTCCTTCCACCATACAAATAATTAGCCGAAAAATAACATTCGTCATAAGAGAGAGAGCCGCAATGGGAGAGAAGGTATACGAGAGAGATAGTAGATATACAATAGTAGATAGAGAGAGAGAGAGAGAGAGAGAGAGAGAGAGAGAGAGAGAGAGAGAGAGAGAGAGAGAGAGAGAGAGAGAGAGAGAGAGAGAGAGAGAGAGAGAGAGAGAGAGAGAGAGAGAGAGATAGTTGGTAAAGAAAAAGAGGAGATGAGAACATAGTGAGCAGCGGCGCGGCGGCGGCGGCGGGCCCGGGCCCTCCCTCTGACGTCATGTTCACGCGCAATTTTTTCTTTATATCATCTTCGTTATTTATCTTTTTGTAATTGTTTATCACGGTGTTGAAGGCATCAATCGTCGAGCGATTTAATCGCACGCTTAAAAACGACATGTTTGCGCTCAATGGCACTGGGTCGACGCGCTACCTCATCCAACGCGCGCCGTTCCTTCCCCTGTACATCCGCATTCCCCTCGGAGCTCCTGGGTTAGAATCGGTATAGTATACTATTGATGTTGCGTCGCGTTTGAACATTTGAACGTTTATTCGTTGTGGCTATTATTAATCGCATTAATCGTAGTGTCGCATAGTTTCGTATGCCGTAAAATTTTGATTTCGTTTTGTCGTTGTTTGCTGTCTTTGTCTACCGCGCTATCTTGCTTCCGGTCGCGAGCTTGGCCTGCCGCATATTCTCGCTTGCGCGTGCTATTATTCGGACTCTGGATTATTACCACCTTATTATCATCTTATTTGCACTATACAATTATTTGCATGCTTAATATTTTATATTTTGCTGCCAGCTCTGTTAAAAATTTCGAGAGATCGTTGAAGCGAATTTCGGGTGAGAAAATCAGTATCGCGTTACCGTGAATATCGGTGCCGGGAATTTTCGATAATGCCGATCATCTTTGTATACTTCGCGCGACTTTCGGATCAGCCGTGTACCGCGTGATCGACGAGATCGACTTTGTATTGCGAACTGGCCTCGAAGCTGTAGTGGATTATCACGAATAAAATTATTATTTGTTAACTACCGATGTTAATTATTTGTTGGCCTCTCTCTCTCTCTCTCTCTCTTTCTCGATAAGCGGCCTGACTATCGAACCAAATCCCTTCTACCTAATAATCCCTGAACAGCCGTGCATTCTGTTGCGTACCGCGCCCCAGCCCGAATACAAGTAAAATTTCATATTTTCGTGTACCGCGTGCCTATATGGCGCCCACTTGCTTTGAATTTGACTGACTAGCGAATTATAGAGAGTCGCTGGCATGTGTCAGTTTTCTTCGATGGGTCGGGAGGTGCGGGTAAGTAACGTGGCTGCACTCAGGGCAGCGATCGCAATATATATAATTGACTATGACTATTATGTATATAAATTTTATTATGTCAATTAGTAAAAAATTATGCATTAATAATAAATATAATATATTAACCCGAAAAAGTTGCATATATAATTATATATCTAAAGTATCATATACAATTATGTTGGAGGATTTTATGAAATGGCAATATGGATTTACAAATTACACTATGTTTTATTTCTATATTGAGAGAGATTTTACAATCACTTCGGGAAAGCAAGCAAAGGTACAAGAATGTCAGTTTAACAAGTAAAAAAAAATGGCGGGGCCAATAACATTAGAGAAGTGACGAGTCAAAAAAAAGTTGTGCCCACCAACAAATTATATATAAGATATGTCCCTATATAATTATATAGGATTATACATTATCATACCAGGTGTATGCATAAGTTTTTTCCGATTTTTTAGTAAAAAAAAGACACGTAATTTTCAAGGGAAATTAATTTTTTTTTATTCAAAATATTGGTCATTGGCTTCTACACATTTCGCCTATCTTTCAGGTAATTTATGAATGCCAGAAAAACTGCTTGTCTTTTGCGACAAACCATTCGTCGAGCCATTTTCCAACTTCCTCAAAATTGCTGAAGTGCTGCTCTGCGAGCGCGTGCCCCATTGATGCGAAGAGCACCACCGGCACTATTCGCGTACCGCTAAACTTATCCCATCGCGTCACATGACACACCTTCCGCATCCTGCCGCAACTCGACAATGCCATGATCATCGGGATGGACGTATGGGCTGGGTCGGGAATAATCTTGCGATCACCGCCGCCGTACTCACATACATACGGCACAACGCCGACCAAGCAGAGTTGTCCGATCTCGGAGGATGAACAACTCCGAGTGTTCCTCGAGGAGGAAGTAGGGAAATTCGACCACGTCCGTGGACCGACCGAGTTAACCGAGCACCGCATTAAGCTCATCGATCCCGCGCCGATTAAACAAAGATACCGACCGCGGAATCCGGCAATGCAGGCGATCATTGACGGGGAGGTCGATCAAATGCTGCAGGACGGCATAATTGAGCCATTAACAAGCACGTGGAGCTCTCCGATCGTGGTGGTCCGAAAGAAAGACGGAAAAAATCGATTCTGTATTGATTTTCGTAAAGTGAATTCCGTTACCGAACGTGACGCCTATCCGTTGCCACAAATTTCCGCCACACTGGATAAACTGCGCGGAGCGAGATACCTGTCTACCATCGACCTGAAGAACGGTTATTGGCAGGTATCCCTCGCTCCCAGCAGCCGACCGATCACCGCATTTACCGTACCAGGCCGAGGGTTAATGCACTTTCGGGTCATGCCTTTCGGTTTGCATTCAGCTCCGGCAACGTTCCAGCGATTGCTCGACCACGTAATCGGGCCCGAATTAGAGCCCCACGCGTTCGCTTATTTGGACGACATCATCGTTGCCAGCCGGACATTTGCCGAACACCTGCAGCATCTGTGCGAAGTCTTCCGCCAACTACGCGCGGCCCAACTCCGCATAAATCGCGATAAGTGCCGATTCTGCGTACCTGAGTTACGGTATCTCGGACATATCGTGAATCGCGACGGAATAAAAACCGACCCCGAGAAAACGACCGCGATCGCCGATTGGCCTATTCCACAGACCGTGAAGCACATCCGACAATTTCTCGGGGTGGCCTCCTGGTATCGACGGTTTATCAAGAACTTTGCCACCGTCGCCGCACCCCTAACTGCGCTAACGGGGAAAAACACGCGATGGAACTGGGTGGAGGAGGAACAAGGCGCCTTTGACGCGCTGAAAAGGAATCTAACAACCGCCCCAGTGCTGGCCTGCCCCGATTTCAAACGGCCGTTTACGCTGCAAACTGACGCAAGTACCATCGGCCTCGGAGTGGTACTCACGCAGTATTTCCCGGAGGGGGAGCGCGTCATCGCATACGTGAGTCGGACACTGAACGGCGCCGAAAAAAATTACAGCGCGACCGAACTCGAGTGCCTCGCCGTCATCTGGAGAATTCGGAAAATGCGCGGGTATCTGGAAGGCTACCGCTTCACGGTAATCACTGATCATCAGGCATTGAAATGGTTGCAACAACTCGAATCACCGTCCGGCCGGCTGGGACGGTGGATGTTCGAACTGCAACAATATACGTTCGAAATACGATACCGGAAAGGCGCGTTGAACCGGATGGCCGACGCGTTATCTCGGCAACCCGCCGTCTCCGCCATATCACATCCCCGCTGCCAATGGTACCGCCGCACATGGGACCGAGTGACGCGCAATCCTGATCGTTTTCCGGATTACACGATCCGCGACGGACGATTATACCGGCATGTACTTCCCTACCAAAAAATCCATCATCCCCCGATCCTTTTTTTCCGTTCCTGGGGAGAGGGATGCTAACCCCGAGATCGACCAATCCGACCGATCCGACCGAAAATACCGAGGTCGATCTCGGGTATAAAAAGGCATTGCTCTCCGCAGGAAAATCATCTCATCTCACACTCACGCTTCGATCACTCCTGTTCCTAGTTCGTTTCCGAGAGCTCGCCTCGAGGAAACGATCTTCCGAAACCGGTAGCAAGCCTGAGATTTGTTGGGGTTCTCCCCAACGCGCCAAGTTCACTTGGCCTGGCCGAAAGCCGTCTCCGTCGCTCGCACGGCAAGCCGAGAGTTGCTGGGGTCTCCCAGCGCGTCGAGTTCGCTCGTCCCGACTCTGCCGTTCCGAGATTTCACCGCCGAGTATCGGGGTTCTCCCCGATACTACCTCTCCGAGCACCAGGGTACACCCTGGTCGGCCGAGTACGCTCGGCACCGCCACCTTCTTCGCACGCAGTCGGGGCCCTCCCCGGCTGGCCGAGTTCACTCGGCATTCACGCAAACAGACGAGGGGCCCACCCCCCGTCAGCCGAGCACTCTCGGCAGGGAAGTATGTTTTATTTCATTAATTAAATCATGAAAGGTTTCCAAACCTATAAAATAGAAAACACATTAAAAAAATTATATTTTACAAAAGTAACTTGTTGTTTTATGTTATCTGCTTCAGGAGTTGATGTTATACATGATACATCACTTTGCTGATGATAAATCTTCGATAGAATTATTTCTTGTGAAAGTTGTTAGTTTAATTAGTGAAGATTTTTAAAGAAACAGTTACATTTGTAAAATGTTTAATTGGAGCAATATCTATGTATTAAAAAAATATACAGGCTGTATTATTATTGTATAACTATATTTATTTAATAATTACAGAGTTTTTCAAGTTCACCACGTTAAGAATTGCATTATAAAGTAATGTTTCATGAACATTGCAATTCACTTCGTTAGACCTAACATTATAATATTATAATGTTTATTGCCTTAATTGCATTGTTTAAGTAACATTGGCACTAATCTGATATTTTATGCTTTTGCAATGTGGACGTTACATTCAGTCTGGTTTCGAAGTTGGTACCGCATTCTTCATGGATTTGTTTCCGACGTTTCATGACATTCCAGATACTGAAATGGGACATTCCAGTACTTCTTCAAGGTAAAGACCAATCTAAAACATTTTTAAGTTGTTCCTCATCCTGAAGTAAAATGAAATGTCGGAAACAAATCCATGAAAGATTGACAACTTTGAAGCCAGATTGAATATTGACATTAATGATGCATCTTGATAAAGTAAAAACCCGCAAAACTGTGAACTGTACATATCGAAGTTATGAGAAAAAATTGAAGTATTAAAACATTTTACCGCTTTGTGCATTATTTTCAGTTCTTGCAATTCTCTTTTTTAGGTCTGCAATGGTTGTTAAAGCTTCTTGCAACATTTTTTGTAGGTCTTTTTTTTGGATTCTCATTACTTTCATGCTTTGATGCTTAAATTATGGTTTCTTTTTAATTGTTCATGTTTTTTTCTTTTTTTCTCTACCAAAAAATGAATTACAAAGCTGCAAAACAGATTGTTAAATTTTAACAACCATAACATATCTTCTCATTCGCAGATGTCCACGTAAGCTCACTCAGTTAGTATATTTTGCATTTTTTACACTAGAAACTTCATGAAATTTGGATAATTTTTTCTAAAAAATTAAGAAGCTCCATATAATCTTTTAGTTTTTAAGTATATCCTTAAATATGTATATTATATGTATATTTATAACAACAAAATAAAGTATTATAAAACAAAAAAAAATTAGTGAACTTACAAATTTTTTTTCATGTTCTGTTTATTATCTGTATTGCGTTTAGACACGGATGACATAGCACAGTCGTTATATTTACGATTTTGCATACGATATTTTTTACCATCAATCAGCTACTGCGATGATGATGTCCTAGTCTGCTGCTTTAATTTTTGTTTTTGTACACGCATTTTTTGACGTAGATCTAATTCTTTTTCATTTTCTGAAACATTTCAAGAAAAAATGTATAATATAAACAATGTTGAATGTAATGAAATTATACCACTTGCTTAGACATCAAAGAATTTCAAAGAATCAAAAAACGTCTTTTTAGAAAAAAATTATTATACGCAACAAATATGTAATAGAGAGTGAGGTCAATATAAAGTTACAAGTGCTTCGAAGCATTCTTTGATTAGTCAATTAAATGCTTCAAAACATTTGTAGCGTATTTACGTTGACCGCAGCCTGATACACAAATTTATATCATCATGCAAACAAAATCTTTAGAAAGTTACAACTTGAGAAAGCTTACGATTCAGCACATGCTTTTTTCGATATCAATAACAGAAATGTCATTTTGATACTCAATGTTGATATTGGTGAAGAAAAAGAAGATATTGGCAGGCGTTCCTGAGGTATAAGGATATAGCGGCTCGACCATCAAGACTCGAGCGAGAGAATTGTAGGCGTCGCCTTCGAAATCGAGCCGAAAAGGGCAATTAATTCCGAGCACTGTAGAAGATGAATTCACTTTTTAGATATAAAAGTAAATGGTGTTACGTCAAAACCGCGGAGACTTCTCCGATAATCTCAGCGGCAAATTATTGAAAACGCTCTCGAGGAATTTCATGTTAAAATAGTATTTCGAAGCTAGAATATTTCTACAAGCAACGGTAGAGCGGCTCGAAACCCTGCATGCCTTAATGGAAAGTGGCAAGGGAGACAAAAAAAAAGGGTCGGTCGTAAAACCCTTCCGGTAGAGTGATGCAGCTATGCGGCGGTCGGTCGACGCGAACAAAACGAATGACGCAACCCGGAGGAATCCTGAGCGCGAATACTCTTATATTCGTTCGGATTTAATTTCTTTGTACTCGATATTCTACTGCTGTAAACGTATGCCCGATGAGAAAACGCGAAAGCAATCGGAAATAAAACTTAATGTAAGATTCTCACTTACCTTTCGTTGTTTACTCTGCGCAGGTACTCCTCGAGGGAGATACGCGGTCGAAAGCTGCTTCCCTGGCAGGCTGCTACGGGTGTGGATGGTGCTGGTAATGCGCTCCAGAGGCGATCGTGCACTAGGAGTTCGTACTCGCCGTCAAAGGTCACTTCTTCGCCGATGATCGCGTTATGGTCGTAAATCGCGGCCACGTGGAGGTCGTATTCAAGTCGCCGAAGTGTGTTATTACGACCCGCGCGGTATTTTCGTGCCTTAGGCATTCGATAGAGGCTCCAGGCGTATGTGTATATTATATTTAATTAAGGGATTAAGGTGAGGATATTGCATTCGGCTGCGAGCCAATTACGCGTTATGGTTCGGCGTCGCGTTGGAATGCATGAGTTACCGCGTGCTCGAAGTCCAATGTTTCCTTCGTGGTAAGTGCGGATAACGCACAACACCTTGCCCCCAGAAACGATCGGAATTCTTGCTTTGATTGCTAATTGTTCGGTAAAACAAGGTTTGAGTAATTATAAATGCCCGTTGCCTCTTTATCCTCGCGAACACTTCCGATTTCTCGCGACGATAGGAAGGATGATGCAATGAATGACACGTGGCGAATACACTGTACTTATTATATTCAAATATTCAGGAATCGAATTACACTCGCGTAACACTTGATTAAATTTAGAGCAATACAAGATTTAGAATACAAATGATCACTTAATTTACTGAACTAGAATTTAGAATTGACGAAGTAGAATTGACTTAAAATTAGAATTGGAATTGAGATTGACACTCGCACGATGTGTACTACTCGACGGCGCGTACAAGAGTGAACGAGCGTGGCCGCGTGTTGTAACGCGTGCCTGCGGCGGCGCTGTTGCGCAACATGGCGGATGGCGTGGGTACGCCAACGCACGTGGCGCAAGATGGCGGATGGCGTGGGTACGCCGAAGCACGTGGCGCAAGATGGCGGGCGGCGTGGGTACGCCGAAGCACGTGGCGCAAGATGGCGGGCGGCGTGGGTACGCCAACGCACGTGGCGCTCGCGGCGGTCACAGACTATAGAACTAGACTAGACGCGCGTATCTATAATGGTCGTTGATCGGCCAATCAGCGCGCGGCTGACCGGAGATGATGCGCAACGGCAACGCGAGCCTTATTGTAGTATTAACAATTTTACAACTAATTAAATTGACATCGTTATCACTAACATGATTTTGTTATCAATGTAAGTGTTATCTTTCACATACTAATTATTAATCTGACCATTATCATTAAATCATTATTAATTATTAACTAGTAACCTATTAGTATTATTATTATTTAGCGGCGGTGATTATGTTATGAGTAAGGAAAGCGGTAATTGTTATTACTACTTATTATCTTATTTATTAATATTATTTAATTTTATTACATATTTTAGGAAAAAAATGCTTACTATTATCGGTTATTTAATAATTGCAACCTGTGAGATTGCCTATGTAATACTTATATTTACTATGGTATATGTGTGCTGGCGGTAATGCGCATCACGTGGTACGTCGACGGCAGGAGAGCCGGTAGTTGCCAACTTCGGGGATTAGAATAATGGCGCTTCTGCGCAGGTGAGATAAAAAGGAGAAGGAAAAATTTTTACCCGTTGGCTCTCCTGACGTCACAATGGATATAAACTGAGAAGGAATACAGGTAAAATAGAGACCAAAATATATTAGATCCACACACGCACGCACGCACGCATGCACGCACGCACGCACCCCCCCCACATACACACACACACACACACACACATACACACATACACACACACACACATACACACATACACACACATACGCACATACGCACACACACACACACACACACATACAAAATTATAGTAGTTTTATCGCTTATATAAAACGCTAATTACTAAATTATTAAAAAAATCTTAATGAACCTTTTATATGAAAGCAATTTAAGTTTTATGTGAGAATACTATAATTGCATTTTGTTAGCCTATATAGATTTTCAGTACTAGCAATTACTAACAGAACACAGTTATAATATTCTCATAAGAAGTTTAGTGCCATTAAATATATATAATTTGTATAGATTTTTTTATATTTCTCTCTCTTAAAGTTCTCTCATTTTTATTTTTAACGCAATCCTTTGAGATTAGATATAGGTTATATCTTACGTACTCTGTATATTTGTTGCACATATTGGCTACACATATCGCATATTTATCTGGCATTGTGAGTTTACTATTGTAAGTGATTGAAGTTAAATTAAGTTAAGCAGTATTTACAGGATGATGTGAAATTGTTGTTCAATTTATTATGAATTATTATAGGCTGTGTTTTCAATATTCAATGCAAAACACTAAAAATGTGTGTGTGTGTGTGTGTGTGTGTGTGTGTGTGTGTGTGTGTGTGTGTGTGTGTGTGTGTATGTGTGAGATAAGATGCAACATGCATGTGTTGCATGTATCAATACTCGCGTGTAGCTATCAGCTGATTGCATCGAGTGCCTTACGTAATCGCCTGTGTCGGATAGTGAGTTGCACCCCTCCTGCCTATCTTTTGTATGCGGTCCGTAATCCGCGAACTGTTTTCTCTTATAAAATCAAACTCTTCAAAAATTAAGCTTGTGATAAAAATTTGATAGAGAAAAAATCATCTTCATCCAGCAAGAACTATGGTACAGAATATTCATAATTTCAATGGCACATATGGTTATAATATGTGAAATAAGAACTCGACAAATTCGAAAAGAAGAAAGAAGACATCGAGTGAGAGTATATAAGTATCAACGTGGGAAATGGCGTATTAGAACAAATGAAAGAATGAGTATTTTTGCTAAAATAGCTGAGAAATCCCAAAATTATTAAAGGTCTAAAAGATAGAGCAATTATTTTGCTATTATCTAGTGTTGACATAAGTACAATAGTATTTCCTAAAATTTTACATTCGGTTGCTTTGGGGACAGTGAGGCAAATGATTATTCTCTGAATAGAGAAACCCGGAATGGAATATTAAAACTCACCTTTATGACATTGACATGTTTCTTCTACAAATAAAGCCTCCAAATTCTTTTCATCGCCTTTCACGATGCTTATCTTTATATAAATTTTGGAAAGTCTACGAGTTTTTTATTGAGCTTTGTTTTATTCTGTTTTATCCGAAAAATATTTATCTCACAAGTATACGCAACACTGGATTCTCTTTGTTATTTCGTTGAACATATTGTTACAAGATAAGACTCGAATTCAGAGAAAGCAGAGATTTAGCAGCAGAAAGCTGATTTAGAGAAAGCAGAATGTCTAATGCAACAATTTGTTAGAGAATTTGAAGATCTTTATGATGAGCGAGAACAGTCATATAATATTCATCAAATTCTTCATGGGTTCAAGTATTTGGTTTTTGGGTTTATTAAATGATGGAGTTCGTTATCTCAAAGTAGCGCTTTTCAATTTGAAAATTTTATAGGAAATACATCTAAAATGATTCATGGATCAAAGCATATTGGTAAAGAATTAATTAATATTAACATTTGTCAAGAGTTACAAATTCTGCAAAATAGAATCGAGTTGATGAAAATTCCATCTCAACGCATTTTTATAGACAAGGCTTTAAGAAAATGTGTAAGCATTATTAGTCTTTTACACACTATTGATGCGTTAGTAGAGAATGTGAAAATCTATTCCAAAGCTCGTATTAAAAATGAAATATTTACATCGAAGCACTACAAATCAATTAAAACATTGAGCTGTATAGTAAGGTACAAAACGTCTGAGAATATCGTTTCCTATGGTTCTATAAGATTCTTTGTTATTCACGACAAAACATTGTTTTGTATAATTGATCCATATTCGATAAATCATTCGAAAATTCTATATCATAGAGAAAGCCAATCAAAAATTAATCATATTGTACCAATAAGAAACGAAGGTTTCTCTTTAATATTTAAAGTGAAAGATTTGTGTATCAGTAAAGTCTTGCAAATTGAGAATTATGTTTGTATTATTCCTACATTTATGACAAAAAATATATTTTAGAGTTGGTACAGGTTTCAAATTGTTGCTGTATTTAAAGATTTATGCACGTTTACATTTATCTACTTAATATTGTATATGAAAATATTGTGTGCGTATAAATGTATACAAAGTTCTTTACTTCTATTTTTTATATAATTTCTTTATAATTTGCTTTATAATTTCTTTATTTGTAACTGACAAAACAAATGTACATATATGTAATACAGTATCAAAAGTATTAAAAAAAAATGAGAATAAAATATTCAACCTTATATGTAATTTTAAATAAATAAATAAATAAATAAATCGAACTTATTCCATTTGTTAGAAATTCGAACTTAAATGCAGATCGATCTGTTAATCAGCAAAAATAAACTTATGTTAAAAAATAAGATGCTCCGGCATATATGGTATTAAATTATTCCTTTTATTATTTTAAGATATCAAGTCGCCAAATCAGATGCTCGTTTCGTTTGGCAGAAATTCTGGGATTCAGGAAGAGTTTATTCTAGCTAATGACAAATTAACCGGCATATAAGTTTGAATTTTTGTTAAACGGAAGAAGTACTTGATTCGACGATTTGATATTTGAAATAAACTTAAAAAAGAAATAATTTAATGTTACATATGTCAGAGTACTTAGTTTTTAACATAAGTTTATTCTTGCTCGACAGGCATATAAATTCGAATTTCTATTAAATCTAGAATAAGCATTTAATTCGGCAACTTGATATTTTAATTTTAAAATAACGCTATAAAATAAAGAAATAATTTAATTTATTACACACAAAGTGTTACGTATCTTTTTATTTCAATTAAAGAATTTTCTAGCCCATATGATAGTAGCTTTAATTCTCTTTAAAAAATAATAATATAAATTTGTCTAACTTAATTCAAATAATATGTTCCTAATTCAAGTAATAATAGCTTTCATTTTATCTTAATATATATGTGTATATAACAATTTTCTTTTTTACTTAATAATACATTTCGCTTATTGTGTAAAATCAAAGTGATACGTATTTTTTTATTTTTATTGAAAAGTCTTCTATCCCAAGTAATAGTAGCTTTAATTTTCTTTAAAAAATAATATAAATTTGCGTTGTTTAACCCAATTTTATAATTATTTAATAATACATTTCGCTTATTGTAGTTTCTTAAATCTACTGCACACTGTCTGTCTGTAAACAGTAGCACTGTTTTACATCATTTGAAAAATTTGTTGTAAATATATATATATATATATATATATATATATATATATATATATATTGTTGTACCCCGGATGGGCTACAACGATAATATTAGGGTTAGTCGGGTTCGTTAAGCCTAAGGAGTTGGGACTCCGAGCAGGATCAGAAGAATGTAGGGATCTTCTTGAATTCACTAACACACTTTCTTTATTTTAATTGATTTATTTAATAAATGCACAAATTCTTGAGATTAGTATTTCTTATTTTATTACTTTACACACGGTTAAACGTCGGCGGGCGGCTCGACGCGTATCGCGTTGCTCTGGCGGCCGACGATGTCATCGAGATGTCACCTAAGATGCTGATAGTACGGCTCGCGTGAACTTCGCCGCGCTTTCGTAATATCTTGCGCGATGTTTATAATAATGATTCCGAACGACATGTTATTCTTGATTCTCTCGACTCCGCCTTGTGTAACCGGTTATATAGTCTGATCGATGCCCAATCAGCATTCCGATCGGTTGCGTCGATTGGTTGCGTGATATTGATTGATCAATATTACGATCGGTTTGATCATCAAATTTAGGTATTTGCTGATAGGCTTTTCGCAATGTTCTCGCGTGATGCATTTCTGCGGTCTTTCGAAAGACTGGTCGCAATTTCGGCGGTCACATTTGTGTCGTCTTTCGAAAGACAGTAGATAACCACAGGGGGTCCTAAGCCCCCCTTAGGGGCAAAGGGGGGGGAGAGGGGAGGGTCGTAGAATCCCCAGGGGGTTTGTATCCAATCCTGTCGGTAAGAATGGTTTTCTTTCCTCGGGGGTTCGAATCCGGGGAGCATGGATTTCTTTCCCCAGGGGGTTCGTATCCGGGGAGAGGAGAAGGTGGATCCCTCTGGCGGTCGTCGAGACGGGTTTGTCCCTCTCGGTCGGTAAGGCGGTCGCGGGGTTTCCCCGGGTCGGGTTCCCCCGTCCTCGACGTCGCCCTAGCGTTTTCTTTTCGGGCGCGTTCTCGACGCCGCCCTAGCGTTTTTCGCGCGGTCTAGCGTTTTTTTCGCGCGGTCTAGCATTTTCCGCGCGGTCTGGCGCTCTCCGCGCGGTCTGACACTCTCCGCGTGACTTCGGGCGCGTCCTCGACGTCGCCCCTAGCGTTTTTTTTTCCGCGCGATCTAGCGCGTCCCGTTTCGCGGGATGCCGCGGTTTGTCGCGTCGCCCTAGCGTCTTTCGCGAAGTGTGGCGCTTCCCGCGGGGTCTAGCGCATCCTGTTTTTTCGCGGGATGCCCGCGGTTTGTTGCGTCGCTTTAGGCGTGCTCGTGTCTAGACGTTATTTGCAGGATGTTGCGGTTTGTCGCGTCGCCTTAGACGCGTGACTGTTTTTCATAACGTCCCGATTAGGCGCGTCGCTTTAGACGCGTGTTTGTTTTCCATAACGGGCCCGTCGTCGCGTCGCCTTAGACGCGTGTCTGTTTTCCATAACGTCCTGATTAGGCGCGTCGAGGCGATTCGCGTTTTCCGCCGGATCTAGCGCGTCCTGTTTTTCGCGGGATGTCGCGGTTTGTTACGTCGCTTTAGGCATGTTTCATGTCTAGGTGTCTATGAGGATATAGCGCGTACCGCTTGTCCTGTTGTGTAGAACGTTGCGATTTGACGCGTCGTCGAGGCGATTCTTTTCAGCTATACTTGTCGCCCGTGTGTTTACGATGGCGAGAACCGTTAAAGTGGCGAATCGGTGCCAGTTATGTGAGACACGATTGATCGACGACGGTGAGATGTGTTGGTGCTATTCGCTGGATGATCTAACGTCTTCTCCATTGCGAAATGTGACGGCGTATCCATCGGTCAATGTGACGGAGTACGTCGTGAGAGGACAATATGCATTAATTTCAACTCAATTAAAGAGGCGCGGTTGTCGATTTCCGCTTCAGCGTGAGATTTCAGCTAAAAGAATAATAGAGGCGTGTGTCATCACTATCAAGGGATGGCATATAATTTTTTACTGGAGGTACTCTATGAAAAAAAGAAGCCGATCGAGATAAGCAGACGACAGGAGTACATGGTGAATTTTAGCGAAAGCGGTTATTATGATGTATTCAACGATAACGATGAAGACGAGATGTTTTTGTGCGCTCATCGCAAGTATTGGATGTGACGTCAGGAGAGCCAACGGGTAAAAAAATTTTTCCTTCTCCTTTTTATCTCACCTGCGCAGAAGCGCCATTATTCTAATCCCCGAAGTTGGCAACTACCGACTCTCCTGCCGTCGACGTACCACGTGATGCGCATTACCGCCAGCACACATACACCATAGTAAATATAAGTATTATATAGGCAATCTCACAGGTTGCAATTATTAAATAACCGATAATAGTAAGCATTTTTTCCTAAAATATGTAATAAAATTAAATAATATTAATAAATAAGATAATAAGTAGTAATAACAATTACCGCTTTCCTTACTCATAACATAATCACCGCCGCTAAATAATAATAATACTAATAGGTTACTAGTTAATAATTAATAATGATTTAATGATAATGGTCAGATTAATAATTAATATGTGAAAGATAACACTTACATTGATAACAAAATCATGTTAACGATAACGATATCAATTTAATTAGTTGTAAAATTGTTAATACTACAATAAGGCTCGCGTTGCCGTTGCGCATCATCTCCGGTCAGCCGCGCGCTGATTGGCCGACCAACGACCATTATAGATACGCGCGTCTAGTCTAGTTCTATAGTCTATGACCGCCGCGAACGCCACATGCGTTGGCGTACCCACGCCATCCGCCATCTTGCGCCACGTGCGTTGGCGTACCCACGCCATCCGCCATGTTGCGCAACAGCGCCGCCGCAGGCACGCGTTACAACACGCGGCCACGCTCGTTCACTCTTGTACGCGCCGTCGAGTAGTACACATCGTGCGAGTGTCAATCTCAATTCCAATTCTAATTTTAAGTCAATTCTACTTCGTCAATTCTAAATTCTAGTTCAGTAAATTAAGTGATCATTTGTATTCTAAATCTTGTATTGCTCTAAATTTAATCAAGTGTTACGCGAGTGTAATTCGATTCCTGAATATTTGAATATAATAAGTACAGTGTATTCGCCACGTGTCATTCATTGCATCATCCTTCCTATCGTCGCGAGAAATCGGAAGTGTTCGCGAGGCTAAAGAGGCAACGGGCATTTATAATTACTCAAACCTTGTTTTACCGAACAATTAGCAATCAAAGCAAGAATTCCGATCGTTTCTGGGGGCAAGGTGTTGTGCGTTATCCGCACTTACCACGAAGGAAACATTGGACTTCGAGCACGCGGTAACTCATGCATTCCAACGCGACGCCGAACCATAACGCGTAATTGGCTCGCAGCCGAATGCAATATCCTCACCTTAATCCCTTAATTAAATATAATATACGCATACGCCTGGAGCCTCTATCGAATGCCTAAGGCACGAAAAAACCGCGCGGGTCGTAATAACACATTTCGGCGACTTGAATACGACCTCCACGTGGCCGCGATTTACGACCATAACGCGATCATCGGCGAAGAAGTGACCTTTGACGGCGAGTACGAACTCCTAGTGCACGATCGCCTCTGGAGCGCATTACCAGCACCATCCACACCCGTAGCAGCTTACCAGGGAAGCAGCTTTCGACCGCGTATCTCCCTCGAGGAGTACCTGCGCAGAGTAAACACCGAAAGGTAAGTGAGAATCTTACATTAAGTTTTATTCCCGATTGCTTTCGCGTTTTCTCATCGGGCATACGTTTACAGCAGTAGAATATCGAGTACAAAGAAATTATATCCGAACGAATATAAGAGTATTCGCGCTCAGGATTCCTTCGGGTTGCGTCATTCGTTTTGTTCGCGTCGACCGACCGCCGCATAGCTGCATCACTCTACCGGAAGGATTTTACGACCGACCCTTTTTTTGCCTCCCTTGCCACTTTCCCTTAAGGCATGCAGGGTTTCGAGCCGCTCTACCGTTGCTTGTAGAAATATTCTAGCTTCGAAATACTATTTTAACATGAAATTCCTCGAGAGCGTTTTCAATAATTTACCGCTGAGATTATCGGAGCAGTCCCCGCGGTTTTGACGTAACATAATTTGGTGACAGCGGTGGGATATCGTTAATCGGGAGAGTCGAACATATCGGCAAATCTCACCGACCCACCCAGCGTTCATACCGCGATTATCGCGCCTTATGCTTCGCACCCCGGTAAAATCTAAAGAGAGCGATATGAATACTCGGAATAACCCCAAGAAACCTTTGACCGAGGAGGAGCTCGATAGGATTCGCGCCGCGCAAGAAGAGCGTGCCGCGCAATTGCAGGCCGACGCCGATGCGTTAGAAAAGGAAAGAGAGAGAGTTCGCGCAGAGAATGAAGCGGTAAGCCGGGAGAAGGATAGAATTAGGCTGGGACACGACGCGGTAAACCGGGAGAAGGAGCGAGTTCGGGCAGAAAACGCCGCTTTGCAGCGGGACCGCGCCGATGCCGAGGAAGGTCGAGCCGCGTTACGCGAGATGAGCGATATGATGGCGTCATTGCGCGCCGAATTAAATAGCATGCGACGCGAAATGGACATACGCCGCGATCTTCCATTGCGAAGCCCCAGCCTACCGCCAGGCCAGCCATTCGGTGAGACGCCACCGCTATTCGGAGATCACAATGAGTCGGGCGCCGAACCGCCCTCCGTTCCGAAGATTACCTACCGGGAAGCCACTGAGTACGTGCCGCACTTCGATGGTTATAATATACCGCTGTCCAAGTTCCTCGGGGCCTGTAGGCAAGCTCGCGATATCCTTCCCCCGCATTACGAAAGGCCCCTCACGCGTCTGCTTATAACCAAACTACGGGGTCACGCGCATTCCGCGGTAGCCGACGAACCCTGCGAGTCAGTTACACAACTCTCGGATCTGCTCAACAGTGCTTTCGGTTCCGTCAAGAGCGTAGCGCAATATCGAGGAGAACTGACCGCCGTACACCTCCGTCCCAACGAACATATCCTAGATTACATAGACCGCGTTAAGGAGCTCCGATCTGCAATACGCGACGGAGAACGACGCGCTCGCGGGACCCTAAATTCTGCGGTGACCAGCGAAATTGACGAGCTTACTGCTCACTGTTTCTGCGAGGGCCTCCCCACCCCGTACCGGTTACAGCTGCGGCCGGAGCATTATCGCGAGCCTTTCGAAGCTTTCGCAGCTGCAAAAATGATCGCGAAGCGCGATGAGCTCGAACGCCAGCGTTACGGGCTCCCTGCGCGAATCGGACAGCCACCAAGACAAACGACCGATGCACGCCGCCGATCACCCGAGCCGGACGCGGGACGCAACATGCGTTACAGACCAACGCCCCCGCCTGAGAGGCGACATTCGCCCCCGCAATATAGCGATTACAGGAACCGCGAACGAAATTATCAACCACACCGCCCCTCCGAGTGGACCGAGCGCCGCACCGAGATGCGACCAGCGTCGCGATACGATAACAGAAACCCATCCGAGCCGCGGAATGGAGACCGTGTCACGCGTAACTTCGAAACATCGCGAAACGACAAGTGGTGTAGGTACTGTAAGAATCGCGGGCATGAAATCGAAGAGTGCCGCAAACGACAGTATAATAACAGCAGATTTAGCGGGCCGGGAAACGGTCAGGATCCGCCTCGCGGGATGGACGCGCCGCGTGCGGATCCCCTGAGAAATGCGCGTCCGGTGAACACGGTAGAAACGGCTCGCGAGGAAGCACAAACACCCGAGTCGCAATCCTAAATCTACCTGGGCCGTCTCACGCCCCCTCCATTCTGCTATCCGTTAGCGGTTTAGCAGAACCAACTGACTTTATGGTCGACACCGGGGCCGCACCTAACCTTATAAAGAAAAAACACGTGCATCCGAGCACGCCCATCGTCAAAAACGATACGATCTATCTCACAGGGATAACGACCGGCAGAATCGAGACCTTAGGGTCGATAACCGTCCAGTTCCGGGGTCACGAGATAAATTTGCATACCGTTCCTGACAGCTTCCCGATTGCGCAGGGAGGAATCCTAGGATCTGACTTCCTCCGCGATGACGCCACTATCGACTTCGCTCGCGAAATAGTCGAGTGGCGGGGGATCAAGCTACCCTTCAGGCATTCAAAGAGAATTCTAATTCCCGCACGATCGCGGACAACGTTTTACGTTAACGTCGCTAACTCTGAAATCGAAACCGGCTACCTCCCTCGACTTAGCGTCGCGGAAGGAGTGTACTTAGGAGAAGCTATCGTGACTAATAGGGGAGGAAGAGCATATGTACAAATCGTGAATACTACAGAATCGGATCAAGAGATTGCCGTCCCGACGATTCCCTTAGGGGAAATCGCTTTAATCGCGCCGAGACCGCCACGGGCAAGTCGCGCCGTTAATTGTGTCGCCGCATCGAGACCGGAGGAAGCTTCGCGTGAGCGCGATAGAATCACTCTTGTCAGGGATCTGCTTAGGCTAGATCATCTTAGCGACATAGAGGCGGAACATGTTGACGCCCTTGTGAGAGACCATGCCGACCTCTTTCAACTCCCCACTGATTCGTTAGGTTTCACAAACGCCACTTCGCATGTTATAGCGACCACCGACAACGTTCCTGTGAACGTAAAACAATATCGATTCCCGCCGATGCACAGGGAGGAAATCACCAAACAGGTCGATAAATTGCTAAAAGATGATATCATCGAACACTCTAATTCACCATATAATTCCCCCTTGTGGATCGTGCCCAAGAAACCTGACTCTCAAGGAAATCGGCGTTGGCG
This sequence comes from Pogonomyrmex californicus, assembly GCA_024349325.1. Lineage (NCBI taxonomy): Eukaryota > Metazoa > Arthropoda > Insecta > Hymenoptera > Formicidae > Pogonomyrmex > Pogonomyrmex californicus. The sequence continues at coordinate 104,042 of JAECZD010000011.1, forward strand.
TATGGTGATCGATTTCCGCGCATTGAATGAAAAAACGATAGGAGACGCGTACCCCCTCCCTAACATCACTGAGATACTTGACCAGTTAGGGAGCGCCAAGTATTTCAGTGTCTTTGACCTGGCATCTGGTTTCCATCAGATACCGATGCATGAGTCAGACGCGCCGAAAACAGCTTTCTCTACACCCTTTGGCCATTATCATTTTAAGAGAATGCCTTTCGGACTGAAAAATGCCCCGGCGACGTTCCAGCGACTCATGGATCAGGTGCTGACGGGGTTGCAAGGGATAGAATTGTTCGTCTACCTGGACGACATAGTGGTATACGCTAGCTCTCTACGCGAGCACGAAATTAAGTTTAAAAAATTGGCCGAACGACTGCGAAAGACAGGGCTTCGCCTGCAGCCAGATAAATGCGAGTTTCTCCGGAGAGAAGTCATTTACTTAGGGCACATAATCAGCGAGGACGGAGTGAAACCCGACCCCAAAAAAATTTACGCCGTAGAAAATTTTCCACAGCCGCGCACGGCAAAGAACATTAAACAATTCTTGGGGCTCGCTGGTTATTACCGCCGGTTTATCCAGAATTTTTCCAGGACGGCCAAGCCTCTGACAGATTTATTAAAGAAAGAAAAACAATTCGAGTGGGGTGACGCACAGAAACTCGCATTCCACACGCTGAAGGCCGCCCTCTGCTCTGAACCGCTGTTACAATATCCTGACTTTACGAAACCCTTCATTGTAACGACCGACGCCTCGAACTTTGCCATTGGCGGTATCCTGAGCCAGGGACCGTTGGGCAAAGATCTACCGATAGCTTACGCCTCTCGATTGTTGAGCCCGCCCGAACAGAATTACTCAACCATCGAGAAGGAATTGCTAGGAATCGTGTATTGCGTTAATTACTTCCGGCCTTATTTGTACGGTCGCAAATTTCGATTAGTTACTGACCATAAGCCTTTAACGTGGCTCCACTCTGTTAAGGACCCGACGTCGCGTCTGGTAAGATGGCGCCTAAAGCTCGCAGAACACGAGTATGAAGTAGTATATAAGGCAGGGAAAACGAATACTAACGCAGACGCGCTCTCGCGAAACCCACCCGTACGAATGCTTCCTCTCGCGGTGACTCGCGAACAACCGACCGAAACCAATGAGGACGAAAGCGAATCCGACGAGTCTTTGTTCTCGACCCCCGTACCGCGAGAACCGGGGATCCCCGCTGTTAAGGAAAATAGAGAATCGGAAGTGGACGCTAACCGCAATAACAAAGAGGACGGCGGCCATGACGATTCAATCGATTGTAACTCCGAAATAAATCTTGATAGCGACCCTGAGCAAGGAAGCGATGTGTCGGGAGATGAAAACTTGTTCGACGGCGACAATGCGCCGTATCAGATGCATCATCTCCGAGTAAAAGAAATAAGAGATAACTTTGCGAACAGAAAAGATAATCTGGTAGTGTTTGTTGACGCGCGAGGAGAACCATGCGACTTAGGGGCGCGTATCTTGAGTAAACAGAACCTTTTGCCTGAGGCTTGCGATGTCATGGGCCGCGGCAAGATCCGACGCGTAGGCAATAAACTCGTAATAGCTTTGCCCGTCGAGAGAAATGTTTCTTCGCTTACCGTTCTCGACAGCATCAGGGAAGCACTAAAATCCCTGGTGGATATAATCCGGGAATTAGAGTTACAAACTATTTCGGTCTGCAAGAGCGATGTGAATGGAGTACCATTTGCTAAAATAGACAAAGTGTTCCGCACCGCTCTTTGGGATCATAATCTAGGCATAAATATTTGTACCAACGAAATCGCGACTCCGCCCGTAGATGAGAGAAGCCGGATAATCGAAGAGTACCACGCGTCTGCCGTCGGAGGTCACAAAGGTGTGACGAAGACGCTCGCGCGAATTAAGGAAAGGTACACCTGGCCCGGCATGAAAGAACAGATAAACCGCTATATATCGAATTGCCAAAATTGCCGGTTAAATAAGCTAACGCGGATAAAAGTCAGACAGCCTATGGTACTGACAGATACGCCCGATCGAGCCTTCGATAAGATATCCATGGATATCATGGGCCCTCTCCCTACCACGCGCTCTGGCAATTCATATATTCTTACGATACAGGATCTCTTGACCAAGCACTCAGCCGCCATCGCGACACCGGGAATCTCCGCGATCGACGTTGCGGATGCACTCGTTAACGAATACATTTGCGTACACGGCGCGCCTAAGGCGATCCTTACGGACCAAGGCACACATTTCCTAAATTCACTAATGAGATGCATTGCACGGAAATTCAAAATAAAACAATTTAAGACCACCGCGTATCGACCGCAATCCAATGGATCGATCGAGAGATCACACCACGTGCTATGGGAATACCTCAAACAATTCGTAGACAAAGATAGGAACTGGGACGAAATATTAAAATTAGCCAGTTTCTCATATAACACAAGCGTGCACGAGGGCACCCGATTCACTCCCCATGAGCTCGTGTATGGGCACCTCGCCCGCACACCCACCAGCGAGACCGTAGAATTTAACGATAATAACGAAAGTTACGCAGAATACTACGCCGACCTAGCTGATAAAATTGGTAGGGCCCAGGCGATAGCGCGCCGAAACTTAGATAATGCGAAGATCCGATCTAAGAGGTACTACGACCGACGCGTAAATGCATGTACGTTCCGCGAGGGCGACCGCGCGTACCTGCTCAAAGAGCCGCGAGAAGACAAGCTGAGTCCGCAATATACGGGACCTTATGTCATAACCGACCTACTCGATAACAATAATGTAAAACTAGAGATAAAGCGAGGTAAGTTCCGTGTAGTACATACGGACAAACTGAAGAAAGTGGGGAATCGGAGCCCCACCACGCGCCATTCCCCACCATCGTCGCCTGAACCGGAGAGTGAGGGACACCGGAGTGGCAGTAAAGCAGCGACAACGAACAAAACAACATGGGACCATTCCGACTAGCCGCTCTTCTAATCCTTCCAGCCTGCCAAGCCCTGCTAGGGTATGACTGTGGAGGCAACGGTCTAAATATAACAACCCTGTCGTTGCTCGACATCGGAAGCTGTAACGTCGAGAGATTGGAGCCGAGAAGCACAGAAACGTACATCCAGCTGATGCAATCATCCGACTACGATAGCGTCACAGCCCTGCAGTGTAAGCTAGAGATCGACCGGACGATATATTATTGCGGAATGCATTCCCACGTCTCAATCGTCACTAACGGGCATAAGGATTATGTCAAGGAGATTGGGCATGAAAACTGCCAGCGCATCCACAATACCGGAACCCTGAACATCGGGACTGCAGTCGTGGACCGCCTGAAGGTCAACGCGACGAACCACCGGAGCATCACAATGGCCGGACAAACGTACACAGACGGACGCTGCTCTGGAACGCAGTATTCGGATGGATTCGGAACTTGGGAGAACGTGGTGGTACAGGCCACGCTAAAATTAACACTCAGATCGCTCGAGGCCTCGTATAAGCGAACTACGGGCACGATCATCTTGCCGACGGGAACGCGTTGCCAGGCGCAACTCGGGAGCTGCATCGACTACGACGGGACTGAAACGTTCTGGACTTTGACGCCCGCCGATAGCTGCCATTTTAACCAGTACGACGTACTGTACGAGGGGATTGCCACTAAGTTGTCCCCCAGAGACAATCAGACGACACCGACCGTATACACAGTAACCACGAAGGAAACTACCTTCGCATTAGCAAAAACCACCGAGTTCAACCTTTGCGGATATCAACTCTACCGCACTGAACATCCAAAGCTGATCATATTGGAAACACAGAAGGGGAAAACCTTCGCCGCCAAATCACGTATATCTGTGAATAACCTAGATATATTCGCTTACGTGAACTCCAAGTTCGTGTACGTAGAGAAGCACGTCAAGCACCAGCTCACCAGACTCTATAATGACATTATGGAGCAGAAGTGTGCGCTGGAGAGGCAAATATTACAGAATGCCTTGTCACTCTCTGCGATCGCTCCCGACGAGATGGCCTACAGGGTGATGAAATCACCAGGATACACCGCCGTGACCGCGGGAGAAGTCATCCACATCATCCAGTGCGTACCGGTAACCTGTAAGTTGAGGCACACGGAGACATGTTATAATGAGCTCCCAGTGACGTACAAAAACGCCACATACTTTCTGCTACCTCGCACTAGAATACTTACCCGCAAGGGAACGCATAAAGATTGCAACGAGCTATTGCCCAACATGTATCAGTTGAATGATGCTTGGTATAAGCTAACCACCAAGCCATCGGAATCACTTCCGCCTCCAGTTATCCAGCCGCTCTCTACACCTAGGTGGAAGTACGTGAGTCCAGATGCGCTCGCCACGAGCGGAATTTACTCTGCTGATGACCTTGACCGCTTGAGGGACCACATTATGTTCCCGGTCGAGAAACCATCCACGTTGAACACCATCGCGCGAGGAGCACTGGGACAAAACATCCCCGGAGGGAGCATCTCGTTAGCCAACTTACTCGACGAGGAAGCTCTCGACAAAATCGCCGAGAGCGCGGGAAAACGGATCTGGAAAGGCTTCATAACTTTCGGTTCTGCTAGCGCAGGGGTGCTAGCCATATTCGTGATAGCCAGGATGGTCAAGCTGATCATAGACACGATCATCCACGGATATGCGTTGCATAGAATCTACGGATGGAGCATCCATCTTTTGGGAGCCGTCTGGTCTTCAATCACGAACCTGTTGCTGCACATGGCGAAACCGACGAACCAGCCCGACTCGCCCAGCACCGAACGTCTCATGCCACACCAAGCCGCAGACAAGCCATTGCCAGCCACCGCACCTCAAAGGGAGGAAACGGAGGAACACGCGCGTTCCTACAGCGAACTGCGAAAATATTTAAAAGAGGACATTGTATAAAACTGATAGTGTAAACAGTGTTAGTGAATAAGTGCGTAAGATAGCATACTTTTACCTCAATAAGGAACGCACAGGAAAATGTCGTGCAGGACGCCCGACATTTTCTTTCCGAGGGGGGAGGTGTGACGTCAGGAGAGCCAACGGGTAAAATTTTTCCTTCTCCTTTTTATCTCACCTGCGCAGAAGCGCCATTATTCTAATCCCCGAAGTTGGCAACTACCGGCTCTCCTGCCGTCGACGTACCACGTGATGCGCATTACCGCCAGCACACATACACCATAGTAAATATAAGTATTATATAGGCAATCTCACAGGTTGCAATTATTAAATAACCGATAATAGTAAGCATTTTTTCCTAAAATATGTAATAAAATTAAATAATATTAATAAATAAGATAATAAGTAGTAATAACAATTACCGCTTTCCTTACTCATAACATAATCACCGCCGCTAAATAATAATAATACTAATAGGTTACTAGTTAATAATTAATAATGATTTAATGATAATGGTCAGATTAATAATTAGTATGTGAAAGATAACACTTACATTGATAACAAAATCATGTTAACGATAACGATATCAATTTAATTAGTTGTAAAATTGTTAATACTACAATAAGGCTCGCGTTGCCGTTGCGCATCATCTCCGGTCAGCCGCGCGCTGATTGGCCGACCAACGACCATTATAGATACGCGCGTCTAGTCTAGTTCTATAGTCTATGACCGCCGCGAGCGCCACATGCGTTGGCGTACCCACGCCATCCGCCATCTTGCGCCACGTGCGTTGGCGTACCCACGCCATCCGCCATGTTGCGCAACAGCGCCGCCGCAGGCACGCGTTACAACACGCGGCCACGCTCGTTCACTCTTGTACGCGCCGTCGAGTAGTACACATCGTGCGAGTGTCAATCTCAATTCCAATTCTAATTTTAAGTCAATTCTACTTCGTCAATTCTAAATTCTAGTTCAGTAAATTAAGTGATCATTTGTATTCTAAATCTTGTATTGCTCTAAATTTAATCAAGTGTTACGCGAGTGTAATTCGATTCCTGAATATTTGAATATAATAAGTACAGTGTATTCGCCACGTGTCATTCATTGCATCATCCTTCCTATCGTCGCGAGAAATCGGAAGTGTTCGCGAGGCTAAAGAGGCAACGGGCATTTATAATTACTCAAACCTTGTTTTACCGAACAATTAGCAATCAAAGCAAGAATTCCGATCGTTTCTGGGGGCAAGGTGTTGTGCGTTATCCGCACTTACCACGAAGGAAACATTGGACTTCGAGCACGCGGTAACTCATGCATTCCAACGCGACGCCGAACCATAATGCGTAATTGGCTCGCAGCCGAATGCAATATCCTCACCTTAATCCCTTAATTAAATATAATATACGCATACGCCTGGAGCCTCTATCGAATGCCTAAGGCACGAAAAAACCGCCCGGGTCGTAATAACACACTTCGGCGACTTGAATACGACCTCCACGTGGCCGTGATTTACGACCATAACGCGATCATCGGCGAAGAAGTGACCTTTGACGGCGAATACGAACTCCTAGTGCACGATCGCCTCTGGAGCGCATTACCAGCACCATCCACACCCGTAGCAGCTTACCAGGGAAGCAGCTTTCGACCGCGTATCTCCCTCGAGGAGTACCTGCGCAGAGTAAACACCGAAAGGTAAGTGAGAATCTTACATTAAGTTTTATTCCCGATTGCTTTCGCGTTTTCTCATCGGGCATACGTTTACAGCAGTAGAATATCGAGTACAAAGAAATTAAATCCGAACGAATATAAGAGTATTCGCGCTCAGGATTCCTTCGGGTTGCGTCATTCGTTTTGTTCGCGTCGACCGACCGCCGCATAGCTGCATCACTCTACCGGAAGGATTTTACGACCGACCCTTTTTTTTTGCCTCCCTTGCCACTTTCCCTTAAGGCATGCAGGGTTTCGAGCCGCTCTACCGTTGCTTGTAGAAATATTCTAGCTTCGAAATACTATTTTAACATGAAATTCCTCGAGAGCGTTTTCAATAATTTACCGCTGAGATTATCGGAGCAGTCCCCGCGGTTTTGACGTAACAGTCGGGAATGACGCAACGTTGTTACGTCCGGGCGATATTTGATTCGATTCTATCGAAACAGTATTCACACCGGGCTGTATGGGGGAAATTTCGTATGAAAATTTTTATTTTATGAATGACAAGGAACCTCGAGCGGCAAAGGTTCTGAATCAAAATTTTGTAGCGATTTCAATTGAGTGACAGAGATCTCGAGCGGCAAAGATTCTGTTTAATTGGGAGACTTTAACTGTCTCGTTGAGTATTGTGTCTATGTAAATTATGCAGGAAGAAACTAAGTCTTCTCGAGAAAATAATTTCATGCGTCCCGATGCTGTTGTCGACGTCTATAATAGTTGGGTCTGGTAATGATTCAAACGTTTGATTTTCTTCTCGTAAATGATTAAGGAAAGCAACGAAAGCGTCTACGCACGCGTCGCAATTATTTATTTCGCGACAAATAGATAACTCAGTCGGGCAGTGCTCGCACTTTCGCGGCACTGGCCTATTTCCGATGTAAATAAAATGTCTTAGTACCAATTGAAACTGTTGTTCGGGGTGAATTTGTTCACAATCTACCTTGCACTGATGGCATAAGAGTCCTGCGTTATTATAGTCGCTGGCGATACCGAACAACCCGTAACCGAATTCGGTAATGCAATGACAAAGATTTATGCGATGAGTGTAAATTGCGGCAGGGGAAGTTTTCGATTTTCGCGGTCTCTCGAGTTGTCCCCTGCACATTTGCGGTTTTCTAAATTCGAGTGCATGCAGCAATAATATCTGTCCTACCTTTAGTAGTAGTTGTAGAGAATTTCACTCCTGATTTCCATATATCTCTTCTTCCGCGGATCCGTGGCGAGCATCCGCAGCGGCGGCAACCTCGGGGTACGGAAGGTGATGGGGATCAGTTTCCACGTTGGAGGCGGCCTCGGTGACCAAAAGCTTCCGGAGAATAATTGTTCGTAGTTTTTGTCGTAGACTGACTCGGCACCAAGCAGGTTTTGCAAATGTCGAGGAAGTCGATTGTTCAATTTATTAAAGAGTTTTTTTAGTGATTGCTTTCGACCTGAACGGTGATGACGTTTCAGTGGCATCGCAAAGAGATCTTACTGTAATAATTCATTATGAATTTTATTTCGTGACTCTAAGCTGTGCTCTTGCACAGAGGAATGCGCTGGGTGACGCAAGCGATAGCGTTATCTGCGGTATGTTATGTCTCACGGGCGACTCTGCAGTGAGCGCCGCAACTCAATGCATCATGAGAACACAATATTCCGTATTAATTTGCGTTTAATTTTACGCACTATTCACGATTCCGACAAGGTGTTGTGCCTCGCGGGCGACTCTCAGGAGCGCCGCACGTTTGGTGCATGCACGAGTGCACGAAACCTTGATGATTAAAATATAACTTGAATTTAGAATTTGGAATAGATAGGTCGTTGTAGTTCCTCGTCGAGGCGCCGGCGTGTCAAGCACGTAACAGCGTCAATCCAGAGGATCGATACAACGAACTAGTATGTTTTCATTCAGGTTCTTAATTTATTCAATGTGGTTTGAAAGATCTCTTTATCCTCGCGAACTCGGTCGGTTCATTCGTTTCGCTAGGATAGGATAGGTGGGATTCGCTAATAATCACTCGCGATTCAATTTTCACTTCGTATATTTGAGATTAAAAGTGAATAATATAATGAACAATATTAATGACTTAACCGCACTAGTCTTATAAATAGAATTGAATAATGATTCTTACGATTAGAATTGAAATAAAGAAAGGTTCTCGGTTTAACACGCTAACGTGCCGAGAATTGAACTTAAAGTACTCGCATCCGATCCTAAGAGAGGATGTGTTCACGAGCCAGGAACCTTCCCGGCTGGAGACTCGATGTGAACTGAACGAAGGGGCCTCTGCACTGAGCTCCTTCGTTTTCGGCGGCTTGAAGTGCGGCGGCGCTCTGGTGGGAGCGGCGGCGCTTGCGTGGGAGGCACTGGTGGTAGGGCCCCGGTGGTCGTGGGGAGGGGTACCAGTGGCTCCCGTGGTAGGGATGTTCTTCATCCAGGAACGCATCACGTCTTTTATTTTTAATATATTCTTATATATATATACGCTGAAATAAATGGAATTAAACGTAATAATTAAAGTTTTATATATTGAAATGGTTGTTTTGAAAATTTCTTAAGGTATGTCTACGCGCTTGACGTGACACACTCTAAACTATCGTCACTCTCGATAATTAACTCGCAGCGATCGTCGTCGAGATCGCGATACGTCACGTTACGATCGAGCGTAAAAGCGAATCGTCGCTCTCGCTCGAAGACGAACCACCGTTAAGCGCGACTGCTTCCATATACGTTCTTAAAAAATGGGAGAAAATGCCTCTCACGATTAGATATATACTCCGAGGCAGCGTCGAAAACGCGACAACCGCGATATTCCGAAATGACAAAACACGTGACATTTTACATAATCAGAACACGCGTCTTCCCGTTGCAACGAGAACAGGATGCACTAGATCCCCCCGCGGAAATCGTTTAGACACAGAACGCGCCTAAAAATAATACAACAATAGAGTAATAAATTAATAACAATAGAGTAATAAAATATTCTCTCGTCATTAACACTCCTACAACGTTTCCCTCCTCGTACGACCTCCATCTCTTTCATACATTCCCAATACCGTTGCCCTTGATATAGCATATTAATTTCTCATTATTAACACTCGTGCGACGATTTCCTCTTCGCGCGGTTCCCACCTCTCATCTCTCATACGTTCCTGATAATATAACGTCATTCTTGGTATCGCTAATTGAAGACTCCCGACTCGTCGCCGATCCGCCTCTCGTCCCCGCGATACGCAAACGAACCAGAAAAAACTCCGTCTCTCTCTCGCGATTAATCTTATTCTCATACATATTAATATATATAATCCATAGTTATATTACGATTATAGTACATACCTATATGCGCGCATACTTAGTTGCGCCCATTGTTGCCAACGCGCTCTCTTCTTATTCTCTCCTTCTCGTACGCGGCTAACGAAACGACACTGCTTTTCCTCCATGTTACGTCAAAACCGCGGGGACTGCTCCGATAATCTCAGCGGTAAATTATTGAAAACGCTCTCGAGGAATTTCATGTTAAAATAGTATTTCGAAGCTAGAATATTTCTACAAGCAACGGTAGAGCGGCTCGAAACCCTGCATGCCTTAAGGGAAAGTGGCAAGGGAGGCAAAAAAAAGGGTCGGTCGTAAAATCCTTCCGGTAGAGTGATGCAGCTATGCGGCGGTCGGTCGACGCGAACAAAACGAATGACGCAACCCGAAGGAATCCTGAGCGCGAATACTCTTATGTTCGTTCGGATATAATTTCTTTGTACTCGATATTCTACTGCTGTAAACGTATGCCCGATGAGAAAACGCGAAAGCAATCGGGAATAAAACTTAATGTAAGATTCTCACTTACCTTTCGGTGTTTACTCTGCGCAGGTACTCCTCGAGGGAGATACGCGGTCGAAAGCTGCTTCCCTGGTAAGCTGCTACGGGTGTGGATGGTGCTGGTAATGCGCTCCAGAGGCGATCGTGCACTAGGAGTTCGTACTCGCCGTCAAAGGTCACTTCTTCGCCGATGATCGCGTTATGGTCGTAAATCGCGGCCACGTGGAGGTCGTATTCAAGTCGCCGAAATGTGTTATTACGACCCGCGCGGTTTTTTCGTGCCTTAGGCATTCGATAGAGGCTCCAGGCGTATGCGTATATTATATTTAATTAAGGGATTAAGGTGAGGATATTGCATTCGGCTGCGAGCCAATTACGCGTTATGGTTCGGCGTCGCGTTGGAATGCATGAGTTACCGCGTGCTCGAAGTCCAATGTTTCCTTCGTGGTAAGTGCGGATAACGCACAACACCTTGCCCCCAGAAACGATCGGAATTCTTGCTTTGATTGCTAATTGTTCGGTAAAACAAGGTTTGAGTAATTATAAATGCCCGTTGCCTCTTTAGCCTCGCGAACACTTCCGATTTCTCGCGACGATAGGAAGGATGATGCAATGAATGACACGTGGCGAATACACTGTACTTATTATATTCAAATATTCAGGAATCGAATTACACTCGCGTAACACTTGATTAAATTTAGAGCAATACAAGATTTAGAATACAAATGATCACTTAATTTACTGAACTAGAATTTAGAATTGACGAAGTAGAATTGATATTAAAATTAGAATTGGAATTGAGATTGACACTCGCACGATGTGTACTACTCGACGGCGCGTACAAGAGTGAACGAGCGTGGCCGCGTGTTGTAACGCGTGCCTGCGGCGGCGCTGTTGCGCAACATGGCGGATGGCGTGGGTACGCCAACGCACGTGGCGCAAGATGGCGGATGGCGTGGGTACGCCAACGCATGTGGCGTTCGCGGCGGTCATAGACTATAGAACTAGACTAGACGCGCGTATCTATAATGGTCGTTGGTCAGCCAATCAGCGCGCGGCTGACCGGAGATGATGCGCAACGGCAACGCGAGCCTTATTGTAGTATTAACAATTTTACAACTAATTAAATTGATATCGTTATCGTTAACATGATTTTGTTATCAATGTAAGTGTTATCTTTCACATATTAATTATTAATCTGACCATTATCATTAAATCATTATTAATTATTAACTAGTAACCTATTAGTATTATTATTATTTAGCGGCGGTGATTATGTTATGAGTAAGGAAAGCGGTAATTGTTATTACTACTTATTATCTTATTTATTAATATTATTTAATTTTATTACATATTTTAGGAAAAATGCTTACTATTATCGGTTATTTAATAATTGCAACCTGTGAGATTGCCTATATAATACTTATATTTACTATGGTGTATGTGTGCTGGCGGTAATGCGCATCACGTGGTACGTCGACGGCAGGAGAGCCGGTAGTTGCCAACTTCGGGGATTAGAATAATGGCGCTTCTGCGCAGGTGAGATAAAAAGGAGAAGGAAAAATTTTTTTACCCGTTGGCTCTCCTGACGTCACACGACGTAACAAACGACAATTGAGTGATGGGAAATTCGGTTGAATCCCGTGGTCGACTTACTCAAGATACAATGGCGAATGCTACACGTGTTATTGAGCGAGATAAAAAAAACTATTGATGCTGCACACTTTGGAGAGCGGACGATATTTAAGCATGGCTTTTCGCTCGTGGGATCTGTACGAATTTCCACTACAACATACAACCAAGCATTCGTGGGCCATCAAGACAGCTATTCAGCTCGAGAAGCTGTGATACGTCATCTTCGCTCTACAAACAGGTTGAAAAATACATCATGGCTGAGGACACGAGCCGATTCGACGATTGCAACTTAACCAACGTGAAACTCTATCTGAACTCAGAATGTTATTTGCATGACGATATGAATCTGGATTTTGACAAAAACAGATGGTCTGTGTTGTATGAAACGTACGCGCGTTTTTGCAAGGGTTACTACGGATACGAGTATCTCGAGCCGAGTCTCACCGTCACGTCTTTTCTACATAACGGTCCATTCATAATCATCGATTGTTCTTGACAAAACGAATCAGTCAAGAACACAACCGTAGATGTAGATTGGAATTTGAGACTAAGGAGAACGTACCGATGAATACCACCGCGTACTGTCTCATTATACATGATCGTGTGGTTCAATACAATCCGTTGACCAATGTTATACGTATGATCACCTAAAAGCATCGCTGGTATATGAGAGACAATAAAATCTACGATACTATCGAAATCGACCGCAGTCTCGAAAAATTGCTCGTCATGATCGTGCCAACATTCGTAAACCTGCAAGGTTTTTCTCGTTGAAGGACAGTTTGTTGTAAAGGAGTTTGCTGCTTTCAGAGAACGGACCGTTCTCTCTCTACATTTTCACAAGCCCTATACCATGGCATTTCCTCGCAAGTGTCGACAAGTTTCGCGCACGCTGGGTGATACGTCATCACCATAGATTGCGATGGGACGACGGAACGATTCCAACAGCAAAGCTAAGAGTTTGATTACAAAGGCTGTGCACGGAATGAAAGATGATGACAACGACGACGATGATGTTGTTATATATGTCAAGGGACACGAAAAACGACAATGATTGTGGAATTTGCTTCTAGACGATGAGCGAGAGCGCGTGTACATCGCGACTCTGGATGCTGATTACGAAGACATAGATTCTCTGAACAAGCTGAATGCTGATAATACTATGCGATGCGGATATCACTATACTAATTGCGCTTTATAAAATGTATTTAAATTGTTTAATTGATGGTCAGATAATCATGAATAAAATAAATATGATATACGAATTATGTTTTTTTTATTTCTTTCCCTTGCGTTGATAATATTCTAACGATCGACGTACCGCTTCTTATCATATAACGCCGAGAAGTTTATTTTGTCGGGGTGACTCATCGCGTGTCGGGCAGGAATGTAGGTCAGTGCGTCGGTCATGCACATAACAAAGAAGTTGAATCACGATTTAAAAAAGTGAAAACTTTGTTTTAATATATTATTGTTTTTTTATTGCAAAAATAAATTATACAATCGAATTTTATTTATTCTATACACATTCGTCTGCGGATCTTTGTTAATTATTTAAAAATTTAATTATTCAAAGTAATGGGAATATCTTGTAGATAAAAATTTCATCAAACTTCTTTATCATCTTCATATAGACGTAAACCAAAAAGTATCTGCAAATCAAATACGTTCTTGCGAGTAATTTCTTCTCATAAAAAGTGTAAATACTCCTTGTGTTGGCGACACTGATACCGTATAATTAATATTCATAAAGCCATTAATTTTGATTTCATATATGCACAAATACTACAAAAAATAATAAAAAATCTCAATTTCACAATTCACAAAATACATCACATATCAAATAAAGGAAAAAAGAAAAAAAGAGAGAAAAAGAAAAAAGAAGAAAAAGTTACATACCCTATTTGGGTGGCGTATCTGAGTTTTTATAAGTTTCCTTACTTGCACGGTTTCCACAACTGAGATACCATCGAGATATAATGTCTGTCAGATTACAAATAGTGAATTTAATATTTTTTACAATATTGAGTTTAATATGTTTAACATTAGAAAGACACATGTGAATAAATATACGTACTGCTTTAATTGGATAAGTAATTTTTAATAAATCTCTAATATAAGCCAAATAATCAAATTCCTGCGATGCCTTTTCACTTGCCATTTCTTCCCGTTGAGCGTTAGACACTATGCGATACTTTTGCATTTTTTTTGTATGCAATCGTCCGGCTTTCTCTCACATTTGATTCCATCTACTGTGATCCTGCATACCTCATGACCCATTATATATCATCTACAGTTTCTTTGTCCTTTTGTCTAAATTGGAGCATCATCATAGGTCTCCCCGAATCGCAATTTGTTTAGCAGCCGGAATATCGGCGCTTCTCTCTTTTAACACGTCGCGACACGTACGCCGATTTCTAGGAAAAGGCCATATTTTGTAATTTGACAGACATTATATCTCGATGGTATCTCAGTTGTGGAAACCGTGCAAGTAAAGAATCTTATAAAACTTCAGATACGCCATCCGAATAGGGTATGTAACTTTTTCTTCTTTTTCTTTTTCTCTCTTTTTTCTTTTTTCCTTTATTTGATATATGATGTATTTTGTGAATTGTGAAATTGAGATTTTTTATTATTTTTTGTAGTATTTGTGCATATATGAAATCAAAATTAATGGCTTTATGAATATTAATCATCGGCGGTGGATACGATATCAGCGTCGCCAAACACAAGGAGTATTTACTCTTTTTATGGGAAGAAATTACTCGCGAGGACGTATTTGATTTGCAAATACTTTTTGATTTACGTCCATATGAAGATGATGAAGAAGTTTGGTGAAATTTTTATTTACAGGATATTCTCATTACTTTGAATAATTAAATAGTTAAATAATTAACAAAGATTCGCAAACGAATGTGTATAGAATAAATAAAATTTCATTGTAATTGTAAAATTCCATTGTAATTTTGGAGCATCATCATAGGTCTCCCCAATTTGTTTATAGCAGCCGAATTATCGACGTTTCTCTTAACACGCCGTGACACGTTCAGTCGTCAGTCTAAATCGGAACATCATCATAGGTTTCCCCGAATCGCAATTTGTTTATATCAGCCAGATTATCGGCGCTTCTCTTGACACGCCGCGACACGTTCAATCTCATGCAATAAGTCTTGTAGCGACATACTTCTTGTATTGGCAGTCGTTGAAACGTCTTCGCCATGGCATCATCTCGGTAATAATTTTGTGCGCGAAGAATCGTCGGTGCGCGAAAAAAAAATTGCTTTTGCGTGAAGAAATTTCATTGAAACGTCTTCGCAATGGCATTACCACGCATCATCTACGCAAAGTACAAAGACAGTTCTTTCGTGATATATGTGGAGGAACAGAATATTTATTATGTTGATGTTGTGGAACTGCCATAGTCAGTAGAATTATATGAATTTATTAGGTCATTGGCTTCGGCGCAGAATGAGGAGGAAGAGGAGGAAAATTATTCAGAAGTCCCTCTTACGAGTTAAGTAGTCAGAAGCCCCGCGATATGTGGATGAAATCCCCTTCCTGCGGATAATCCGGAGGGGGATATAAAATATTTCTTCTGGATTATAAAAACATTTCTTTTATGTATTTTTTAAAGTGACATTTTCTTGGATTGTTAAACATTTTTTTTGTGTGTATTTTTACGTGACATTTTTTCTTGGATTGTGACATTTCTTTTTGTATGTGTATTTTTAAGTGACATTTTTTCTTGAATTGTGACATTTTTTTTGTATGTGTATTTTTAAGTGACATTTTTTTTATTACTCTTTTATAACCTGAACCTGATGAGTCTTTTTTAATTTTTTCTTTTTTATTTTTTACTCGGCGGCGGCGGGCGCGGCGGCGGCAGGCCCGGCCCCCTCTCCCCCTCTCTGACGTCATGTCCACGCGCAATTTTTTCTTTATATCATCTTTGTTATTTATCTTTTCGTAATTGTTTATCACGGTGTTGAAGACATCAATCGTCGATTCAATCGCACGCTTAAGCTATTTACTCTCAATGGCACAGGGCCGATCTCGTCCAACGCGTGCCGTCCCCCCCTCGCATTCCCCTCGGAGTTCCACGGTTGCGCGCCATTCCCCCCCCCGCACATCCGCAACCCCTCGGAGGACCTGGGTTAGAACCAACCTATCTACTGAACATACATCTCTTTATGAATTTGTGCAATGGTATAATATCACAAAAACTAAACCACAAAATGAAGATATTGAATACCATAAAATAGGAAGAAATTATTATCTTAAATGACGGTAACGTAAACATTTAGTTAATCATTACAGATATGACGTTCATACACAGCCAGAAAAATACTTCTTTGCACTATTACTTATGTTTCAACTATGGTGGAAACTAGGTAAGCTTAAAAATGGATGTGATACCTACAAAGAATCATTTCACATAATTAAATTACATCTTGTAGAAGCATTACAATATCACGAAAAATTAAAAGAATTGAAAACAGCATTTGAAACTGCAAAACAGTTAGTTCAGAAATATCTAGATAATGAATTGCAAAAACAACAAGATGCATTTCAAGATGATCCAGAAAATGCAATAGGTGTGCAAAACATAGAGGCGGGTGAAGCCATGCAAGACTTTAAAGATCTTGGAGCTAAAATTAAAGAAGAGGATGTTCCTGAAATGATAATAAAATTAAACACGAATCAAAAGAGAGTATTTGATAGAGTTATTAGCACTATTAAATTAAATAAATCAATATTACGATCTATATTACGATATAGTTAGCGGTGAAGATGGTACTGGAAAAAGTTTTCTAATTAAGACTATTAAATGTTGGATAAAACAAAATCTTAATAAAGAAACTGCTGTAGCAGCACTTACAGGTATTGCAGCATTTAATATAGACGGTTTGACAATTGACAGATTGTTCCAATTACCTGTTGAACATGGTCATACTCCTAAATATAAACAATTATCTGATCATGTATTGAAAGTTCTACGAGCGGATTTAAATGATGTTATACTTTTTATAATAGATGAAATATCAATGATATCTAATTTAATTTTAATGTATATACATCTTCGATTATCCGAAATATATGATACTACTGAATGTAATGATGGCTGATTTAGTAGAAAAAAATATTCTTTTATTTGGAGATCTTCTTCAATTACATGTATCTCCTGTACATGAAGATTTTGTTTTTGTTCATTTATTGAAAGAAAAAATTGATAAATATATTGGCACTTTAGAAACCATTAATTTATGGACTACATTATTTGAATATGATGAATTGACAATTAATATGCGACAGCAAGGAGATATGGCTTATGATGAATTGTTATCGCGTATTCGTATTGGTTTATTGACAAATTCAGATCACGAGATTCTTCAAAATAGAAAAATATCCTTTACGAATACTTCTTTTAATTCAAGATTGGATGAAATATGTAATTTTATTATCAATTTACCAGTTGACACTGTGTGTTTACTTCCTATTTGTCATATGTGTGATATTTTAAACATTGCAATGTTGAATTGTATTAATTCAAAAGAAGTATTATTAATTGCTGAAGACACGATAAATTGTATTCCATACATAAAAAAGAAAGTATTGAAAGTATTATCGAAAAATAATGAAGATGATACTAGAACAGCTGGACTTTTGAAACAAATTATTATTAAGATTGGAACAATAGTAATGATAAGACGTAATATTGATGCTAGTTTGGGACTGATAAATGGTACAATCGCGAAAGTAATCAATTGTTCAAGATATAAGTACTGAATACGTAGAAAAGATCAAACTTTTATTACCTACAGGTTCAGAATACTTGAAAGAATCAGCGTTAAATTTCAAGTGATGGATAGAGCTTACGTTATCAGAAAACAATTTCCATTATCATTAAGTTATGGAATCACTATTCATAAAAGCCAAGGATTAAGTTTACAAAATGCTATTATGGATATTGGTAATTCTGTATTTAATGCAAGTAGGTATACTAAGCGGGTTCTAACTCCGAAGCGTTGAGGGGGGTGCGGGTGTGCGGGGGGAGAACGGTGGGCGGGAGGGCAAGGGAGGGGGAATGGTAGGAGTGGGGGGTAGTAAAGAAAGACGAAACAAGGTGAGATAAACAAATAGGATAAGATAGCAAGGCGATATAAACAAATAAGATAAGATAGCAAGGCGATATAAACAAAATGGATAAACGGCGAAGATGATATAAAAAATTGCGTGTGGACAGGGCGCGTGGACATGACGTCAGGGGGGGGGGCCGCCGCCGCGTCGCTCGCCGCAGCCGCCGCAACCGCCCGCCGTCGCCGCTTCGCCCGTCGCAGCCGCCGCCGCCCGATGCCATGTTCTTTCTCTATATTTACCATTTATGCGTCTCTCTCTTCCTCCAGATCCTTTCTCTCTATACTTACCACCATGCCATGTTCTTTCTCTATACCTCTCTATACCTACCATCTTCTATCTCTTTCATCCCGTTGCGAGTATCTCTTATTTTTTTACGAATCTTATTTTTTTGTAATTATTTTATGATGAGAGAAAAGGAATGAAAGAAATACATGTTTTTGCATATTAGATATGTTTATATTTTTAAACAAATTGAATACATTTTCATTTAAACGTAAAAACTTCTTTTTCACATTTTTTTTCTTACACACTAAAAACTAAAGCTAACAGCTCGCAATCGACAAGTTGACGTCTATCGAATGTATCGCAATCGCGTATCGCATTCGGCACTTCCTCGGGATCTGTTACAACAGACGCGATGTTGGAGAATCGCGTATACTTGGCATCAATCGTGTCGACGAATCTGATGAGTCGATCGAACGTCACATCGACACATCCGTCCAGATCAAACATACGGCACAGGGTCGATTCGATCATCGTTATGCGTACGTTCAAAGATTCAAGACGTACGAGTGTAACGTTATTCATCTGGTAAATTCTGACGGTTAACGGTCCGACGCTTATAAAATTATCTTTGTAATCGTTTCGCAGCAATTTGTAGATATTCCATCGCTGCTCGTAGAGTCCTGTCCATGTTTCGAGAGACAGTATAAGTTCCTGTCCCCAATAATCTCCTAGAGCGATCTCCACGTAACTCGGTGGGCCAATGTTGATTCCAATTTCCAGAAATTTGTAGCCCGTGGCTGTCAGAGTGTAACGTCTGTTCAGTAGGCGCACAGCACGCTCCACCGAAATGCTGTGTAATGTAAAAGAAATTAAATATATAAATAAAAGAGAAATATATAAAGAAATTAAATATATATATCAAAAAAAGAAAAAAGTAAAATATGGAAACTTATGCATTACGTTCCTTCGTCTGTTTTTCGCCATCGTACGGTGTGCTGCTTCCTTTGGCGGAATACATTGCGTGTTGTTTGTACAAACAAATGATGGAGGAGCGGAGTATATTGCGTTTGTACATACAAATGAATGATGGAGAACTGATCGCATCCGCATAAATTTTTGACATAGCGGAGCGTTAACCCCCCTCCCCCCTCCCCTCTACCCTTCCCCTTCTACCCTTTTTGCTAGGAATTTCAACTATCGTTGCAACCAAACGTGTCGCGACTTGTTCGCACCCGCTAAAAGAAGCAATGATAACATGTTTCAAAGAAAAGGTAATGATATAATTTTTTCTAGGAAGAGTTCGCGAAAAGATAGCTCTTCGTAGAAATCGATACGTGTCGCGGCGTGTTAAGAGAAGCGCCGATACTCCGGCTGCTATAAACTATGATGATGTTCCGATTTAGACAAAGGGACAAAGAAATTGTCGATGATATAGTGTTGCGCTGTCCCGTGAAATTAATCAATATCAATCGATAAGAGTTTGAATAGAGGATCGGCCCTTGGTAACGCGTCGTTTTCCGACTGTTATACAGATTTCACGGCCAGATTCCGCGGTGGCCGGACGCGTTTCTGTACCGTTGTACCGTTGGTTTAATAAAGAGCGAGCTTTTTCTTTAAACAGTGTTCTTCCTTTCCGAAAGCGCTCCGCCGAGTATCGCGATCTCGGGAAGAAACGCCGCGAACGCGACAATTTTGGGGGCTCGTCCGGGATCAAATTTTTCGATTCGTGTGTGTGTGTGTGTGTGTGTGTGTGTGTGTGTGTGTGTGTGTGTGTGTGTGTGTGAGAGAGAGATAATGGCGAAGCGACAAACGGAAGAGACGGGGACTGGACAGGAAGAAGCGAAAGGTCAGAAAGTGGTCTCTGCAAGAAAAAGGGCCTGTACTCGAGCGGAAGGGCCGGAGGCGTCTCCGAACTTGGAGGAGATTCTTCGCTTAACGCTGGAGGAGCTTCGCTCTCTGAGGGAGGAGCGCGCTCGTCGAGAGACGGAAATATCTTCAATGCCCGGTCCGCAGGAAGAGATTTCGCAACGTCCGATATCAGGCCAGTCATTTCCTTTTTCAAATTTTAATTCCGACTTGAAACTTAAGCCCGATACTTATGACGGTAGTGTTCCGTTGCGCGAATATCTTACGCAATTTAATTTAATTGCGCGGGCGAATAATTTAGGAAACGCGGAGAAGGCTGTCGTATTAGCGTCATGTCTTCGAGGAAAAGCGCGTGCGATTTTGGAAGGGGGCACGGATTTTGAGAACTCAATTTGAAAATTTGGTCGCGCGTTTAGAGCTACGTTTTGGAGAAAATTTATCCTCGCAAAATTATTATTATTAATTTACGAATCGAAAACAGAGATTCGGAGAAGATTTAGCTGCATTAGGCTCGGATATCGAGCGTTTATCTCGATTAGCTTATCTTGAATGTTCTCCCAGAGTTCGTGACAAAATTGCTTGTTCTCAATTTGTAGTTGCATTGTCTGATGTGAATGTTAAACAGACATTGCAGCTAGAAGGGTTAACATCTTTGAGGGCCGCGGTAGAAAGGGCTTTGGCTATTAAAATTATTAGGGAGAATTGTTTAAAAGAGTGGAGAAATTTTGATTTTAAAGAGGTTAAAAATTGCTCGAATTATAAGAGCAATCCTAATTTAAACGGGTTCAAAGTAGAATCTCGTGGAACGAGGGATTTAAATTTTAAGAAAAAGAAGAATTTTAAAATTCAAGAGAAAAAGGAATGTTGACAGTGCGGAAAACAAGGGCACTTCCGTTCCGAGTGTCCATCACTTTCTGTTTCACAGCAGGGAAAATAGGTTTTGTCGAACTTTCAGGGGCGGGCTTGACAAATGGAAGAAATGCCCCGGGTGTTTGTAGGCATTTTGAGAGAGAGCGTGAAAAAACAGGAAATTTTGTTTTCCAAGGCTCTCTTAATGGGAGAGACTGTTTTTTTAAATTGGATACGGGCTCCGACGTGACCTTGGTGAGTAGTAAATTTATAGGGAGAAAAGGGAAGCGTTTTTCAGCAAAGGAAGAAAATTTGAGGTATTCTACAGGGGAAAGGGTCCCGATCAGTTTTAAAATGTTCGCTAAGATAAAGTTAAGGAGATTTAATTTAGAGTTACCGATTTTCGTTGCCGATATTGGAGAGGATTGTATTTTGGGCGCGGATTTCTTTTCACGAGTAGGAATGCAAACTGTAATAGAATCTTTTCTCCGTGGAGATCAAAGAGAAGGTTTTTGTCGTCGGATTAAGCAAGAAGACGAAGTTGTGCCCACGGAGTTGGAAGAATTCTTTGATAATAATTCCCGGGAGTTGGAGGTAGATCAGAGAATAGTTTTCGCTACATTGTTGCGAGAATTTCGTGACGTGTTTTCGGAGCAAGCCGTTGCAGGAAAGTATGAAGTTCTTCAACATAAAATTGAATTGATTGATTCTCGTCCTATCAAACAGGTTCCTAGGAGAATTCCAATACATATGCGTTCAGAAGTTGAAAAAATTATGGAAGAACAAGGGGTAATTGAAGAATCTTCAAGCCCTTGGATTTCTCCAGCAGTTTTGGTAAAGAAGAAAGATGGATCTCTTAGATTTTGCGTTGATTTTCGGAAATTGAATGCGGTTACAAAAAAAGATTTTTATCCGCTACCAAGGATTGACGATCTTCTTGATCAGTTATCGAAAAATGCCTGGTTTTCCACTCTGGATTTGAAGAGTGGTTATTGGCAATTGAAAATTCGTCCCGAAGATAGGGAAAAGACTGCTTTTTCTGAGGGGAATGGACTTTGGCAATTTGTTGCAATGCCTTTTGGTCTGTGTAATGCCCCGGCTATCTTTAAACGTTATGTCTTATGGAACGGGTGCTTCGGGGTTTACTTTCGAAAATTTGCCTGGTTTATTTAGATGATGTGATAGTATTTGGCAAAACCTTTGAGAAAATGAAAGAGAATTTAAGAGAGGTTCTTCTGAGATTTCGTGCTGCGAAACTTTGTTAACCCAAAGAAATGTAATTTATTTAAGAGACAAGTAAAATATTTGGGTCATGTTGTTTCTTCTGGCGGGATCGCTACGGATCCTGAGAAGACTGAAGCGGTCACTGAGTGGCCAGTTCCTCAGAATAAGAAACAAGTCCGAAGTTTTCTTGGATTTTGCTCTTATTATCGGAAGTTTGTTAAGGGATTTTCTTCAATTGCGAAGTCTCTGTTTAAGTTAACTGAGAATTTGACTAAATTTGATTGGACCGGACAATATCCGGAAGCATTTTTGAAGTTAAAACAGGCATTAATGTCTGCACCTCTTCTTTCCTTTTCGAAGAGGAAAGGAAAGATGATTTTGGATACGGATGCTTCAGGTTTTGGAATAGGGGCGGTACTTTCACAAATTCAGGACGGCTATGAGAGGGTCATTGCTTATTATAGTCGGATTTTGAACAAACCTGAGCGGAATTATTGCACAACAAGAAGAGAGTTATTAGCTTTGGTAGATTCGGTAAAACATTTTCATCATTATTTGTACGGAAAGAGTTTCTCTATTCGTACTGATCATGCTTCTTTGAGATGGTTGATGTCCTTCAAAGACTTGGAGGGACAATTGGCTCGCTGGACGGAAAGGTTACAACAATACGATTTTGATGTTGCTCATCGAAAGGGGATTATACACGGTAATGCCGATGGTCTTTCGAGACGCCCTTGTGTAGAAGAAAAATGTAGATTCTGTTCTAAAGTAGAAGTTCAGATAGGGCTTTCTAAAGGATAAAGTAGTTGCTCGTATTGTTTTGCGTGAGGATTCTTCTGAGGATTGGCGTAAGGCTCAAATAGAGGATCAGGAACTGGCAATGTTTTTACTTGCCAAAGAAAATGATTTGCGACCTTCTTGGGAGGAAGTTTCTTCGAAAGGATTGTCAGCCAAAATTTAATGGCATTAATGGCATGCCTTGGAAGTCCAAAATGGGATTTTGCATAAGAGATGGGAGGCTCCTAATTTGAAAAACAGTTTTCTTCAGTTGATGGTCCCGCGAAGCAAAGTTAAGCAGATTTTTAGAAGAAGCTCATGATATTCCTTCTGGAGGGCATTTCGGGATCAATAAAATGCTGGAAAAGATCCGGAAGCGTTTTTATTGGGCAACCTGTAAGAAGGATGTTGAGGAATGGTGCAGAACCTGTAAGATTTGTATTGCGAAGAGGGGTGCTGCGGATAAGGGAAAATCTCCTTTGCAGATCTTTAATTCGGGAGCTCCTTTTGAGAGGATTCAGATGGATATTTTAGGCCCGTTACCTGTTTCTTCTTCAGGCAATAAGTATCTCCTAGTTGTTGTTTGTTTGTTTGTTGTAGATTGTTTTACTAAATGGGTAGAGGCTTTTCCTTTGAAAAATATAAGAGCTACTACGGTAGCAGAAATTTTTGTTAATCAGGTTGTTTCTAGATATGGGGTCCCGTTGGAACTTCATACCGATCAGGGAGGGAATTTTGAATCACAGCTCTTTCAAGAATTAATGAGAATTTTGGGAATTAGGAAAACGAGGACGACCGTTCTTCATCCTTAGTCTGATGGTCAAGTTGAAAGACAACATCAGACAATTTTACAGTATTTGTCAAAGTTTGTTGAAGAGAATCAAAAGGATTGGGATCGTTGAATTCCCATGTTTCTTCTTGCCTATAGGACCTCTAAACATGAGGCTACAAGCGCAACTCCTTCAGAATTATTTTGCGGAAGAGATCTTACCTTGCCGATGGATTTGCTAAGAGATACTCCTCCCAGTTATGGTTTTTTTCGAGTCAGCGGAGGAGTACGTTCGGAATTTGCGGCAGAAGCTGGATAAAATTCATTAGAGAGTAAGAGAGAGATTAGAATCAAGGTCTTTGAAGATCAAATGCTGCTATGATCGAAAGGCTAGGCATCCCGTTTTTGAGGAAGGACAGAAGGTTTGGTTATTTAATCCTCATCGTAAGAAGAGTAGGTCTCCCAAACTACAGAACGATTGGGAAGGGCCTTTTGAGATAATTAAGAAAATTAGTGATGTAGTTTTCTGTATTTCTCGTTCAGGTGGTCGGAAAAGCAAGGTTGTGCATGCCGACAGGTTAGCTCCGTTTAGAAAAAGGGAAGAATTTTAAGTAGAAGTTTTCGGAGCCCATTTTTTCAATTTTGACATTACTTTTATTTCTTGTTGATTGTTTTGAGTTACTGTTTTCTGTTTTATCTTTCTTTAAGCTTCCTTCCGTCGTGAGAAGCGTTGTGGGGAGATCCTCGAGCCTGAGCATCAAGCAAGATCTTCAAGCTCGTTTTTCAAACTGAAGAGAAGTCTGCTCCGCCCCCGGTTTTCCGAGTAGTGGTTTTTCCGGGGGACGATGGGCGAATACCAAGGCAGGGGCTTAGTGTGTCTTTAGAAAGACGTAAGGGTCCACGACGATTACCCCCTCTTTGCCCGAAGAATGGAAAAGAGAAGTGCGCAAAGCTCAAGACGAAGAGTCAAGAGTGAAACGCGCAAAAATTTCAAGAACAAAATTCTTCTGAAGAGTAGAGAAGACTGGGATTAGAAGCGGCGCCCGGTAACCTGAGGCAGCAGCCCAGGGTAGGACAGGAAGTCGCCAGGAGCCCAGAAGTCTTTTCCAAGAAAAAGTTCTTGAAAGAGGAAGAATTGTCGGGACGACAATTTTATGAAGAGGGGGGCAGTGTTGCGGCCGTGCGGTGTTCCGTTCGGCGCTGCCCCGTGAAATTAATCAATATCAATCGATAAGTGTTTGAATAGGATCGGCCCTTGACAACGCGTCGTTCTCCGACTGTTATACAGATTTCACGACCAGATTCCGCGGTGGCCGGACGCGTTTCTGTACCGTTGTACCGTTGGTTTAATAAAGAGCGAGCTTTTTCTTTAAACAGTGTTCTTCCTTTCCGAAAGCACTCCGCCGAGTATCGCGATCTCGGGAAGAAACGCCGCGAACGCGACAATATAATGGATCATGGGGTGTGCAGGATCATAGTAGATGGAAGTCTAATGTGTGTGAAAAAAATAGTTGATGGTGAAAATGGATAATGTGTTAAATATAGAAAATGTGTTTAATATGGATGAGGAAGACTTTGTGAATATAGTGGACGAAGTGTTTGAAAATGAAGAAGAAATGGAGATTGACAATAGTGACAATATTGACATTGATATTGAAGACGAAGAGCACGCATTGTCTGACGATAGCAATTACGTAAGTGATCAAAGTGATGACCTTACGGATTACGCAGAAAAAATTGTTACCCGTTCGGAACTCCTTGCATTGAATAATAATAAAAAGTATTGTCCAATACAATTTTATTATTCAACGGGTAGTGCACTAATTCAATGTGCCGAATGCATGGTTCGTCTGGCGGACACTGACATTGGAGTATTGTATGCCGTTAGGAAGCACGAGATAGATACTGCGCTAAACAGCCGATTTTGCTCCAATTGCCAACAGTCCATTTGTGTGATAATGCCATGCAACATGTGCCCAATTTGCACAAATTAAAAAAAGACAACATTGTGAACTAGTCATATGCAAGTGCTCCGTGGAAAAGTGTGATGTGATATAAAAACAATATGGAAAGGTCATTGGAAGAATTAACAAATTCTCCGTTATTATGGGACTCAATCTCTCATCTACCAGTGAACGTGGCGGTGTATTTTATAAAGAGACACTATACCTCAACTCCCCATTTCCCGATTCCTCGTCCAAGAGTTAAGGGACGCCATAATTCGACTCTTTGCTTCTCCGCTCCTTCTGAAAGAGTGGAAATAATTCTGGAGGCGTGCACATATTATCATTATAGAGCACACGCAATATATTACTATCCCTCTCGCGGCAAAAAGTAGCAGAGATAATTCCAAGAAGCGAGGATCATAATCATATATGATTGTTCTATTCCCATCAATCTCCGAACATGTCGGAAATACAACGCTTTATACATTGGTTTCGAGTTAAAGCAGTTATAGAGAAAAGAAAAAAAGAAAATAAAAAAATATAAAATTGTTTTGATGAGACAGTACAACAATTTAAAAGAATCAAGATTTCGCAATATGGAACACCTAGAGCGAGTGGAACGCGAGCTGCTGGAGCAGTGCAGCCAAGTCGCTACCTTGGTGGAGTGTTTCGCGTGGTTGCAACGATGTGATGTGCGTCGAACAACTCGAGAAACTTAGCCGTGTTAAACGTCCTTGACTCACCGTTGCAAATAGACAATCTGCGGTGGCGAGGATCGCGCGGGTGCAAAAGTACAACTAGAAAGACGTTTCGTGCACGTTGTGAGTACGCGAGCACTAGTAGAGACAATGGATCTCTCGTTTGGCGAGAAATCGATACGGCATTTGAAAGTCGTATATTGACTGGTGCGATGATCAATGTGGACTATATCGAGCCGCGACAATTTTTAAAAGATGCTGGTGGTGGTGTAGTGCTCGAGCGAGTGCGAGATATTCTACAAAGACACGATAGTGTGAAAGTGAACACTGCATTTAACGGCGAGTTTGTGACGGGCGATAAACGGGCGAACAAAAGTATAAACACTAAAAATAGTGAACTCTTTCGAGTGTCAAATTTGAACGAGTAGTACGAGCAGTACGTTATCGAACCCACGTTGGCGTCGCTCGAAGAATTTCAAGAACACGACAGTGGATAGGTTGTCGCAAATTCTAAATTTGACTGTAAACGTGAACAAATAATCCCATGCACGCGGGATGTTATATCGAATTACCGCGGGAAATTATGTTAAAGTGAGCGGTGATCAATGTACGATCCAATGACAATGCGTGTTTTGCATGGTCGGTGGTCGCGGCTCTGCAACCGGCTGAAAGGAATACAAATCGGGAATTGTCATATCTGCATTATACGACAGTGTTAAATTTGCAAGACATTACGTTTCTGATGACGTTAGATCAAATAAAGAAGTTTGAACGAATCAATGGCATCTCCATTAACGTTTATGGCTTCGAGGGAGGAAAGGAGATTCTCTCGATACGGCTGACATCAAGGAAGATAGAGAAAAACGCAAATTTATTGTACGTGCAGGATCCGTGCGATGACAACGCGGGACACTTTGCGTGCATCAAAGACCTGTCCCGTCTCGTGAGCTCGCAAATAAACAAGAAGAAATGCAAAAAATACTTTTGCGACCGGTATGTATTTTAACAAATTTTATTATTTCTCTTATAAAATTTATTAAAAGTTTATTAAAAAAAATCATATTTTCCGTTCGCAGATGCCTACATTACTTCAGTTCATCTGAAAAATTGCAGTCACATACAACGGACTGCGAAAAAATAAACAATTGTGCCATCCGACTGCTGAGCGAGGACAAGTGGCTCGAATTTAAGAACCACACGAATAAGGAACGACTTCCATTCATCGTTTACGCGGACTTGGAGTGCGTACTACGGCGAACGGAACTAGCAGAGAAGGAAGACGCATTGTACACCTACCAGCAGCACGAGGTATTTAGCATCGGATACTATGTGCGATGTTCGTACGATGACGCGTTATCGATATATCGATTTCGTCGCGGCGAAGACTGCGTTGCGTGGTTCGTTCGACAACTCGAAGATTTGTCGCATCAAGTAAAAATTCTGTTATCCGCGAATATCCCCATGGAAACGTTGTCGAGAGAGCAGTGGGAGGCATATCATAGCGCGACGCGTTGTCACATTTGCGAGAAATCATTTGCGTCGGACGACACGCAGGTACGCGATCATTGCCATTTTACCGGTCGTTACCGTGGTCCCGCGCACTCAAATTGTAATCTAAATTATAAAGGTTCATATTGCATTCCCATAGTATTTCACAACTTATCCGATTATGACGCGCACTTTATCATCATAGAAATAGCTACGGCGTTTGAAGGCAGGATCGACGTGCTGCCGATAACAAAAGAAAAATATATTTCGTTTACAAAACACGTTAAAGATACCACCGAGAGATCAGATTCACGAAATTGCGTACGCTTGCGGTTCATAGATTCGTACAAATTTTTAAATACCAGCCTCGATAAATTGGCATCTTTTCTAACGAAAGAAAAATTGAAAATTTTACGTTCCGAATTTTCCACGGTATCAAACAAAAATTTTGACTTGTTGACGTGCAAAGGTGTCTTTCCCTACGAATACGTGGATCGCGCGGATAAGTTGCAGGACACGCGTTTATCACCGCGTGAATCGTTCTATAGCTCGTTGACCGGTGACACGGTGTCGGAGAATGATTACGCGCACGCCGCGAACGTTTGACAGCGGTTCTTCATCCGAACGCTCGGCGAATACAGCGATCTATATCTCAAGACCGATGTCTTGTTATTGACCGACGTTTTCGAAAATTTCCGCTAAAGTTGCGTCGCGAGTTATGAACTTGATCCCGCGCATTACTACACATTGCCAGGTTTCACGTGGGACGCCATATTGAAACATACGCGCGTAAAATTTGAGTTGCTCACCGACATCGATATGGTTATGTTTATCGAACGCGGTATACGCGGCGGTCTCAGTCAATGTTCCGGCAGATTCGCGCAGGCCAATAACAAGTACATGCGTTCGTACGACCCGTCGAAACCGTCGTTATATTTGATGTACTACGACGTGAACAATTTGTACGGATGGGCGATATGTCAACTGCTGCCCTATGCCGAATTTCGATGGATGGAAGACATTGAGAACTTTGACGCGAGCGCGATCGCTCCGGATTCGCCTACGGGTTATATTCTCGAGGTTGATCTCGAGTATCCGCATCATTATCTGCACGACCAACACGCTGACCTACCCTTCTGCCCGACGCGCGATAAACCACCCGGCACGCGGCAGGATAAACTTCTCGCGACACTATACGATAAGAAGCGGTATTTCATCCACTACCGCAACCTACAGCAATGTACGCGCTACGGTCTTCGTATCAAAAAGATACACCGCGCAATTTGCTCAATCCGCCTGGCTCCGATTACATTGAACTCAATACGAAATTTAGAACGTGTGCAAAAAACAATTTCGAAAAAAATTTGTACAAATTGATGAACAACGCGGTATTCGGTAAAACAATGGAAAATGTGCGCAATCACGTCGACGTTAAACTTTTGACCAAATGGGACGGACAGTATGGCGCGGAAGCAATGATCGCGAAATCAAATTTCCATAGCCGCAGCGTCTTTGCGAAAAACTTAATCGCCGTCGAACTGCGTAAACTCGAAGTGAAATTCGACAAACCGATTTACGTGGGTATGTGTATACTTGACATATCGAAAATCTGCTTGTACAAATTTCACCACGAATACATGTCACCATTGTATCGCGAGAAATGTAAAGTAATGTACACCGACACGGACAGTCTCGTATACCACATCGAGTGCGACGATGTGTACGAGACGATGAAACACGATATCGCTAGATTCGATACGAGCGATTATCCACTGGACAACGCACGGGATGCCTCTCATGAATAAAAAAGTACCCGGTCTAATGAAGGATGAGAATAACGGTGCGATAATGACAGAATTCGTCGGACTCAGAGTGAAGATGTACGCGGTGAGGGTGGACGGCAGAAAAGACATTAAAAAGGCGAAAGGTGTAAAGAATAACTTCGTAACGCGAACAATAACGTTCGATGATTATACGCGGTGCTTGAATGAAGAGATCGAAATGAAATACTCGCCAGTCGTGTATAAGATCCAAGCTACAACAAATATATACGGTGTCCGAATCGAAAATCGCTCTGAGTCCGTACGATGACAAACGATACATCGTACCGGATTCGACGGAGACATTACCGTAGTGACATTGGTGGATTCCATTGTAATATATATATATATATATATATATATATATATATATATATATATACATGTTTATACAATGTACATATATTTTATATATTTGTATATGTAGTTTATATGTATGCATATATGCATGTATGTATGTACGTACCTATGTATCATATCTATGTACATATGTATGAACGTATGTATTCTTTGTATATAGTTTTATACGATACTGTTTTATATGTAGTATAGATGTATGTATTTTTTTGTAGTTTTTATATGTAGTTTTACAATAAAATTTAGCTGTTCAAATTTATTTTATATATAAAATTTATAATAGCAACCAAGATCCTGATTGCTGAGGAATTAGCTTTAATTCTCTCTTCGATTTATTTAATGTATACTCGGCTTAATACATATATAGTTTATAATACATGTAGTTTTACATGTGTTCTCGTAAGTTGCATACATGTATAGTTTAAAAAAATGTAATGGAAGAAAAAAATAATAAAAACTCTTTGTATACATATATACAGTATATATTTATTTTTTTAATACATTATAAAAATAAGAAAAATGAATTAAATCACACTGCTTTTGTTTATCCATGAGTTATGCGAATCTATCGAATCCCAGCCATTTGACGTAAACCTTGTCTCCCTTCCTGCGTAGTATTTTCTCCACGAGATACACATCCGGATACACATCGTGCGATGCAATTCGTGCTCGTAGAACGCGCCCGCGACCGATTTTCCGCGGTAGTCCTCGAGCAGATAAGTTACGGGATTAGTACGTTGCACTTTAACGATCTTAAACACCTCGGTGGTCCAATTTGGCATGTAATCTTTTTCGAAAACTGTCTTGTACTTACTCACGCGTACCGATTCGCCTACTTTGAATTTTGCTGGACCTGCGATCTTTATCGCGCTGTATACCGTATCCAAGAGTCTTTTGGCGATCGCGGGAGTTACGTCAACAGGTCGCATGCCGATAGTGCGATGCTTGCGCGCGTTGTAATCTGACACGAGACGCGGTAGCGCGTCGATCCACTTGTAAGTGTCGGTGAGCGTAAACATCTTCCACATGTCATTCTTAAGCGTGCGATTGAATCGTTCGATGATCGATGCCTTCAACAATGTGTACGTGGAATAATGATTAACGTTGTGTTTTTTCAAGAATTTCTGCACATCGGCGTTGTAAAACTCCTTCCCCATATCCGTTTGCAAATTTTTCGGACATCTTCCGCTCTCTCGAATTATCTTAGCGATAGCGTTAGCCATCTCGCTTCTGACTTTGCTCTTAAGCGGTACGGCCCAGGCGTACTTGCTCATCGATGACGGTATGGCTGTTGAAACTCGAGTACGGACGCATCTCGACGATATCAGCCTGCCACAGATCGTCGTATCCCCGAATTCTGACACGTCTTCGTGGAAAATTTCTTCTCGCCGGAGCGTGCAATTCCTCAACGAGTTGTCGTTTCTCGGAATTAACATTTTTTTTTGTCACGTCCGTCGGATTTTGACGATTTCATATCTCGACGATATTTACTATGTGTACATACGATATAGTACGCTTTGTACAATTGTGTTTTTCCTTACTGATGTCAATCGACTGGTTCGTTTCATCGATACACGATTAATTTATAATAATGCCTGCTTCGCGAAGTTCCTCGATGATCGACAACATCTCGTTGTCGTGAGCATTACCAGCTCGACGCGAAGCGTCGAGCAATCGGAGTCGATCCACCAGCTCCTTGGGATCGTCCCAATGCACGTAATCGATTTTGTTGTCGTTTAACTTCATGGCGGTTGGTATATTGTTCACGCCTGCACCCTTTTTACCGCTACTTTCATATGTAGATACGAACGGAGCGATGATGTTGATATACTTGGATCCCCTATTGCCCTTGATGGGATTATGGGCGCTGTGACCACGTCTATGAGCATTTGTTGTTAACAATATACTTTTATACGTTTGTTTGTCATCCTCGGTAAAAACTGCGTCATCGGGAAGTCTCTTGAAAATCAATTCGTACAATCCTGGTGTACCATTGTATCTCACATTGTCTATGATTATGGAGTCATTTTTGTCAACGTCAAATTTCTTGTCACCAAGCATTGCACCATTGTTTTTATCGAAATAAACACCGTATAGGCGATCAAATGTATCGTTTTTTCCATTATCATCGAGGAGAGGGCTTACATATTTTTGCCCCAATAGTTTCAATTGATTATGCAACGCCTCTCGACCTTGTTGCGTTTGCAGAGTCCGTTTGATGATTGTTTCGAATGACGGTTCACTGACGTCTTTTGTTTCGAAAACATCTTCCTTTTACAGGAACAGCGGTGGTTCTTTCGGTGGATCTTTCGATGGTTGTATCGGTGTAGACTCGAACACGAGTGAATCTGACACGGCTTTCAATTCTTTCGTTGTACGTCGTTTTTTAGACTGCGGCGTTAATTTCAACCATCCAACATTCGTCCAATATGAATGTCAGTCAGTAGCAGTCAGTAGTAGTAATATCATTATCGTTGTCGTCATCGCTGTCTTCACGTTTTTGTTTTTTTTTAATACCGAGATCCTTTGCTTCTTTTTCAATCGATGGAGATTCCTCGGTTTTTTCAACAATCTTTAGAGGTTCGACGATGGGCTTGAAGCGTCTCTCCAACGCTTTATCTTCAGCTATTTTACCAATTTTTAAGGCGCGATATTTTTTGCGAATCGAATCGCTCGTTTTCGCAATCTGCTTCGCTCTTGTCTTGCAATCTTTGAGATTATCCATGTTGCCCAGTTGACGTATCGACATCGATTAACTACGTTACGATACCGCGAACGTATTAAATTCCTTTTTGTATCGTCCATTGATAAGCGGACTGTCCTTATCTATCACTAGGAATCCGTACTCGCGCTGCCAACAATCGCGGCATAACGCACAGAATTCATCGTATGACATGTCGGTATTCACGTGATCGTTGTAAACATGTTTCAAGTTGATACCATCCTGTTTGAACAGAAAGCAGATTCGCATTGTCGCGTATCAGATGTTTAGGTATCCTCGCGTATGTCTGACAGAGATAAAAGCAATCGACGTTCGAGTGGCGGCCCATCGAAAAGTATTCTCTCACAGCATCTTGCTTATCGCACGCAACGTCGTCGAAGACGAAGATCGAATTGGGACGTGTCTCGCTCGGTGGAATGACGTCACTGTTGTTGGAGAACGTAAAGTAGCCGATTTCTTCTATCGATGTTAGTAAATTTTCTAAGTATCGATATTTCGGTTGTTGCAGCGATTTCGAGTACACGTTCTCGAAACGTACACCGTGCGGACTCTCGAGCAAGCTTATGAGAACGTTTTACCACAATTCGACGGCCCGCAAATGATGGCGCGTATAGTACTCGGTAACATTTCACCGTGCTTGCGCTCCGTCGCGATGTCTCCCATCATTCACGCTCTCTCGTCACAGTTCGCGACGCGTATCGTCAGCGGCTGCCGTACAAATTTCATGTTCGCACTGCGTTATCTAGGCTTCGATCGAACGCCTATTTATAGACGCGCGAAACCACGAACCGCTCAGTAGCAAAAATGTATCTCGCGCAGTTGCATCCCTCCGATATTCGGGATTTGAGCGCTGAGCAATTGCAATATATACCAAAGGTCGTACTGTTACGCGTGTACGGTAATTATATCGATCACGTGTGGGACAAGCTTCCGGAGTATATAAAGGCGGATTTGGAGGTTCAAACCTATCGTCACTGCCTCGAGCATTATAATCAATCGTGAGATCGAGATCATATAGACGGTCCTGCACCAAAGATAAAGGATTGTAGCGCATGTCAGCAGCAACGTTGAACAGAAGCTGTGGTGGAGGTCTGCTCAATCCAGCGATAAACGCTCTTCCTTTCGAGTTACATATTCTCGGCTATCAGTTTTGCAGTCCGAATACTCGGCTAAAGAAACGATTAGCCAGAGGTGAAACGGGTATAAATCCATTGGACGCGGCGTGTCGTGAACACGACATTGCGTATTCTCGAAGCAACGATCTCGCAAATAGACACGCGGCGGACAAGGTACTTGTCGATAAAGCCCTAGGACGCGTTATCTCGAGAGATTCAACTCTGAGCGAGAGAGCTGCCGCTGCAGCCGTTTGGATAGCGATGAAAGCCAAGACCAAGATCGGCATGGGTATGAAGGCGAAGACAAGAAAAAGCCTGTCAAAAAAAGAAACGAATATTTCCAACGGCAAAACGAGGCGATGTGTTACCGATTCTGCCAATGTTGGGCGTGCTCGGATTTTTGATCGGCGGAGCGGCCAGCGTGGCGAAAGCGGTAAACGACAGGAAAGTCGCGCGACGTCAGCTCGAGGAATTGCAACGTCACAATGCGCGATGGAAATGCGCATCCAAGGACTGTATCTCGCCCCGTACAAATACGGACGAGGACTGTATCTCGCTCCGTACAAACGTGGACGACGAGTAACAGCGAAAAAAGAAAAAAAATGTCAAAAAGATGATAAAAGTAGCTACGGGCGTAACCACCAACGTACAATTGCATCAGCTGGCGAGATATATGCGTGTACCGTACTTCAGAGGTGTTTTCATGCGTAACGCGTTACCGATTAGCGGCGCGCGTCGAAACGAAAACGGTATCGTAAATCTGGACGATACGACGGGTCCCGATATTCATTGCGTACGCAAAGAGAAACAATCGCGTTGTGTACTTTGACAGTTTTGGTAATCTTCGACCGCCCGAGGAACTGGTGCGATATTTCGGAGACGATGCTACGATAGAGTACAATCGAACGTCCTATTAGACGTACGATTAGAGCGTCTGCGGACAGCTGTGCTTGTGGTTTCTTCTCCAAAACGGTCGACGTGCGTGAATTTAAAAAGTTCGACAAAATGTCGTGACGTCTCAGTATTCGTCGAATGCTTTTTCCATCATGTCGCTGACGCTTACGCTGAGCAGGAAGAGCAGCGTTCTCACGACAAACTACTCTTCAGCCATAGATTTAAGCGACGATGACTACGAGCTTGGTCTAACACATTTGGAGACTTATCACACGATACCGAATGTAAACGTTTCGAACAACAAATTTTATTTTGGCAAAGACGACACAGAAATTACGATTTCCGAGGGGTCGTACGAATTGCAAGCTATAAATAAATTTTTGAGATGTGAGATTTTACAGAAACGACCGCGACGCGACGCGCCCCCGATGGCAATACCGCGCACGGTGATGATGAAATTGGGGAATACCCGATAGTACTCCGCGCAAATTACAACACGATGAGGTGCGAGATTAAATGCGTCTACAGAATAAACTTTAACAAGCCGAACAACATTGGATTGCTGCTGGGTTTCTCATCGAATCGTACACTGCAACCGCGAAAATGGCACGAATCGGACGAATCAATCAACATAATGAATGTAAACATTATCCGTGTAGAATGCAACGTGACCGCGGGCGCGTATAGCAACGACAAAAGTGTGCACACGATACACGAATTTTCGCCGAGCGTGCCGCCAGGATATAAGATATCGGAAAGGCCGATGCAGATCATTTACCTGCCAGTCATCGTACGGAGCATTACGGAGCTAACGATACGCATTGTTGATCAGAACGGACGATTGCTTGATTTCAGAGGAGAAGAGATCACTGTCAGATTGCACGTACGCCGGCGACAGCGATAACGCGAGCGTGACATTTAAGATGCTCGTGTTGAATGAAGCGAAGTATACGCAGAGAGATAACGCATCTTTTACAAAGAAAACACCGATCGACAACTCGCTCATCCAGCTGCGTTAAGAAAAGGAAAAAACTCAACGCGTCGAACGTTAAATTTTTACAAACTTTAGGATTCGCGGTGCGCAACTGTTGAGATGACCGATATCCTAAACATCGAAGACAACCCAATCTTTGACGATCGTATCGTCAAGATTGAGACTCATGCGTACAACCCGTTCGCCAATACAACGTTCGGGTACAGCGATGAGATAAGAATACCTATACAGCAACAGGATTTGTACACATTGCCGTACGAAAGTTTTCTGTATGTCGAGAGAAAATTAACAAAGAACAGAGTTATCGAGAGATCTGATGTGGTGTTGGGAAATAATTTTGTCGCGTTCCTGTTCGATGAGATTCGATTCAAACTTGATGGTGTGGAGATTGATCGTAACAGAAACGTGGGCGTAACTAGCACGCTCAAACACTATGTAACGACGTCATCCGACAGAAGCGTGATTCTGAGGAATGCCGGTTAGGATGCGCATACTAGCGCGGATGGATATTTTAATTTTTACGTACCTCTCTACGCACTGTTGGAATTTTGCGAGGATTACAGACGCGTGGTAATCAATGCTCGTCACGAGTTGATCTTGATACGATCGCGTAACGACAATTGCCTGATGGGAAATTCGGCGTTGGATCCCGTGGTCGACTTATTTAAGATATGGCGAATGCCGCACGTGTTATTAAGCGAGATAAAAAAACTATCGATGTTGCCCACTTTGGAAAGCGGACGATACTTGAGCATGGCTTTTCACTCGTGGGATCTGTACGAGTTTCCGCTATTACAGCGTACAACCAAGCATTCATAGGCCATCAAGACCGCTACTCAGCTCGAGAAACCACGATACGTTATCTTCGCTCTGCAAGCAGGTCGCAAAAATGTCATGGCTGAAAACACGAGCCGATTCGATGACTGCAACTTGACCAACTGAAAACTCTATCTGAACTCGGAATGTTATCCGTACGATGATATGAATCTTGATTTCGACAAAAACAGATAGTCCGTGTTGTACGAAATGTACGCGCGTTTCTGCAAAGGTTATTATGGATATGAGTATCTCGAGCCGAGTCTCACCGTCACATCTTTTCTACATAACGGTCCATTCGTAATCATCGATTGTTCTCGACAAAACGAATCGGTCAAGAGCGCAACCGTGGACGTGAGATTGGAATTTGAGACTAAGGAGAACGTACCGATGAATACCGCGTACTGTCTCATTACACGATCGCGTGGTTCACTACAATCCGTTGACCAATGTTATACGCAAGATCACCTAGGAGCATCGCTGATGAGAGAGAGAGAGACAATAAAATCTACGATACATCAAAATCGACCGCAGTCTCGAAAAATTGCTCATGGTCGCGCCAACGTTCGTAGATCTGCAAGGTTTCCTCGTTGGAGGAGAATTTGTCGTAAAAGAGTTTGCCGCTCTCAAAAAACGGACCGTTCTTTCTCACTACATTTTCGCAAGCCCTATACCATGGCATTTCCTTGCAAGTGCCGACAAGTCTCGCGCACGCTGGGTGATACATCATCACCATAGACTGCGATGAGACGACGGAACGATTTCATACAACAAAGCTAAGAGTTTGATTACAAGTCCATGGAACGGAAGAAGACGACGATGATGATAACGACGACGATGACAGCGATGCTGTCGTATATGTCAAAGGACATAAAAAACGACAATGGCTGTGGAACTTGCTTCTGGACGATGAGCGAGGGCGCGTGTGCATCGAAACTCTAAATGCTGATTACAAAGACGTAGATTTTCTAAACAATCTGGACGCTGATAATACTATGCGATGCAGATATCACTATACTAATTGCGCATTACAAAATGTATTCAAATTATTTAATTGGTGGTCAGATAACCATGAATAAAATAAATATGATATACGAATTATGTTTTTTTATTCTTTTTCCCCGCCATCCAAAATACAAATTGCTAAAACATATTTTTATACTCTTCTGTAAAAAAATCTTCTTTTTATAATACATATAAACACATATATAAACACATGTAATTCAAAAAAGTCAAAAATCATTACGGATACAAAAAGAGTCTGGAGGAAGGGATA
The DNA here is from genome assembly GCA_024349325.1 of Pogonomyrmex californicus. Lineage (NCBI taxonomy): Eukaryota > Metazoa > Arthropoda > Insecta > Hymenoptera > Formicidae > Pogonomyrmex > Pogonomyrmex californicus. The sequence goes on from JAECZD010000011.1 coordinate 142,071, forward strand.
AAGACGCATAAATGGTAAGAGAAAGAACATAGCATCGGGCGGCAGCGGCTGCGGCGGGCGAAGCGGCAGCGATGGACGCAGCGGCGCCCCCCCCGACGTCATGTCCACGCACCCTGTCCACACGCAATTTTTTTATATCATCTTCGCCGCCCGTTTATCCATTTTGTTTATATCGCCTTGCTATCTTATTCTATTTGTTTATATCGCCTTGCTATCTTATCCTATTTGTTTATCTCACCTCGTTTCGTCTTTCTTCCTTACTACCCCTCCCATTCCTACCATTTCCCCTTCCTTGCCCCCCGCGCCCACCGTTCCCCCCCGCACCCCGTCAACGCTTCTGAGTTAGAACCCGCCTAGTATATTTACTAATGCAGGACAAGTTTATGTTGCTTTATCACGAGTAATATCTAGAGAAGATTTGCATTTAATTAATTACGATCTCTCATCTATAAAAGCTAGTGAAGATGCAATTATTGAATATAATCGATTAAAACAAACATATAAATCAGAAGCAAAATTGATTACTATTTTAAAACAAAAATATACTAAAATAAAAGATACTTTACATTACCAAAAGTTATTTCTTCTGTTCAAGAATCATATGAAACGGTTCAAAAAAATACTGTTTGGGTAATACATGGGTTCCAAAATAAAGTTAAAAGTTTCATCTTACGCAAATGCAGTTTTGCAATGTCTTTTGCATTTAAATGTTATTAGAAAACAAATTTTTGAGTGTGATAAATTATATGTTTTAGGTACATTAATGAATCGATATGAAAACGGAATATCTGATTTGAATACATTTATAGTACAACAAGATTTAGGAGATAATTTTATTATCTCACATACTGACATAACATGTCAGCAGACTCTGTTCGATTTTTGCCGCCAATCTGCTGGCATAGCATGTCAACAGACTTTGCTCGGTTTCTGTCGCCAATCTGTTCGCATAGTATGTCAATAGGCTCTGCTCACACACAATACAATACACAATATTCGACCACATGTTGCGAAAGCGACTCAAGACCATATCTTTGCGTTAGGCTGGGAACTTCTCCCGCACGCGGCTTATAGCCCAGACATGGCGCCTTCCGATTACTACCTACTCCGGTCGCTGCAGCATCATTTGGCTGATACACATTTCGTGAGATTTGAAGAGATACGAAAATGCATTGATGACTTTATCGTTTCGAAGTCGGTGAGCTTCTATCGTCAAGGAATTCGCAAGCTACTCGAAAGATGGCAAAATGTCGTTAATGCAAATGGGGAATATTTCGCTGATTAATATTTTTTTGTTTGTTTTTGAATAAAGATTGAATTTTACAAAAAAAGCTCAAAACTTTTTTGTACACCTAATATTAAAAAAGAAATAAGTTTAAAAATAAAAAAATCTTAAAATATATTAAATTTTAATTCAAACTGTTTTCTATTTGTCTGCCACATAATTCAGTGTTATTATTAAAAATAATTTTAATGCAACCTAGACGCGCCAAGTTTTTGTACGTCTTTTCTTTTCTTACACATTAGATTTTCTTTTATATTATATTTTTATATAAACACAAGTTCAATAAAATTTTTTTGGCAACTATAAATTGACATTAATTTTGGATTGATAACAACTTTTTTCATCTTTGCAAAGTTTCTTTTTTACTTTATGTAATTAAAAGTTTGTGCCAATTTTTGATATCATGTTTTTTATAGAAATAATGAAACAATTCATTTTTCAAATAAAAATGAACTACAAAAAAAATGTATTTCAATGTAAAATTCTTTTTATTTTATTAAATTAGAAGTTGGCGCCAGTTCTTCATATCACATCTTTTGTATCAATATGAAATTTATTATTAAAAAGACTTTTGTAGATGGAAATATTTGTACAAAATTCTTTCTTTTACATAAATAAGAAAAGGGGCGCGTGAACTTGGCGTTATTTTTTACCTTTTTTAAAAGATAATTTTATTAGGATATCACTCATTTTTTTAGTAATAAATAATATGTATTATTTAGCATATTTGAAATATTTTTATACTTTATATATACTAGAAAAAACAATTAGTATTCAGTCATTATTTTTTAATAATCTTTTGTAAAAAAAATATATACACATTTTTGCTCCTCTAGACCATTTTTTCTTGTTAATTTCATCGCATCATCAATATCTATCCATCCATTAGACGTTTAATTAATAGTTTCTAAAGTGCCAATATATTTATCAATCTTTTCTTTCAATAAATTAACAGAAACAAACTCTTCGTGTACAGGAGGTAATTGAAAAAGATCTCCAAATAAAAGAATTTGTTTTCGATTAAACCAGCCATCATTACATTCAGTAGTGTCATATATTTCGGATAATCGAAGATATGTATACATTAAAATTAAATTAGATATTACATCTATTAAACATTGATATTACATCTATTATAAAAAGTATAACATCATTTAAATCCGCTTATAGAACTTTCAATATATGATCAAATAATTATTTATATTTAGGAGTATGACCATGTTCAACAGGTAATTGGAACAATCTATGAATTGTCAAACTGTCTATTAAATGCTGCAATACTTGTAGGTGCTACTACAACAGTTTCTTTATTAAGATTTTGTTTTATCCAACATTTAATAGTTTTAATTAGAAAACTTTTCCCAGTACCACCTTCATCGCTAACATATAATCATAATACTGATTTATCTGATTTAATAGTGCCAATAATTCTCATCAAATACTCTCTTTTGATCCGTGTTTAATTTTCATATCATTTCAGAAATATCATCCTCTTTAATTTAAGCTCCAAGATCTTTAAAGTCCTGCGTGACCCACTTCTATTTTGCACACCTATTGCATTTTCTCATCTTGAGATCATCTTGAGATGCATCCTGTTGTTTTTGCAACTTATTATCTAGATATTTCTAAATTAACTGTTTTGCAGTTTCAAATTTGTTTCGCAGTTTCAAATTTATTTTGCAGTTTGAAAAGTTTGTTGATTTTTAAAATATTGAAACGATATGATGATTTCGTTCGAATTTTGTCTTAAACATATAAAATTTTCTGATATTAAATAATAATTCTTAAAAATTTATTTTCACAACATTACATATTTTATTAAATGGAATAATGAATTAATATACTATAATAAATATATATCTATCTATATATCTATCTATCTATTATTATGATATTTATGATATATATATATATATATATATATATATATATATATATATATCTTATAAATCATTGTAGATAATACCATTAATACCATTAATACCATTATACCATTAAATAGATAATACCATTAATACCATTATACCATTAAGTAGATAATACCATTAATACCATTAATACCATTATACCATAATACTATTAATACATTTAAGTAAATATATTTATATAATTGGATACATTTTGATATAAATTAATTTTAGTCAATATTTTTTCACAATTTAATGTAAAATTATTTATTTTGGTGGACCGATTTGACTATTTTTTCAAGGTATTATATTACAGTATTACTTACTATTATATGTGGCACACGTTATATCTTCTATTTTATTACAGCAGGAGACACGGTAGTGTCTCGGGTGTCAAGTCAACTAAGAACACTGCCGTGTGATTTTATGTGAGTCAGCGATATGCAAGCATCCGAAATTATCGGATCTCAATAACGGCTAAACTGATCAAGTTCTAAGTAGGCTTGATCGATAGCTTGAGTTCGACTTGCTTAATAAAAGTATTTTTATTTTTCTGCTACGTGCCCTACGAGCGGAGATATTGCTACGCAAAGTCCGATTTGGAAACTTTTACTTTAAGAAACGTTATCATTATTGTCGTTGTCGTCGTCGTTTGTACGGCTGCAATGTCTGTCGCGAGATGTCACTATTAATCTTATCGATTTAGCGGATTATCAGACTGATAAGTCAGGGTCACTATAGAATCTAGCGAATCAATGTTCGCTGGGTTCTGCAATGACTCTGACTTATCAGCCTGATTTATCCGCAGGGTCGATAAGTCTAATAATGTATAATAATAAAATACGTGTGCATCGAAACAGACATATTACGGACAGCAATATTCTAATAAACACATTTTTTTTATTTTCTCTTTTTTTTCTCTGTCTCTAATTTAGAAAGAAATGCATAAATATATTATATCTTCATCATTGTATTGTTCATTCGTATCGATTTTTATATCTATATAAACATATATTTCTAATTACAGTCTCTGCTCCTTATGTCACGATTCTGATTGACTGATTATTAATAAATATACATAACGAGAGTAAGAAAATAGAAAACGAAAGAGTGAGTGAGATAGTATGTTTGTTGCTGTTTTTCCGGCGATCAACGATGTCGTTGAGTTTCGCGGCGAGTTTGACAGTTGGTGATAATTTGTTTGTAGGAGTGTAAGTAACTCATGTTTGTGTCTGCTATTTTGCAGGTAAGTTCTATTAAATAATTTAACAAAAAGATATATTTAATTATTCTTAATTATTCTTTAATTATTCTTTTATTATTCTTTCTTTCTTATGTATCTTATATATCTTGTATTATATTATATACTAAAATATTATTAATCTTATTAATATTATGATGATTCATAAATGTAAATCTTTACCATAGATGGCTGGCTGCTTCAAAGTTTCAAAAAATATATGCAAGACAAGCTTTTCCATGGTTCGACAAGCCAAGCTTTAAAGCTAAATTTACCTTCATATAGCAGGACATGAAAATTACATCTCTCTTAGTAACAGGCCATTAGCAAAATTTGAAAAGTAAGTATCAGAAAATCGTAAGACTGTTGATATATTGTCGAACAAATTCTCATGCTTTAATGTTCACTTAGAATATATTTATTTTAAGAACGGCTCCGGACGGCAAGATTTGGGATACTTTTGAAGAAACCGTTCCGATGTTTCCTTACTTAATGGCTTTTGTCATTTCGAACTTTAAGTCTCTCAACCTAAATAACTCTAAATAATTTTAGAGTATGGTCCAAACCTTCCACTATTAATCCCGCTATTAATCAGGCCAAATATGCTTTAGATATTGGCACAGCAGCTCTCGAGCTCTTCACTGATATGTTCAAGCAAAAATATGTGCTTCCTAAAACGGATGATAGCCATATTCGATTTCGTAGCAGGAGCTATGAAAAATTGGGGATTGGTGACATATCGGGAGACTCAAATGCTGTATGACAAAAAAGAATCGTCGGCATTGGCATAACAGAGAGTAGCTTCTCTTGTCTCATAAAACGATCCACCTTTTCGTCGGTTCGTGTTCCGCAAGGGTATGCTACATACGCGGATACGCTCGTCGATCGGTATGAAAAAGCGGCAACGAATAAGTTCTCTGATATTAATATCTGTATTTAATATATGCTGGGTGACAAGATTGCTACAATTAATCGTGATGGCGACGATAGCAGTGCGTTTTACAATTAATTAGTCAGCGGTGCAGTTGTCATCCAAAGCAGTGGACGCGGATATGTACAGCGGACGCGGGTCGCGGATATTGACAGCGGATGCAGATCGCGGGTCTGTTACAGCGGCGCGGGTCGCGTGTATTTATAGCGGTCGTGGGTCGCGGATATTAACAGCGGACGCAGATCGCGGGTCTGTTACGACGGCGCGGGTCGCAGGTATTTACAGCGGAATCGCGGATAGATGCTCGGAAACAAGGATGGCGATCCACAGCGGCGGGGCCGGCGTGTTCGGCCGCAGGGCGCAACGGCCAGAAACACTTGGCGTGGCGAGCTTGCCGATACGTTGCGTTTATGCGGAAACGGAGGAGATGCTTAGCCAGCGCCAGTAACTCCTGGCTGGGGCAGCGAACACGCTACCTCGAGCGTTCCTGGCAAACGGATTCGGTGAATCGGAGCGGAGAATCGGCTCTGACCAGTAACTCCTGGGACGGCGTACTCGCAACCTCTGCTTGGCGGATTCTCGGTTTGGGATCGGAGTTGGTTTCGCTAAACAAGCCCGGCGGATGATTCCGAGGATCTCTCTAACTCGGCGGGTTCTACGTCGCGGATTTCTATTATTTCGGTATGCTCGCGTTTCGCAAGGCTAGCTCCTGCGGTGGCGTGCTGTTCGATGTATTCGCATAGACGCAGACACAATTCTTCGAGAGTCCCCTCGGCCGGCAGTCCCCGTAACCTTAACCTCTTTTTGGATCTCGGCCTTCGAGAAGTCTTGAATTCTCGGCATAATTAACCCGTTGCGAGATCGTCGTATCACCCAATATATAAAAAGAAAATATATTCGTCTCGGCTCAACGGAACGATTCCTGTTCGGGCGCTATAAAATGATCCGCCTTTTCGTCGGTTCGTGTTCCGCAAGGGTATGCTACATACGCGGATACGCTCGTCAGTCGGTCCAGGTTCGGTATGAAAAAGCGGCAAGATGAATAAGTTCTCTGATATTAATATCTGTATTTAATATATGCTGGGTGACAAGATTGCTACAATTAATCGTGATGGCGACGATAGCAGCGCGTTTTACAATTAATTAGTCAGCGGCGCAGTTGTCACGCTGTGGTCTGACTCTCTAACTTCACTTAAAATATTAAATCTATTTAATATTTTAAGTTAGTTCGATAATAAAATAAACTAAATATTATTTTTGCTATTATTTTTACCTCCGTAATACCAAAATACTGAAAGTATTACATGAAGATTAAATTTGGATATTCAATCTGAGTAATTCTTTATACAATACTTTTAATTTTGAACGATTTAGATAATCATACATTACATTATTATTTTTAAAAATATATAATTTATCTTTACATTATGTCATCAATAATACTAAAGCACGTAAAAAAGAATTTTACTCTTTATCTAAAATAATTTCAATTTTGTAGAAACTATGCAAGATGAGATTAATAAATCTTGTTTTAATTTTAATATTTTTCTTATTTTATTATAGCTTGAAAAATCGTGGCATATGAAGGAGCAATTTGTAGTAGATCAATTTCAATTTGCATGATCTGCATTAATAATAGATGGTCTTGAATCTTCCGATGATTCGAAACGCTTCTACTAAATTGCAAATTTTAGAGACAAGAGACACTATTATTTATGCAAAAGGAGTATTGTTCGTATGATGGGCCTCATGTTTGGAAGCAATGTTTTCAAAACTACAAGACTACATATGGAACAAGTAAATAACATAAAAACTGTATTCTCAATTTGTGTATTCAATGTTTGAAACACAGTTAATTAATTTATTTAATTATAATGTATAATCATTTCTGATAACAATAAAACAAATCAAATAATTTATAAAATATCGCAGATAGCATCAATTTTAAAATCAGGATACAAGAACCTTCTTAAAGGGATGTAAAAAATTTCTTAAAAATATTTGCGAAAAACGTCCACAAAGCTTTCCAATTTTGGATTATCTGAGAATTACTGTAGCAATACAAAATTATAAAAAAGAATTAATTTAATTCATGTTAATATTAATGTTAATATTAATTGTTATACAATAAAATTATACAGTACTTTTATATTAAATTAATATTATAACATATTGTATTAAAATATATATAAACAAATTATAATTTAACAAACTGTATCTTTATATTAGATTGGTAGTGTAATATATTACTTGATAAAAGGAAATTGATTGTTTATTAAATTATACATTTTACAAGATTGTTATTTTAAATCATTTAATTTTTTATTATTATTTTACAAAATCTATTTCATTTTTTTTCAATGCAATCAAGAAACTATAAATTATAAATATCATAACTTATAAATATCATATTTTTTTTTTAGCAAAGAGAAAGATTTGCATCATCCGGATGTTTTATGGAAAGCAATAAAAAGTCAATTAGAAACCCAACATTCCTGTAAAAGCAATAATGAATACTTGGACTACACAATCCGGATACCCTGTTGTATCAGTTAACATTAATGACGACGGTGTAGTAAATCTTAGTTAAGAACGTGTCTTTTTAAAAAACTTAGATAAGTCTTCGACGGATCACTTGGTACATCCCACTCACATTTGCAACACAGAGTAATCCAGATTTTTTTCAGTAATACAGTTCCAAAATATTGGTTTAATACTGAAAAAACCACTGCAGAATTCAAAATTAATCCAGAAGAATGGGCCATATTCAATTTTCAATCATCAGGTTATTAGTATTGAACAGTATTTTAATAGAAATAATTTATTAAAGACTATATTTTAAAGGGTTTACATTTTAAATACTCTTTTACTGATAAAAGAAAATTTAACATTTGTACCTAATGATACCGGAACATTTGTACCTAATTCAATTCTGGTTGTGATTGAACTAAAAAATAAAATTTAAGTACCAGTATCTTTGTGATCTTTGTATTTTTATTAAATTATTCTAACCAGTACAATTTTAATAATAAAAATATTGATAGAAGGTGGGAGGAGGACATGGCCATGGCCACGGCCACGCCCTTGTCCTCGTCCTCGTCCTCGTTCGCTGCCTCTTGTCTTCTCTTGCTTTTCAGCCATCGCCTTGCTGTAATTCAAATAAAGAGAAAATATTAATTGGGCGAGTTCAATTGTTGGAAAAATAGAGTTAACGTAGTGTTAAAAAATATTAATATTTTTTCTTACGTTTTTGATTTGACTGTGACGATGATAATCCCGGCGGCAGAAGTGGTAGTGGCCTCGGTGGCGGAGGTGACGGTGGCCCCAGCGGTGTAGGTGGTGATGACCCTGATAATGATGGTCCCGATTGCGGCCCTGAGAGCAGCTGTATTTCTAATTGTTGTTTTAGTTTTTTTATTTCGGCTCTCAGAGTCGATAAATTATCCATTTCATCATCACCGTCTGTTGGAAAAAACATATCTTATATTAAAAAATTATATTATAAGATAATTAAATTTATACGAATATCATTTATTAAATATAAATATATTTATTAAATATAAATATAATATACTTACACATCTATTTTGTTGTCCATCATATTGAAGATTATTTTTTTTTCATAGACCATAGGTAACATTAGTTATATGATTAGTCACGTAGATAAGACAATTATCGATCAATCATATCGAATGTAGAAATTTATTTAAAATGATGCATTATAAGAACTAACTATGAATACCGGCCTGTAATTGGTTTTTACATCTTAATAAGATATATTCAAGGCATAAATATAAGTGTCATTCTACAGTAAGCCATAAGTGACAGATTATAAATCAGAAAATAAAAATTGACCAATCATAGTTGAATATTCTTATATATAATCTGTATTTAATTCGCTAATCAGCATGATGTACTATCGGATCTTTCTCGCGTGTTCTTAATCGTTTGATCCATGTTACTCACAATCAGCCGATGTTAGGAATCAACAATCAGAAAAGTTTATATATATTATTTAATTCACCAATCAGCATTGTTGTGCTATTGAATTTCTCTCGCGTGTTCTCAGTTTCGTTTATTGTCAGTGCAAATTCTGAGTGATTCAGAAAAACGTGCTGTATGAAGATATAGAGCATTTATTAAAATGTAAAGAATGCCCTTTGGGTTGTAAATAATTTTAAACTTTTCTTTCTTTTATGAGCAATGGCGCTTCGAGCGGCCTATTTTCATGCATGCTTATTGGTCGAAAGATCACACGACTGATGCGATTGGTTAGCGCGACCACGTGAGCTATTATAAATGCAATAAGCCTATAGGTTAATGGAGAAACCGCGAATGACGAGCGGACAGAGCAAAATTCAAGTAAGGTTGTGTACGACATGGACGTGCAAGTGACATTGTAATAAAAAATAAAAGTGTGTATTGTGCTTAGCCCTTCGTGTATACGGATTTTTGTTCTTACAAAAAGAAAAACAAATATAATGACATATATATATATATATATATATATATATATTATATTTTCATTTTTATAAATATTATAAAATAGTAAATTTATACTGTAAGAAACTAAGAAATTTATTATATCATTTCTAGGTTCGAGTCTAAAATCTATTTGTGGGAGGTATTTATTAGGTTCTCTATTTACCAGGTAAAAAAAGTTTAATATATTCGTACTGATTTTTCATTTACGTATTTTATTTTGACAATCTTACTCTCTCCAATTAGTAAAAACAGTAAAACATAAGCAATTAGTGAAAAAATCATAGTCGGAAATTTAAGACAGTAACATAAGCAGTAGCAAATCCATAATATTGATTTGCTTACTGCTTAAGTTTTTGTTTGTGTAAATTATACATGAAGATTAATGTCAACCTAAATTATAAAATATCAATCAAAACATTGAACTGTCAAAGAATGAAGTGCGTCATAAGTAGTCTGTAAGTTTTTCATACTTATATGATAAATTTACAGAAAAAAATTAATATTATGATTGATAATTTCAAAAAGTAGATTAAATATGTAAAATTAATAAAACAGACTTAAAAAATGTTTGTTATTTATCCGATTTTAATATATTTATACATAATAAATAAAAATAAATAAATAGGACGTTTCTTAAATTTACCAATTTGAACTTTGCGTCACAATTGCGTCGCGATATCTCAATTTATAGAACACGGAGAAAAAACATAAAAACACTTTTCTGATATAATTTGATACTCAGCTATCGATTAATCATAGTTAAAACTTAATCAATACAGTCATTGCTGAGATATGAAAATGTAGACCGAATTCATTCCGGGATCTCGCGTAAATAGAGCCACAGGCGTTTCGCCGCCGTTCTACGCGAACTTCGTTGCACGTGAACTTGGCGTCGAGACACCACCCGTGTCTCTTGATATAAAGTAATTTATTAGTATATAAATATATATATATATATATATATTTACATATCTGAATCATTCTGTATGTATATATGTATATATATATATATATATATATATATATATATATATATATATACATATATATACAGATTTGCACCGCCCCTGCCTATCCTCTGTGTGTGGCCCGTAATTTGCACTGTTTTCCTTTATAATTCAAAAACTAAGCTTCTGATAAAAATTTGATAGAGGAAAAATCGTCTTAGAATCGTCTCAGGAATATGATATTTTAAGAACAAATGATTGTTTTGAATCACCCTGTATATATAAATATATATGTACACACACACACACACACACACACACACACACACACACACACACACACACACACACACACACACACACACACACACACACACACACACACACACACACACACACATTTTTAGTGTTTGCATTGAATATTGAAAATACAGCCTATAATAATTAATAAATTAATAAATTGAACAACAATTTCACATTATCCTGTAAATACTGCTTAACGTAATTTAACTTCAATCACAATAGTGAACTCACAATGCCAGATAAATATGCGATATGTGTAGCTAATATGTGCAACAAATGTACAGAGTGTAAGATATAACCTATATCTCAAAGGATTGCGTTAAAAATAAAAATAAGAGAACTTTAAAAGAGAGAAATATAAACAAATCTATACAAATTATATATATTTAATGGCACTAAACTTCTTATGAGAATATTATAACTGTGTTCTGTTAGTAATTGCTAGTACTGAAAATCTATATAGGCTAACAGAATACAATTATAGTATTCTCACATAAAATTTAAATTGCTTTCATATAAAAGATTCATTAAGATTTTTTAAATAATTAGTAATTTGCGTTTTATATAAGCGATAAAACTACTATAATTGTGTGTGTGTGTGTGTGTGTGCGTGCGTGCGTGCGTGCGTGCGTGCGCGCGCGCGCGCGCGCGCGTGTGTGTGTGTGTGTGTGTGTGTGTGTGTGTGTGTGTGTGTGTGTGTGGATCTAATATATTTTGGTTTTTATTTTACCTGTATTCCTTCTCAATTTATATCCATTGACTTTTATATTTAAAAAGTAAATTCATTTTCTACAGAAATAAATTCGAGACTAATATACATTTCTATTAATGTAGATCAATTTTAATATTGGTTTAACTTTCTTTTTGTCTTTTCTTTTAGTTCTAAGAATTAAAAAAAGATAAAACATAAATTAAATTGAGATTAAAGTTAATCTACATTAGTGAAAATGAATATTAACTTTATTCCTGTACAGAATAATTGTTTAATCAAATTGACATAAAACAGACATAATAATGACAGTCAAAATTACTATCAAGGTATGGGATGTTTTGCAGTCATGTAGCCATCATTTTGCCATTATTTTAATCATTCTTTTTGACATCATATTTCTGATCAATTTGATAACACATTGACATCACTTTGACTAAGTTGTTTTCACTGGGAAACGAAGTTACGAAAGGTGATGTAGTACCATTTCTTTATAGCGGAAAAGAATATTTGAGAACAATAATCGAGCGTTCAAGTAAGTCTAAGCAATGGCTGCGTTTAACAAAAAAAGCAGTTTAGTAAACGTTTTGTGCTGCGTTGTAGCATGCAATGTTTATTAAATTTCCTGTTGAACGATGCCAGCGGTTACTTTTTTAACATATTACTAAGCTGTAGCTATTTTTTCCAGCATACTTTTAATACGTTGCTTAGCGAACATGTTGGAAAAATGTAAACCGCTTAATATTATTATATTAAGTTAATAAGTTAAGTAGGAAGGCGAAAATTCATTCGTTTTCGTTAGTTGAGTTTTATCGCGTATCGAAGCACTCTCCAAACCAGTCTTTTCATTAGAATGTTTACGTTAAGAATACTTTCAATACGATAAGCTTCCCCTTTAAATAAATACAGATAAACACAGATTGTTGGAACGTTTAGTATATAATACCTCTTGCATCTATGGGACGAGAGCTCGTATTCGAGTGTCGACGCCGAATTACGCCTTTATATATTGATGACAAATGCGAGATAATTATCTCGTCCTGTGCCGCGTCGCGGCACGCAACCTTAATTGTTTGAGTCCACGACAGATGCGTCGCGCGCGATGCTCAGCACCCACCAATAGCCACAGTATTATTTACATATCAGTCTAATAACATTTATTATAATTTTGTATTTTTTACAGCATCGTAAAAATATCAGGACAAGTTACAAAACCTTATACCTAATCTAAACCATACAAGCGATGTTCTAAATTATCCAAAAGTTCTGAATTTACTGAAAAATTTCCTGCTCGATTCCGTTTGTTTCTTATTTTTGCTGCCTTTCTTGATGAGTTGCTTTTCATCTCTCTATACCTAAACAAAAGTAATGTATAATAATATATATAATGTTCTTATGTTAATATTCTTATGTTTATATACTTCCAATAATAATTGAAAATGTAACTGTTTTAATATATTTCGATAAATGTACCAGTAATAAAATTTAATTACATAAAAATTATAATGAAAAGCGTGATAATATTTTTCAATAAATATATACCGATATTACAATATACATATAATTATTTATACACATATATTTTAATATCAATTACTAGCAATAGAAAAGTATCAGAAAATGAAAGTTTGACTTTTGATGATATATTATGCCGATTATATTAAAGCAATTACATTTTCAATTATTGTTTAAATTACATACCGTCTACCACTGCTTTGCCGACTTTCCAATATTTAATGAATTTAAAAAAATCTTTTAATTCTTCCCAGTGTTGGGTATGATGAATTTTACCTTCTTTAATCAAAAATTTTCCTGCAGCAAATTCTGAATGAGTCTCCATATATTTCACCAACTCTTCGTATTAGACTTGTGTTGTATGTACCGCACGAGATTTTGTTGCATTTTTGTAATTGTAATTTAAAAACATTTATAATACTAAGATAAATAGAATATTAAGTACAACCATAAATATGATAATAATACTAATATATACGCATATAATTAAACACATATAATTATAATTAAACACATATAATTAAACACATTCTCAGACCTAATTTATGTATAATCATGTCTATTATAGCAATGTGTCAATATAATTTTTTAAATTATATATTACTATCTGTAAATATATAACTGTAAATGTAATAACTGTAAACTTAAAATGTGTAAACTCAAAATATAATATATACTTAAAAAAACTAAATAAATTTTTATTATTATACATACATACTTGTACAATGCGATGCAATGATTTGCGAGGTCACAGTAGCGCGTAACATTACCGATATTGACTTGATAACTGTGCGCGCGAATTTTATTAGAATATCAACAATTATAAAAATAATAAGTAACCTTTTTTAGAGTTCTATTCTTTTTCTTTTTAGTAAAATTTAAATATTTTAAATTGAAATATTTTTATTGTTATTTATTACGCGCTATTATGATCCTGCGAATCATTGCACCGCATTGTACATATCTCATACATTCCCGGGAAAAAAAGTTCGATATATAATTATATAAAATTATATACAACAATATTTTATTATATGTAATGTTATATATGATTATTATAATTGCCAAAAAAATTTTATTGAATTATTGTACTTGTGTTTATATAAAAATACAATATAAAAGAAAATCTGATGTGTAAGAAAAAAAAACGACGTACAAAAACTTGGTGCGCTCGGGTCGCATTAAAACACGTATATATACACACTTATTGTATTATATTGTATTATATTGTATTATATATAATATACTCTTACTATTTATCTTTTTACATTAATAATGTATATATTACTTTTCAAATTATTTGTAAATAAATTTTTATATAATTTTTATTTATATATTTTTCTTTAACATTATATGTAAATATTATAAATTAAAAATCGCACGCAAATGCGGTTTCTTTGGAAAGCATGAATCTGTACGTTTAATATCTGTATGTTTAATTTGCGTAAAACATTATGCGATTTTTTTCACTGAATTATTCAACATTGAAACAAAAAAGAATTTTTTTTGTTTCAATGTTGAATAACGGCGAAAAAATCGCATGTTTTATAAGTACGCAAATTAAAGGTACAGAATCACGAAAGTTTTAAAAATCTCATTTGCGTGCAATTTTTAAATTACGCCATGGAACTTCGCAAATTTCGTAAAAAATTGAGATTTGCCGCATCTCTACTTATATCCGTGCTATTCAATAAACAATGAATAAGTTTTTTAAAGTTTTGTTTTAAAAAGTAGAGATTTTAAGCTGTAAAATGCTTTTTGAAAAATTTCATTACAAGTTCTTTTTCGTGAAGTTACACTTTTTTGAAATTTGCTTATTTTTCAAAGTCAGAATGAATAAAACCTAAATTTTACTGTCGAATGTATTAATACCTTTTTTTTTTAGTAAACTTATCTTTATAGACAAGTATAGAATGTAATTTCGCACAATTCAGTAATTGATTATCGCAGACAAGTTGAGAATGTAATTTATTATTTTCGCACTATACTCGCACTATACTCGCACAAATTTTATTGACAATTTCTATATTTTAAACATTGTTTTAAACATTAATGTTGCTACTAACAATGCATTTATTGCTAATAATGAAAATCAAAAGCTACATTTCTATTATTGTATTCTATTATTCTACTTCTATTATAGGATATATGTATACTACAGACTATATATACACTACAATTTTTCAGTATTGACGACGACTAATGGAATGCAATTGAAAACAAAATACAAAATATTTTTTGATATTTAAGAAATATTATAAAATGTAAAAATAGAATTGCAAAAATATTATTGCATTTATTGCACATAATTATTGATCTGACCATTGTATTTGTGCACTGGAGAGCTATGCGAATCTGTTAAACAAATACAAAGATAATAGGAAACTAAAGTAACGATAACAGTAACGGCTCAATTTGTTATCATTAGTGTAAAAATATAATGTTACTGTTACGATTAAAATAAAAGAAATAATAATTGTAACAAAAAAAGTAACGATAACGCCATTAGGAATAATGCGAAGAATAATTTCCAACCAGTAAATATTGCAAAAGAAAACGAATCAACAAAAAAGTTTCAAAGAAAACGAATAGTATAGTGTTGATTATGATATAGATTCATTTGTAGATAGATGCATTTGCATTTTGTAAATAGAATATATTTTGTTACACAAAATGTCCCATTTTAATAATAACAACGAATAAGGCTAATGTCAAAAATTCAGAATAAATAAAGAGCAATTCAACCGAGGCAGAGCTTTATGCTGAATAATATTTATTAAAGTTTTTCAGACATTTTGACCTACATTAGGTCGTCGGCGTAAGTAAAAGAAACAGAATATAAAAGAAAGAAAGGATAGATCGCCAGTCAATTGCTCACAAAAATCAAACAAGATAGCATAGTAAAGATGTAGAACATGCACTCAATCATTCCAACGAAGAAACTATGAATACAGTCAACAGACCTGAATTATGAGATCGTTAGTAACGTCGTAATGTCATAACGTTTGAAGAACTCTTTAATTATTCAACACAAAGATCTGGCTCGACTGTATTGCTCCTTATTTATTCTTAGTCCCATTTTATTTTGTATAAAAGTATTTCCGAAAAAATGTTTTAAAGCTCGGTTCTCTCACGACGCGACATGGGTTTTGTGACGTCAGAGGCGAGAAATGACATGTAAAAAGTTTCTTACATCGTACAGCTTTATTTTTCCTTTAAAAACATGATAATATCCCTGGTGTCTGTGAATTCTTTTATCAAACCCGGCATCCGACGAGTATTTCCGAGCTCCCGATATACGACACCGCTCACCGCTCCAACCACGCAGGGACGTTATAAATCCATAACCGTACGGTAATACTGTAATCGTATGATAACCGTAATCAAATGCAAATAGTGCAACTTTACAATTGGTAAATCGATTGATATTCTGTTTGAAACAGAGTCTCCTTAAAACTGTGCAAGAGTTTAAAACGTTATTTTAATAATTCGATGAAATTTCAATGGTTTCTAATATTACTTTAATGTACATACATCTTTGATTGACAGAAATATTTAATACTAGCGATTGTGATAACGGATGATTTGGTAAAAAACATATACTTCTTTTTGGATACAGAGTAATACTTTTAAATATAAGTTTGAATATATGAAGGCCTTTAATACATCAGGGCACGCCAAGTGTTTAAGTCTTGATGTAGAGTTTTTCCTCAATTTATCATCTGGATATTTGTTATTAAAACTTATATATAATGTCAATTGTAAATATTAACTACTAAATATTATTATAAAATATAAATATTATTAATTAATAACTGTAAATATTATTACTAAAACATGAAAATTATTTTTGCGCGATTTTTGGAAAAATATTATATCTCAAATATATACATGTAGAAAACCAACAGAGGAAGAATAGATAAAAGAAAGATAGATTAACATAAGGAAAAATAAATTAAAGAATTAAATACCTCTTTAATATGTGGACAGTATCAATAAAAATTGTAACATTCAGATTATAACATTGATAATATACTACTAATATACTTAGATATGATCAAAACAATTAACCAAGTATATAACATAATTATATACTTGGTTAATTGTTTTGATCATATCTATTTTTGTGCAAAATTATTTTTTATTTTAAAACATCTGCTATTTTCAAAGTCTGAATATATACTTTTGTTATTATATTTGACTATCTCTATTGTTCTTTAAATAAAATTATAATATATAATTTTATTTATAAAATTATAAAATATACTTGGCGGTTTTTTACATTTTTAATATCTTTTTAGGCAAATATAATATTACATATTATAATAAAATAATTTATATAATAATTATATAATATCTTAATATCTTCTCTCTTTATTACAGGAATTTGTTGTATAATGAAAGAGCGAAGGCGGAAATATGCATGGTGGAAGTTCTGCTTATAAACGAGGTAAATTTGTAATTCTTTATATAATTGTATCTTGAACAGAAACGTCTATAAAACGTTTTTAAATATTTATAAAAATTAAAGCTCATCAGAGCTGAGTGCCTTATTCACATTAAGGCACTCAGCTCTGATGAGCTTGGTGTATATGTTATAGACGTGTGGATATCTTATATCTTCTTTATAAATTGTTTCATTATTTTCAGCACGTTCTCTGTCATTCGGACGAAGTTATGGCCGATGCCATCCGTGTTACAAACTCATTCAAAAAGTATGTTGAAGTATGCATGTTGGTGTCCGATCAAAAATGTTTTATATATAATTATATACAATTATATAAGATTTTAGAAATATATAAAATTATACATAATTTGTTATATAATTATATATAATTTTGTACAATGTTAACAGACTTTTATATATAATTATATGTAAGCTTCTTATTATATACAGTGTGTATCATATACAGTGTGTGACCCATCGAAAACGAAACAGATAACTCCCACAAAAATGATTTTTCGAAAAATACAAAAATAGGTCGATTTTTATTCGGACATGTTTTCGGACATAAAATGTTCACCCCCAACTTCAACCTAGATGTCAAGGGGGTGTCAACCTCTCAAAAATTTCAAATGGGAAGGGGGATCAAATGATATATCATTAGAAAGATCTTTCAATTTCCTGTATTTCTACATTTGATTTTTTAAATTCGAGTAATTTGTTTAGAAGATACAGGGTTAAATAAAAAATAAATCTTTATCTCTTTAAATTTTTGTGTTTATTATTTATCGAGTCAGTTCATTAACTTGCAAGAAATGTCTAAAAACATATCATCGTATAAGTTAGCGTTAACGAATGCCGTCAAATCACTGCAAAAATGCTCCAGAATGTGCGACAATGTTTCGAGCAGAGACTCTATTATTGCATGGTTGTCGATAGTCAACATTTCGGACAATTGCTACGCTATTTGCCGGTGGGCCGGGCTAATACAGTGATTTTTAATAATTAATAACTCGATAATTATCGCAAAAATTGCAAAATGATAGAGGACTTTTCTCAGTCTTACCAGTTGTAACTGCACACGAGAGATGATATGACTGACTCTGGACACCCTGTATAACTATATATGTATATAGTTGTAAATAAATGTATATAATCATATATAATTATATATAGAGTTATATATGGACATATTTTACATATAGTTTTATATAATTATATATAAAATATTTTTGATCAGAGATAGACACAAGACGAAGTAAGTTTTGTGCTACTGGAAAGTCATTACCAATAGCTAATTTTTTGTTATGGTTTATCAAGTTTTAGAATAAATACGTCAGTTATTGATGAAAAGACCTTTTCGAAAAATGAACAAATGCAGCTGAATCTAAAAGATCTTTATATGAATATAGAGAATGAAAGCTTTCCTATTCCTTCCTAGAACGTCACCTGTAATACTGATAAAAGCATATTGACTCGCTCATTCTTTCATTTTCTATTTTCTTACGTGTAAGTGGGCAGCTATGACCCGTCAAAACAAACCCCCACCACTTTCCCACTGGCGCCAGGGGCGTGGCCTCCCTCTGTCAAAAACTCTGTCAGTCACATAGAAATGGAGTTCTGATTGGTCGGTGAGCGTGGCAGATGATAATTAGGTAATTAGGGAGCGTTCTGATTGACTAAAGCCATAGCTGCCCGACGCATAATTGGCTCTGCTCATGTGGGTGATTGGTTGTCGAAATACTAGACGAAAAAGTAGGGAAAGGGGGAGAAAGTGTCTGGGACCACTCGGGATCCGAAAACAAAATAGCGTCTGAAAAAAGATGTCATGTGAAAGGAATATATTTGACGAGAATGGAATGCGATTTTTATGACGCGGAGAATGGAACGAGGAGAAAGAAATTGATTTTTTGCGGGTTTTTATTATATATATATATATGGGATATGAAAAATCACGTTTTCTTAGGACGAAAGATTTCTTGGCGCCTCATAACTAGCGAATTTAAATAAATTTCTCGAGTCGTTTGACATTTTTTGTATGGAGGAAATGTATAAACATTTTGAAGACGAGAGGTTTGTCGGAGTGTAATAGCCGTTAGAGATATTTATCGAATCATATGGTATTTGAGGAAGGAAAACAAAAACAGACAAGTTCGCACTAGAAGTTTCTGACGACGAACTGGGAGTTATACGAGGCTTTTATCCTATGACACACACGTGGACTGAAAAAATTTTCTTTCGACGCGATGATAACTTTGCAGGAATACTGAAGGGAGAGAGAGAGAGAGAGAGAGAGAGAGAGAGAGAGAGAGAGAGACGTGTGAGTCAGGAAAGCATAGAGATACTAGGAGACAATAGGAAAACACGTTCGTGCAGGTCCGCGTAAATGGCTTTCAAAAAGGGAAGAAGTTGTGAAAAATTTAGGATAAAGAGAAAAATAAAGAAACAACGTAAATTTGAATTTATGTTATCAAATATAAGCTAAATTTATTGTACATTTTCACATATATATATATATGAATATGTTTTGTTACAAAATTAAATACATGAATACAGTTATTATATAAAAATTATAACTCTCGATTCATTAAAATTATATTAGTAATTTCTTTAAATTTTAGGGTTAATAATTAATTCTAAAAATACAATATTTAAATATGTATCCAAAAATAGTAAATTATTTATTTGCGTTCTCATAGCAAGTTCGATATTCTTTTGGTTGTCTCGGAGAATTTGATGATATCGGTGTTGATGTAATTGTTAGGTAGACATAGTTCTATCTCCTTGATCAGATAACATGCGCACTCGTTAACAGTATCGACGATATATGCTAGCTGATTTATACGAGCATCGATACATTTGATGATATTCTCCATTCCTTGAAAAGTAGCTTGCTGCATTACAACTGCGACGAAGTCGTAAGTGAATTAAAACGGAGTAAGAGAATCGCGTATACTTAGCATCGATCGTATCGACAAATCTGACGAGTCGATCGAATGTCACATCGATACATTCATTCGGATCAAACATTCGACGTAACATTGATTCGATCATCGTTATGCGTACTTTCAAAGATTCAAGACGTACGAATGTAACGTCGTTCATCAGGCAAACTCTGATGGTTAACGGTCCGACGCTTATAAAATTATCTTTGTAATTGTTTCGCAGCAATTTATAGATATTCTATCGCTGCTGTAGAGTCCCTTCCACGTTTCGAGAGACAGTATCAATTCCTGTTCTCGATGATCTTCCAGAGCAATCTCCACGTAGCTCGGTGGACTAACGTTGATTCCAATTTCCAAAAATTTGTAACCGTCAGAGTGTAACATGTGCTCAGTAAGCGCACCGAGCAACGCTCCACCGAAATACTGTGAAAATAAAACATATAATATTGCACAATATTGGAAAAAAAAAGAGAGAAAAAAATAAAAAATGCAATTGAAACTTACGCGTTACGTTCCTTTTTTTGTTTTTCGCCATCGTACGGTGCTTCCTCTGGCGGAATATATTGCGTGTTGATGGTTCGTAAAAACGAATGATGGAGGAGCGGAGTATTTTTCATGCAGGTCGTTCGATGGAGGACTGATCGCATAAACTGATCCGCGTAAATTTTGATTGGCAAATCGTTAATCCCTCCCCTCCTCCCATGTTTAAATTTTTTTCCAGGAAAAAAGCCGTGATAAGATGGCTTTTCCTAGAAATCGACATACGTGTCGCGACGTGTTAAGAGAAAGAAGCGCTAATACTTCAGCTGCTATAAACAAATTTCGAAGACCATATTCCGGTTTAGACAAAGGGACAAAGAAATTACAATCTTTAATCCCCTCCTCCCTCTCCCCCTTTTTCTAGGAATTTCATTGTTGCAATCAAACATGTTCGCAAAGGAACGCGATGATGTGTTTAAATTTTTTTCCAAGAAGCGCCGATATTCCGGCTGCTATTAACAAAATTGCAAAGATAATAAAAGTTATAAACAAATAGATAAACAAATTGCAACTCGGTTGCAAACGTCTGATGATGCTCCGATTTAGACAGAGGGACAAAGAAATTGTCGATGATATATAATGGGTCATGGGACGCGCGAGATCACAGTAGATGAAAGTCTAATGTGAGAGAAAGGAATAATTGACCATGTGAATATTGTGATTTGAAAATATGGAAGAACACATCACGAATATAATGGACGAAGTGTTTGGAGATGAAGAAGAAATGGACATTAATGTCGAAAATATTGACATGGATATTGAAGACGAAGATGAAGATGAAGATGAAGAGCACGCATTGTCTGATGACAACGATTACCTGAGTGATTAGAGTGAGGAGCTTACGGATTATGTAGAGAAAATTGTTATACGTTCGGAACTCCTTGCACTGAATGGTAATAAAAAACATTGTACGATATAATTTTACTATTCGACGGGTAGTGCACTAATTATATGTGCCGAATGCATAGTCTGGCGGACACTGACATTGGAATAATATATGCCGTTAGGAAGCATGAGATAAATACTCTTGATGCGCTATACGGTCGATTTTGCTCCAATTGTAGTCAGTCCGTATATGTAACAATGCCATGTAACATATGCCCAATTTGCACCGTGTAAGAAAGATAATATTGTGAACAAATCACGTGCAAGTGCTCAGAGGGGACGTAATATAACATATAAAAAAATGGAACACCTAGAGCGAGTGGAACGCGAGCTGCTGGAGCAGTGCAGTCAGATCGCTACCTTGGTGGAGTGTTTCGCAATGATGCGATAAGTGCATCGAATAACTCGAAGAACTTAGTCGTGTTAAGCATTCTCGACTCACCGTTGCAAATAGACAATCTGTGGTGGCGAGGATCGCACGACTCGCGGGTGCAAAGATACAATTAGAAAGATGTTTCGTGCACGTTGATGGCGAATACGCGAGTAGAGACGGAGTGGATCTCTCGTTTGGTGCGAGATTGATACGGCGTTTGAAAGCCGTATATTGAATGGTGTAGATCAACGTGAACTATCGAGTTGCGACGATTTTTGGAAGACGCTGGTGGTGTAGTGCTCGAGCGAGTGCGAGACATTGTACAAAGACATGATAGTGTGAAAGTGAACACCGCGTTCAACGACAAGTTTGTAATGGAGTGATAAACACGCCAATAAAAGTATAAACACGAAAAACTATAAACTCTTTCGAGTGTCAAATTTGAACGAGTGGTACGAGCAGCACATCATCGAACCCACGTTGACGTCGCTCGAAGAGTTCCAAGAACGCGACAGTGGATGGGCGCTATCACATATATTAAATTTGACAATTAATGGGAATAAATATAATCCAATGGACGCGGGATGTTACATCGAACTGCCGCGGGTAATTATGTTAAAGCGAGCAGTAATCAACGTACGATCCAAAGACAATGCGTGTTTCGCGTGATCGGTGATCGCGGCTCTGCATCCGGCCAAAAGACATACGGATCGAGAATTGTCGTATCCGCATTATACGACAGTATTAAATCTCCAAGACATTACGTTTCCGATGACGTTGAACCAAATTATTAGGTGTACAAAAAAGTTCTTTTTTTTGTAAAATTCAATCTTTATTCAAAAACAAACAAAAAAATATTAATCAGCGAAATATTCCCCGTTTGCATCAACGACCTTTTGTCATCTTTCAGATAGCTTGCGAATTCCTTGACGATAGAAGCTCACCGGCTTCGAATCGATAAAGTCATCAATGCATTTTCGTATCTCTTCAAATCTCACGAAATGTGTATCAGCCAAATGATGCTGCAGCGACTGGAATAGGTAGTAATCGGAAGGCGCCATGTCTGGGCTATACGCCGCGTGCGGGAGAAGTTCCCAGCCTAACGCAAAGATATGGTCCTGAGTCGCTTTCGCAACATGTGGTCGAGCATTGTCATGAAGCAAGATCACCTTACGACGTCTTTGGCCAGTAAGTAGCCTCTTTTCTTCTAATGCATCGCTCAAATTGGTCAATTGTTATTGGTAGCGGTCTGTCGTGATTGTTTCACCCGGTTGTAACAACTCGTAATACAACACACCTTTCCAATCCCACCAGATACAGAGCAAAACCTTCTTGGCATGGATATTGGACTTTGGCGTCGATGTCGAAGGTTGACCAAGGTCAACCCATGATTTTCTACGTTTAGGATTATCATAAAGAATCCACTTTTCATCGCTTGTAATGATTTTGTGCAGAAAATCTTTTTTCCGGAACTTTGAAAGCAAAATGAGTGCAGTGCCACGCCGACGATTTTTGTTGTCTTCTGACAATTCATGCGGAACTCATCTGCCTTCCTTCTGAACCTTTCTCATCGTATGTAAACGTACGGAAATGGTTTGCTGCGTAACCAAGCTGTTCTGCAAGCTCCTTTTCAGTTTGAGCAGAGTTTATATTCAGCAGTGTTTGCAATTCGTCCGTTTCAATCTTTTGAGGGCGTCCAGCACGCGGTTCATCTTCAAGACTGAAATCTCCTTGGCGAAATTTTTGATACCATCTTTTACATGTAGTATGACTTACAGCGTTCTCTCTATATGCAGCACAAATCATTGCAGTGGCTTCAGCAGCATTTTTCTTCAGATGAAACGCGAAGTGGATGGAAAATCGAATATGCTCTTTTGTTATTGATATCGTGAACACTATTGATTTTTGAGGTTATGTGCATCAAACACCAAACCGTATGGCATTTTAGAAGGCCAAATGTCAACGCTTTAAAACCACAAAAAGGCGGGAAGATATATAAAATTTAAATTGTTATTTCGGTTGTATGAAATCTAAAGCTCAGAACTTTTTTGTACACCTAATAAAAAGTTCGAACATCTCAACGACATCTCTATCAATGTCTACAGTATCAAGGAAAAGGAGATACTCTCGATACGGTTGACAGATAAGAAGATGGAGAAACACTAAAATCTATTGTACGTGCAGAATCCGCGCGACGACAACGCGGGGCACTTCGCGTACATTAAAGACCTATCTCGTTTTGTGAGCTCGCAACTGAATAAATACGAACACAAGAAATACTTTAGCGACCGGTATGTATTTTAACAAATTTTATTATTTCTCTTATAAAATTGTTTATTAAATACTAAAACATCATATTTTCCGTTTACAGATGTCTACATTACTTCAGTTCGTCTGAAAAATTGCAGTCGTATACAACGGACTGCGAAAAGATGAACAATTGCGCCATCCGACTGCCGAGCAAGGACGACAAGTGGCTCGAATTCAAGAACATACAAATAAGGAAGGACTTTCTTTTGTCATTTACGCGGACTTGGAGTTCTATGTCTGGCGTACTACGGCGAACGAAACCGACAGAGAAGGAAGACGCGCCATACACGTATCAGCAGCACGAGGTATTTAGCGGATACTACGTGCGATGCTCATACGATGACGCATTATCAATATATCGATTTAGTCGCGGCGAAGACTGCGTTGCGTGATTCGTTCGGCAACTCGAAGATTTGGCGCATCAAGTAAAAATTCTGTTATCCGCGAATGTTCCTATGGAAACATTATCGAGAGAACAGTGGGAGATATCGTAGCGCAACGCGTTGTCATATTTGTGAAAAACCATTTTCGGACGACACGCGGGTATGCGATCATTGTCACCTTACCGGTCGTTACCGTGATCCCGCGCATTCAAATTGTAATCTAAATTATAAAGATTCATATTGCATTCTCATAGTATTTCACAACTTATCTAGTTATGACGCGCATTTTGTCATCATGGAAATAGCTACGGCGTTCGAAGACAGAATCGACGTGCTGCCGATAACAAAAGAAAAATACATCTCGTTTACAAAACACGTTAAAGATACCGCCGAGGGATCAGATTCACGAAATTGCATACGACTGCGGTTCGTAGATTCGTACAAATTTTTAAATACCAGCCTCGATAAATTGGTATCTTTTCTAACGAAAGAGAAATTGAAAATTTTACGTTCCGAATTTTCCACGTTATCAAACGAAGATTTTGACTTGTTGACGCGCAAAGGTGTCTTTCCCTACGAATACGCGGATTACGCGGACACGTTGCAGGACACGCGCCTATCATCGCGCGAATCATTCTATAGCTCGTTGACCGGTGATACGGTGTCGGAGAATGATTACGCGCACGCTGCGAACGTCTGGCAGCGTTTCTCCATTGAAAAGGCGAGTACAGCGATCTGTATTTAAAAACCGATATCTTGGTATTGGCCGACGTTTTTGAAAATTTCCGCGAAAGTTGCATTGAAAGTTACAGTCTCGATCCCGCTCATTACTACACATTGCCAGGTTTCACGTGAGACGCCATGCTGAAATATACGTGCGTAATATTTGAGTTGCTCACCGACGTCGATATGGTTATGTTTATCAAGCGCGGTATACGCGGTGGCTTCAATGTTCCGGCAGATACGCACAGGTCAATAACAAGTACATGCGTTCGTACGATCCGTCGAAGCCATCGTCGTATTTAATGTATTACGACGTGAACAATCTGTACGGATGGGCGATGTGTCAATCGCTACCCTATGTCGAATTTCGATGGGTTGAAGACGTTGCAAACTTTGACGCGAGCGCAATCGCTCCGGATTTGCCTACGGGTTATATTCTTAAGATCGATCTCGAGTATCCACATCATTTACAGGACGGACACACTGACCTACCTTTCTATTCGACGCGCGATAAACCACCCGGCACGCGGCAGGATAAACTTCTCGCGACGTTATATGATAAGAAGCGGTATGTCATCCACTATCGCAACCTACAGCAATGTAGGCGCCACGGTCTTTGTATTGCAAAGATACATCGCGTACTACAATTTGTTCAATCCACCTGACCGCAAACTCAATACATACTTTAGAATGTGCACGAAAAACGATTTTGAAAAAAATTTGTACAAATTAATGAAGAACGCGGTATTCGGTAAAATGGAAAATGTTCGGAATCACGTGGATGTAAAATTGATAACAAAATGGGATGGACGATATGGCGCGGAGACAATGATCACGAAACCAAATTTCCACAGCCGCAGCGTCTTTGCGGAAAACTTAATCGCCGTCGAACTGCGTAAGTTCGAAGTGAAAATCGACAAGCCGATTTATGTGGGTATGTATACACTCGACATATCAAAAATCTGCTCGTACGAATTTCACCACGAGTATATATCAACGCTGATATCGCGACAAATGTAAGATCATGTACGAGCGATTATCCGCATACGGGATGCCTCTCATGAATAAAGAAGTATCCGGTCTAATGAAGAATGAAAATAATGGTGCGATAATGACGGAATTCGTCGGACTCAGAGCGAAGATGTATGCGATGAGGGTTGACGGTAACAAGGATATCAAAAAGATGAAAGGTATAAAAAGTAACATCGTAGCGCGAACAATAACGTTCGACGATTACACACGGTGCTTGAATGAAGAGATCGAAATGACTCATCGCCAGTCATGTTATAAGATCCAAGTTACACCAAGTATATATGGTGTCCGAATCGAAAATCGCTCTGAGTCCGTACGATGACAAACGATACATCGTAGAGATTCGACGGAGACGCTCCAGCGACGACTTTTTCGCGATAGTCCTCGAGCAGATAGGTTACGGGATTAGTATGCAGCACTTTAACGATTTTAAACACCTCGTTGGTCCAATTTGGCATGTAACCTTTTTCGAAAACTGTCTTGTACTTGCTCACGCGTACCGAATCGCCTACTTTGAATTTTGCTGGACCTGCAATCTTTGTCACGCTGTATACCGTGTCCAAGAGTCTTTTGGCGATCGCGAGAGTTACGTCAGCGGGTCACATAGTGCGATGCTTGCGCGCGTTGTAATCTGACACGAGACGAGGTAGCGCGTTGACCCACTTGTAAGTGCCATTGAGCGTAAACATCTTCCACTTTCTTAAGCGTGCGATTGAATCGCTCGACGATCGATGCTTCCAACACCGTATACGTGGAATAATGATTAATGTTGTGTTTTTTCAAGAGTTTCTGCACATCGGCATTGTAAAACTTCTTCCCCATATCTGTTTGCAAGTTTCTCGGGCATCTTCAGCTCTCTCGAATTATCTTAGCGATAGCGTTAGCCATCTCGCTTCTGACTTTGCTCTTAAGCGGTACGGCCCAGGCGTACTTGCTCATCAATGACGGTATGGCTGTTGAAACTCGAGTACGGACGCATCTCGACGATATCAGCCACAGATCGTCGTATCCCCGAATTATGACACGTCTTCGCGGAAAATTTCTCCTCGCCGGAGTGTGCAATTCCTCAACGAGTCGGAGCTAACATTTTTTTCACGTCTATCGGATCTCATGTTTCGACGATGTTTAATAATAAATAAGATATACAATTTAAAATTGTTTTTTTTCCACTGATGTCAATCGACTGGCTCGTTTTGTCGATACGCGATTAATTTATAATAATGCCGGCTTCGCGAAGTTCCTCGATCGACAGCATCTCGTTGTTACCAGCTCGGTGCGAAGCGTCGAGTAATCGAAGTCGATCCATCAATTTGTTGGGATCGTCCCAATGCACGTAATCGATCTTGTTGTTGTTTAATTTCATAGTATGGATGGTATATTACCAATACTTGCACCCTTTTTACTGTTTTTTTATATGTAGATACAAGCGGAACGATGATACTAATGTACTTGTATCTCTTGTTGCCCATGATGGGATTATAGACGCTATGGCCACGTCTATGAGCATTCGTTGTTAACAATATACTTTTATACGTTTTATACGTGTTTGTCATCTTCGGTGAATATAGTCTCATCAGGAAGTCTCTTGAAGATCAATTCATATAGTCCTGGTGTACCATTGTATCTTACATTGTCTATGATTATAGAGTTATCTTTGTCAACGTCAAACTTTTTGTCACCGAGCATCGTACCACTTTTATCGAAATAAACACCGTACACATTATCGATCGCTTTATCTATGTCGTCACCGAGAAAAACGCCCACATACTTTCGTCCCAACGATCCTAGCTGACCATGAAGAATCTCGCGGCTTCCTCTTTGCATTCGCAGAGTCTGTTTGATGGTTGTTTTCGATGACGGTTCACCGTCTTTTGTCTCAAAAAACATTTTCGTTTCGCACAAACGACAGTATTTTCGGTGATTCCTTAAATAATTCTTTCGGCAGTTCTTTCGATAATTCTTTCGGTGTAGATTCGTACGTGAATGAATCTGACGTGACATTCAATTGTTTTGTACATTGATTTTTAGGCGACGTTAATTTCAACCATCCAACATCTGTCCAATACGAATCCCTGTTGTAGTGTTATCATCGCCGTCATCGCTATCTTCACATTTCTTTTTCTTAATATCGATATCCTTTGCAATATTGGTTTCTTTTTTAATCGATTGAGATTCCTTGATGTTTTCAACAGTCTGTTTTAGAGGTTCGACGATGGGCATCTCCCGTTACGTCTCTCCCGTTACGTCTTCAGCTATCTTACTAGTTTTCAAAACGCGATATTTTTTGCGAATCAAATCGCTCGTTTTCGCAGTCTGTTTCGCTATTTTCTCATGATCTTTGTGTTATCTATGTTGCCTGCTTGACATATCGACATCGACTAATCGCGTTATGGTATCACGAACGTGTTAAGTTCTTTTCTGTATCGTCCATTGATAAGCGGACTGTCCTTATCTATCACTAGAAATCCATAATCGCGCTGCCAACCATCGCGGCATAACGCACAGAATTCATCGTACGACATATCGGTATTCACGTGATCGTTGTAAACATGTTTCAAATTGGTACCATCCTGTTTGAATAGGATCAGCAGGTTCGCATTGTCGCGTATCAGATGTTTAGGTATTCTCGCGTACGTCTGACAGAGATAGAAGCAATCGACATTCGAGTGACGGTCCATCGAGAAGTATTCTCTCACCATATTTTGCTTATCGCACGCAACGTCGTCGAAGACAAAGATCGAATTAGGATGTGCCTCGCTCGGTGGAATGATGTCATTGTTGTTAAACATACAGTAATCGATTTCATCGATCGATGTCAAAGTTTCGAGATATCGATATTTTGGTTGTTGCAACGATTTCGAGTATATGTACACGTTCTCGGCGAGTATATGTACACGTTTCTCGGAAAGACATATGCGCGTACCGTACTTCAGAGATGTTTTCATGCGTAACGCGTTACCGATTAGTGGCGCGCGTCGAAAGGAGAGCGATATCGTAAATCTGGATAACGCGATGGGTCTCAATACTCAATGGGTAGTACGCAAAAAGAAACGATCGCGTCGTGTACTTCGACAGTTTCAATAATCTTCGACCGCCCTGGACCTGGTGCGATATTTCGGAGACAGTGTTATGACGATAGAGTATAATCGAATGTTCTATCAGACGTACGATCAGAACGTCTGCGGACTGCTGTGTTTGTGGTTTTTCCAAACGATTGACGCGCGTGAATTTATAAAGTCCGACAAAATGTCGCGACGTCTCAGTATTCGTTGAACGCTTTTTCCAACATGTCGCTGACGCATACGCTGAGCGGGAAGAACAAAGTTCTCACGGCAAACTTTCCAGCCATAGATTTGAGCGATGATGACTACGAGCTTGGTCTAACAATTTTGGAGACTTATCACACGATACCGAGTGTAAACTCTTCGAACAATATATTTTATTTTGGCAAAGACGACACAGAAATTATGATTCCCAAGAGATCGTATGAACTGCAGGCCGTAAATGAATTTTTGAGACGTGAGATTTTACGGAAACGACCGCGACGCGACGCGCCCGATGGTAATTCTGGTGACACCGCGCGCGGCGATGACGAGATTGGGGAATATTCGATAGGAGTCTTATAATTTGCTCCACGCAAATTACAACACGATGAGGTGTAAGATTAAATGCGCCTACAGAATAAACTTTAACAAGCCCCATAACATTGGATCGCTGTTGGGTTTCTCGTAGCGTATACTGCAACCGCGAAAATGGCATGATCGGACGTGTCGATCAACATAATGAACGTAAACATTATCCGTGTAGAGTGCAACGTGACCGCGGGCGCGTACAGCAACGACAAAAGTGTGCACACGATACACGAATTTTCGCTGAACGTGCCGCCAGGATATAAGATATCGGAAAGGCCGATGCAGATCATTTACTTGTCAGTCATCGTATGGAGCATTACGGAGCTAACGATACGCATTGTTGATCAGAAACGGATGATTGCTCGATTTCAAAGGAGAAGAGATCACCGTCAGATTGCACGTACGACAGTGACAGCGATAACTCGAACGTGACATTTGAGATGCTCGTGTTGAACGAAGCGAAGCATACGCAGAGAAATAACGCTGATCTTTTACAAAGAAACCATCGATCGACAATACTCGCTCATCCAGCTACATCAAGAAGAGGAAGAAACTCAACGCGTCGAATGTTAAATTTTTACAAGCTTTAGTATTCGCGATGTGCAACTTGTGAGATGACTGATATCCTAAACATTGAAAACGAGCCAATCTTCGACGATCGCATCGTCAAGAATGAGACTCATGCGTACAACCCGTTCGCCAACATTCGGATACAACGATGAGATAAGAATACTCATACAACAACAGGATCTGTTGTTGTACACATTGCCGTACGAAAGCTTCCTATATTTCGAAGGAAAACTAATGAAGGACAGAGTTGTCGAAGGATCTGATGTGTTGTTGGGAAATAATTTTGTCGCTTTCATATTCGATGAGATTCGATACGATGGTGTGGAGATTGATCGTAACAGAAACGTGGGCATAACTAGCACCCTCAAACACTATGTAACAACATCATCCGACAGAAGCGTGATTCTGAGGAATACCGGCTGGGATGCGCGTACTAACGCAGATGGATATTTTAACTTTTGCGTACCTCTCTACGCACTGTTGGAATTCTGCGAGGATTACAGACGCGTGGTAATCAACGCTCATCATGAGTTTATCTTGATACGATCGCGTAACGACAACAATTGCCTGATGAGAAATTCGGTGTTGGATCTCGTAGTTTTATTCAAGATATAATGTCGAATGTCGCACGTGTTATTGAATAAGATAAAAAAACTATCGATGCTGTGTACTTTGGAGAGCGGATAATATTTGAGCATGGCTTTTCGCTCGTGGGATTTGTACGAATTTCCGCTGTTACAACCAAGCATTCATGGGCCATCAAGACCGTTACTCAGCTCGAGAAGCCGCGATACGTCATCTTCGCTCTGCAAACAGGTCGAAAAAACATTATGATTGAGAACACGAGCCGATTCGATGATTGCAACTTAACCAACATGAAACTCTATCTGAGCTCAGAATGTTATCCGTACGACGATATGAATCTGGATTTTGACAAAAATAGATGATCCGTGTTGTATGAAACGTACGCGCGTTTCTGCAAGGGTTACTATGGATATAAGTATCTCACCGTCACGTCTTTTCTACATAAACTTTTCTACGGCCTATTCATAATCATTGATTGTTCTCGACAAAACGTATCGATCAAGAGCGCAACCGTAGCTGTGAGATTGGAATTTAAAACTAAGGAGAACGTACCGATGAATACCACCGCGTACTGTCTCATTATACATGATCGTGTGGTTCAGTACAATCTATTGACTAATGTAAGATCACCTAAGAGCATCGCTGGTATATGAGAGACAATAAAATTTACGATACATCGAAATCGACTGCAGTCTCGAAAAATTGCTCGTCATGGTCGTGCCAACGTTTGTAGGCCTGCAAGGTTTTCTCGTTGGAGGACAGTTTATTGTAAAGGAGTTTGCTGCTCTCAGTGAACGGACCGCTCTCTCTCACTACATTTTCACAAGCCCTATACCATGGTATTTCCTCGCAAGTGCCGACAAGTCTCGCGCACGCTGGGTGATACGTCATCATAGACTGCGATGGGACGACGGAACAATTCCATACAGCAAAGCTAAGAGTTTGATTACAAAGGCTGTGCACGGAACGAAAGATGATGACAACGACGACGACGATGTTGTTGTATATGTCAAGGTACACGAAAAACGACAATGGAATTTGCTTCTGGACGATGAGCGAGAGTGCGTGTACATCGAGACTCTGAATGCGGATTACGATGACATAGATTCTCTGAACAATCTGGACGCTGATAATACTATGCGATGCGGATATCATTATACTAATTGCGCTTTACAAAATGTATTTAAATTGTTTAATTGGTGGTCAGATAATCATGAATAAAATAAATAAATATAATATACGAATTATGTTTTTTTTTTTATTTCTTTCCCTTGCATTGATAATATTCTAATGATCGACGTACCGCTTCTTATCATATAATGCCGAGAAGTTTATCTTGCCGGGGTGACTCATCGCGCGTCTGGCAAGAATGTAGGTCAGTGTGTCAATCATGCAGATAACAAAGAAATTGAATTACGATTTAAAAAAGTGAAAACTTTTTTTATTCTTTTTTTTTACATGATTTGTTTGATACAAATATTTAATAATTGATTAATTGATTGATTAATTAACTGATGAATTGATTGATTAATTAATTGATTAATTGATTGATTAATAAATTGATGAATTGATTAATTAATTGATTAATTAATTGATTAATTAATTGATACCAAGGCGCTCTCTTCTTTTTTTTTTTCATACGCGGCTGACGAAACAGTACCACATTTTCTATAATACTTTCGATGATTGCAAAAGAACAATTCATCATCATCATCATCATCATTGAATACATTATAACCGCTTTCATGGAAGTTTATCATGTACTCCTGTTATAACGGTCTCGCTTTCCCGCGCGGAGAGCGGTCAGTCGGTTGCCAGGAGGGGAAGCGAGGACGTTGGAGACAGAAAGGCGTTAGTAAATCGTTAGACGAAAATTATAACCAATAACGATGTTTATTTAATTGATAGGGGTGCGATGGAATGCACCGAGCCTTCGCGTAAATGTTTGTGGCCGTGAACGGGCGAGACGGCGATCGGCGCGTGGATAGCGCGTGAATATAATATAATATAAGAGATCGCTCGGGCGGTCGACGCGATACTGATCGCGGCGCGCAGTTCGGTGGCGCGGGGCGCGCGCGGCGGCGGCGGTGTCGCACGTGTTCGGTCGCGGGCCTTTAAATCGGCGTGGATTTAAACGCGTATCGTTTGTCGCGGGTATTGTCGCGAGGGTGGATATTTCGCGAGTGCGGTGGATCGTTGAGATCGGGGAACGGGTGTGCCCGTTCCCTGCCGAGAGTGCTCGGCTGACGGGGGGTGTGCCCCTCATCTGTCGGTCTGAATGCCGAGTGAACTCGGCCAGCCGGGGAGGGCCCCAGCTGCGTGCGGAGAAGAAGGTGGCGGTGCCGAGTGTACTCGGCCGACCAGGGTGTACCCTGGTGCTCGGAGAGGGAGTATCGGGGAGAACCCCGGTACCCGGCGGTGAATTCTCGGAACGGCGGAGTCGGGTCGAGCGAACTCGACGCGCTGGGGAGACCCCAGCAACTCTCGGCTTGCCGTGCGAGCTACGGAGACGGCGTTCGGCCAGGCCAAGCGAACTTGGCGCGTTGGGGAGAACCCCAACAAATCTCAGGCTTTCCACCGGTTGCGGAAGATCGTTTCCTCGAGGCGAGCTCTCGGAACAGGAATGATCGGAGCGTGAGTGTGAGATCGGATCGTGAGTGTGAGATCGGATGCGTGAGATCGGATGATTCTCTGCGGAGAGTGATGCCTTTTTATACCCGAGATCGACCTCGGTATTTTCGGTCGGATCGGTCGGATTGGTCGATCTCGGGGTTAGCATCCCTCTCCCCAGGAACGGAAAAAAGGATCGGGGGATGATGGGTTTTCTGGTAGGGAAGGAGTTCGGTGGGAAGGTAATCGGTGCGGCGCGGGGTGGTTAC
Organism: Pogonomyrmex californicus; assembly: GCA_024349325.1. Taxonomy (NCBI): domain Eukaryota; kingdom Metazoa; phylum Arthropoda; class Insecta; order Hymenoptera; family Formicidae; genus Pogonomyrmex; species Pogonomyrmex californicus. The sequence continues at coordinate 176,694 of JAECZD010000011.1, forward strand.
GCGCTTGTGGACGCGGTCGTGGCGCGGTGCGGGACGCTCGCTCGATTGCGTGGCGCGGCGTCGGTGCGGCGCGGGACGCGTTCGCGCTCGGTGGCGCGACGCTTGGCGGTGCGGGGAAATACCACGAAACACGTATGTTTTCGTGGTATTCTCCGACGTTTCGGAGTTCGCGTATTTACAATGATTATAAAGGAGGCATTGCTGCCTCTTTGCGGCCACTGCCGCACTCCGCCTGGTGTTCGGCGGTCCCCGACGGATGGTCGGTCGGGGGAAATTCGGAGGAGGAACGGAGCGGAAGGATGCGCTCCGTTATACTGTTATTTAATGATTTCGATCGGTTTGTCCTTTACATAGAGGATTTCTGTTAATAAGTTATACGCGATTCCTCGGTAGTGATGATATACACATGCCTTCAACAATATTTTGAGTGAAATCCAAAATTGAAGTGGGAATCGAAAGCTGCGTCTCTTTAGATTGTCGGGATGTAGTCTTCTTAAAAAAATAATCTGTCACGTTCACTGGTGGATAAGCCGTCATAGTTCGTAGTGGAGAAGATGTTAATTCTTCGAGTGGATGCACTCACCAGCACATCTCATCGTCGATTAATCTCGTATCACATTGTTGACAACTCAATATCTTGAAAGTTCTCGCCATTGTAACGCAACAAAATTTTTTTGGAATATTACCTCTGTATAAAAAAGATTCAAAAAACTATGAGTCATTACACACACAACACACAACACACACACACACACACACACACACACACACACACACACACACACACACACACACACACACACACACACACACACACACCTCATTATATTTTATAATATATAAAATATCATAACTAACCTTATCAATATGGACAGGAGTCGAGCACCGTTATAAATATCAATATGCGATACTTTGCGTTTTTGTGTGCAATCACGTTTCTTGTATGTACGTCAGCTTTTTCTCTCACATTTGATTTCGTCTACTGTGATCTTGCACACCGCATGACCCATTGTATAATATATATATATATATTATATATATATATATATATATATATATATATATATATATATATCATCTACAGTTTCTTCGTCCCTTTGTCTAAATCGGAGCGTCGTCATACGTTTGCAAATCGCAATTTGTTTATCTATTTGTTTATAATTTTTATTATCTTTGCAGTTTTGTTTATAGCAGCTGGAGTATCGGCGCTTCCTGGAAAANTATGCATAAGTTTTTTCCGGTTTTTTAGTAAAAAAAGACACGTAATTTTCAAGGGAAACTAATTTTTTTTATTCAAAATATTGGCTATCGGCTTCTACACATTTCGCCCATCTTTCAGGTAATTTATGAATACCATGCCAGAAAAACTGCTTGTCTTTTGCGGCAAACCATTCGTCGAGCCATTTTCCAACTTCCTCGAAATTGCTGAAGTGCTGCTCTGCGAGCGCGTGCCCCATTGATGCGAAGAGGTGATAGTCAGATGGTGCCAGGTCTGGGGAGTACGGCGGGTGCGGAAGGATGTCCCATCCAAGCGATTTCAAGGTGTCTTTCACTGGTTTTGCTGTGTGAGACGGCGCATTGTCGTGTAACAAAATCACTTTGCCATGTCTTCTGGCCCATTCCGATCGTCTTTCGATTAATGCGTGGTTTAAATTAATCATTTGTTGGCGATAGCGTTGTATATTAACGGTTTCGCCGGGCTTCAAGAGTTCATAATACACAATACTGCTCTGATCCCACCAGACACAGAGCATGGTCTTCTTGCCGAAGCGATTTGGCCTTGGTGTTGATGGACCGGCTTCGCCAGGTGAAAGCCACGATTTTTTCCGCTTCGGGTTTTCAAAATAAATTCATTTTTCGTCACAATTCGATACAAAAATGATTTTCTTTCGTGGCGTTGAAGCAGCATTTCACAAGTGACTTTGCGATTTTCCATTTGACGTTCATTCAAATTGTGTGGGACCCATTTACCGAGTTTATTGATCTTTCCCATTGCTCGTAAACGTCTGCTGATTGTTTCTTGTGATACATGTAATGCTTCTGCTAATTGCCGTTGAGTTTGAGTTGGGTCATCATCCAATAACTCCTGCAATTGCTCGTCTTCGCATTTTTGTGGTCTACCAGAGCGCTCACTGTCTTTCACATTGAAATCACCACTTTTAAATTGTCGAAACCATGTCTCACATGTTCTAATCGATGGAGCGTGTTCACCATATGTTTCTACCAGCAAACGATGACTTTCAACAGCCTTTTTCTTTTGATTAAAAAGCAATGCGTGCCGCAAATGTTCTTTTTCAGGCACAAAACTCGACATGATCACTGAACGATAAAACAAAGACGCTAGTTTTTGGCGGACTCAACTTGTGTGTGTTTGTAGTTTTAAATGTCAGACGAACAAAATGATGTATGTGTCAAATTAATACGCTGCGTACTTTTCGCTGGCGACATCTCTTAGTTAAACCGGAAAAAACTTATGCATACACCTGGTATTGGTGTTATAATCTTTTTTTCCTTTCTGTTCTCATGTTTTTCAACATTCACCAACTTTCTGTGTTGTCATCTTCCCAAATATGTATTAATCCTCCTACGGTTCCTTTCCCATACTTCTTCTTCCCATTTTTCTTCTGGTTGATCTTTCTGCGTACTTTTGCTTGAATCTCTTTGTATCTTATAATTCTAATTTATGTTTATAATATTTAATTTATGTTTTGTACTATTGGAAGCGAGATATCGCTGATACTTTCTTTTTTTGTCCTCTATCTCCCGTTCTATGTCTTCGTCCCACCAATATGGTTTCCGTCGATTTATGTTGTCGTCATACTTTCTTAGGATTTCGAGAACTGCGCTATGTATACATTCTTTTATATGATTATAGTGTTTCCTCTGTATTATCAAAATTTGTATCCTTTAGCCTTTGGTCTAGCTTGGACTTGTACAGCCTCTTTGTACTCCTCATCTTCTAAAACTTCGTAGGTTATATCTTTTTTTGTTCTAGTTTTTCTTCTTGTTCTTCCTTTTTGTTTCATCTTCCTTTTTTCTCCCGGGGAATAAGTAATATTTTTGCTAAGGAGGTAGCGCTCACTCCCACAGGTCGCTCCTCTGGGCAAACTCTTACGTCCTGAACTTTATATTGTCCCTTGTTTTTGAGATTACATAGTTAATAATTGATTTCAATCCTCCAGTTTCTTGTCTCCACGTATATTTGTGTATTTCGCAATGTTGAAAGCATTCAGAATTTTCATGTTATTTTGTTCACTGTTATTAATCTTTTTCCGTTGTTGTTAACCATGTCTTCTCCATATCTATTTATGACTTTATCACTCTCCTTTCTCTCTGTTTTACTATTGGAAATTTCGAGTAAAATGAGCTTCCTTGATATTTCCGCTCTCAAGATCTCATTTATTTGTTGGAAAACTGCATCCTTTACACTAACCGGTTCATTGTCGCTAATAGCATGTAATCCTATAATCATTATTTTATATCCGAAAATACACATATTGAGCCTAATAATTATCTCAACAGGCTTTTTATATATTTTCTCCACCTTCTATGTATCAAAACCGATATTCTTTTATGCGGGCTCTCGTTGTTTTTGACACCCCGCTATATAAGTGGTCACATGTTCCTAAGTTTTGTTCCTTATCTTTTTCTTTTGGTTTTGTTTATAGCAGCCAGATCAATATTTAGTTCTTTCAATTCCGTTATTACTTCGTTTATTTTCTTATTGGTACCTTGTACATTCCATGTGCCTAGATTCAAAGTCCGTTTCCGTTGCTTGATCCATGTCTGATTCTCCATCCTTATCCGAGGCATAGCTTTGGGTTCTTTTATGGTAATGGGTTGTTGGCTCATTGTCCAACCCTCCTCCTTTATCTGGGCTTGGGACCGGCACCCAACCTCTGAGCTCAGTCCACCAAAGGCCGAAAAACGGAGTTATAAGATTAATTATAATGTAACAATAAGAATGTTCGAGGAGGTAGAACAGGCTTTAAGCTTATATAGAAGAACAAGAAGAGAATAAAAATGTAACAATATAATTATGTTTCATTCTTTAAAAGTGAAAATGGGCACGTATAAAAAAATACGTGTCCCTTATTTTGATCTAAAGAACAACATATTACAAGCTCATTGAAATTGAAGAAGGACACTTCGGTCTTTCTTTTGTAGTAGGAACCTATTGTCTGTGAAATAAACACGATGGACTACATGATCGGAGAAATTTTTGTAGCATAAACACATAAAATAAGGCAGGATTTAAATTAAGTTGTTTTAGAAGCGTCAGATCATTATAATTTACACAACTTGAAAAATATTTCAAATTTTATTAAAATCTTTTAGGATATTTCTGTGATATCAATCTTTCGAGAAATGTAGAAGACTCAGTTTGTCAAAAATGTTAGCGTACCTCTTTAATACTTAGCACATATGTAGACTGATGTAAACACTCTCTCCTGGGAGTTTGCCTATCTTTTATAATCTAAAGCAAATATCATAATTGTCTTTCCCAGGGTTCGCCTATCTTTTATAAACTAAAGCAAATATCATAATTGTCTTTCCCAGAGTTGGGAAGTAACTCGTTACTTGAAGTTACTAACGAAGTTATAGTTAGAGTTAATTTTTTCAATAACTATAACTTAATTTCGTTCCTTTTTTTTCATTTATAACTGTAAGTTAACTTAATTACATTTTGTTCAGTAACTAATAACTAATTTAATAGTTATTTTCATCGTTATTTTATATATTTCAAATTTATTTGTCATTTAGCGCTATTGTGTCATTCTATTCTTGTTTTATATTTAATGATAAAATGGCACAATGGCTACGTTCAGCAGAGAAAGAAGTTTTGCAACTGTTGTAAAAATCTTTGATATGATGGATTTTTGTTAGTTTCTTCCTTAGTTTCTCATGGATCTAAATGTATAAACTAATCACATTTAAGAATCTTACACAGTTGCAAATCTGTTTGAGTTGAACACAGCATTGACAGCCTGCTTCTCACACTTTTAGGCTATGTTCGAAAACATTTGAGTACCCCATCGTCAGTATTATTTTATCTTTGGGTTTCACCGAATGTTAAATAAGAATAAAATGATGCATAGGAGCACTCGGATGACGTTTCCGAATTTAGTCTTAATATGATTGGTTAGATGTAAAATAAGAACCAATTAAATTCGACTACTATAATAAATTTAAAGTTTTAAGTCTCGCTTAATGTCGTTGCAATCAATCTTTAGAAATATATTACAAGAAATATATTAAAAATAGAAAATTTTTATATTTAAAATAGCAATGGACAAAACATTACAAGAAGTAAACAGAGAAGTAACTAAAAAGTAACGACTCGTTACTTTTTGAGTAACTGTAACATGTTATTTTTTAAAACATGTTATTTTTTAATCGGTAACTTGTAACGGTAACTAATTATTTTTTTAAAAGAAAGAACTATAACTGTAACTAGTTACTTTTACAAGATAACTTTCCCAACCCTGATCTTTCCTTTATTAACCAAATTCAAATTTAGGTTCATAGAAGAAATAAGTATCATGTCATGTAAAAATTATGTGATATATTTTTTTCAGTTGTGTTCATGAATATATGGATTCTACTCTCGAAATTCGATCAGAAAATACGACTAAGTTAATAGAGACGCCATTTGGTGGACGATTCTGCGGACCGATTCCACCTCGCAGACGAGTCTCTCTTTACCAAGGAATTGCACTAAGTTTCTTCACTGATAAAAATATTACTCTACCGAATATTTTCAGTGGTGTTTACAGATTTATCAATGCCTGTAAGTCTTAACTAATATAATTTTTATCAATAACATACATACACGTACACACGCACGCACGCATTGCACACACAAAGTGGTATATTTTAATCAATTCATTGGAATGTTTCATAGTTTGTAAATTTATATTAAAATCGTTTTAGGCAAAGATTGTGAAGTATTATATCAATATAGCATTGATTCATTTGCAGATGGTGCTATCATGGACTTTTTCATATTATTTTTTTTAAATATTAGTGTCATATATTTTTTGCTATGGATTCCTTTTGTTATTCTAGATATAAAAATATAAAAGATTTATGTATGGCTGTACGCTGTAAGATATGTTATATTCACTGATAAGTAATATGTATAAATAATGTGTATATACTGGATGTCAAAATGTTATCTGAGAAGATATCCAATGTATGTTATTTATAGATCACTGCATATATAGCATATATAGAGTAAGTCACATCCACAGATGTATATAAAATGTATATAAAATGCTATGTATATAGCTCTCTGTATGTAAACATATACATATAAAACGATTATGCTTCATGGGTCGGTGTGTTTTGCGGGATAGCATCAGTCGGGTTCTCAAGATTTCGGAGAAAAATAAAATATAGAAGCGTTCTAATCTGTACACTTATATAATTTTAACTCAAAACTATTTACAACTACTGACTAGTGGTTACAAACTTCGTTTTACTATTTACAATATACAGATCGTTTAACAGAAATTCAGTTTTGAAATCCTAGAATCGTGTACGCCGTTCTACGAAACAGCTCGCGGATTTCGGGAATCTTTACAATAGCTTTGACTCGCGACTCTTCCGCGAATTCGGCGCGGCGCGATAGTAGGCGCACGGTGCGCGACGATGTGCGGGGTCTCGGAATGCGCAGTGTTAATCGCGTGGCCGAACAGCTGATTACTTATCAAATCTGGTCTCGTTACCGTCTCTTTTCGGACGGATTTCTCGGACTGGAATCAGGACTTTGAAATTGTTGTGGTTTGGAGTCAGGAAGTTCCCTGCTCGGTCACCGACAGCGACGGAAATTTGCACGCAAGGGCCTGCTTCGGGGCCCAAGCTAAAAAGCGCCTTAATTTGAAAGAAAGCTTGTGTGTTTCGGAGACGAGAACGACCAGTAGCTCCTGGTTCACTAGGAAGCGCTAAGTCGCTTTTTGGATCAGGATGGGTATATCACCGAGATCAGCACTGGAGTTATCTGCTGTCTCGCCAGTAGGCGAGATCATCCGCTGGAGTCGGTTAATATGCCCGAGTCGGCCGTAATTCGGAAAGAATCAAGTACAAGTCGGCCAAACTCGGATTCTGGGCCGATTTCGCTGAAAATGACCTCGCCAGAAGATTCGCGAAATTCATCGAACGGACTCGGCGATTTCGCGAAGGCGTTCGGTGGCGTAGTCGGTAGCGGGATCAGCGGCGGTGGGCCAACGCGCGGTCTATTATGTTTCACGTTCTCGTGAATTCGCTCTGTCGAATTCAAACTATAGCGTCTGCTGGATGACACGATTTATCCGATGATGGGATCGCGGAGAATCAGTGTAGCGGTAGCTCAACGGATGGTTGGTCGGGAACGGGAAAACAATTATAATTTACGCCGTTTTACAATTAAATCTACGGAGGGAGAGGTGACCGGGCATGTCGTTACACATACACATAGAATATTCGGCAAATATAGATGGATATACAATGCATGGATGTACAATGCGGTGTAATGATCGCAGGGTCATAGTAGCGCGTAACATTACCGACATCGAGTCGATAACAACGTGCTCGCAGATTTTATTATTTTATTATTATTTATTATTTTATATCATCAATTAAATCATCAATTAAAAATAATAGGTAATTTTTTTTAGGATTCTATTTTTTCTTTTCTGTAAAATTTAAATATTTTTACCATTATTTATTTCTTGTTTAAAAATGAACGTGTAAAACCGTAAAATACAATATAATAAAAGTAAAAGTAATCATAAAATACATCTAAGTATGATCTAGTTATTTTATTTTCAATTTCAAATAAAGAATATTGCGTTAAATTTTATTATGTTTTTTCATTGCGTATATATTATATATATATATATATATATATATATATATATATATATATATATATATACATATATACTCCGTTGTATTATATTTATATATTGCTTTTCAGATTTAATTATATAATAAATTATAATTTATTACATGTAATATTTCAGGTTACATATTATACTTACACAAATATATATCTATAATATATAATATACGTATATATAATATATAATTATAATATATATATATATATATATATATATATATATTATAAATTAAAAAAAAAAATATATATATATATTTTTTTTTTTTTAATTTTATATATACATATATTATATATTATAGATATTTACAAGTATAACGTAGAATAAATATATGTATGAGAAAGCGGAAAAGATAAAGATATCATTTATCATCAAAGATATACATCAACGTTGAAATACTTATAGTTTTTCAAAATTATTCTTTATAATGAAATGGATAATAACATTATTGCCTGAATATTTCTCAAATAATTGATGGTTTAAAAAAAAAATCATTTATATATTATTGAAAACAACTTAAATTAATCATTTTCGCATCTTTTTGACTAATTATTAATTGCAATTTATTTTTGAAAAATGTTACGTATATTTTCAAATAATCTTTTCAGATATTTTTAAAGCTTTCTTAATTACATTTCATGTAATTAAGAAATATAATGTTATATTAAGATATAGATAAAACTATGCGTATTTTTACGTTCATAAAAGTTTACGTTCATTTTACGTTTCATAAAAGTTTGTTTTTCTTATTTCATTTTTAGATAAATGTGTAGATAGTGTACAGAAATAATTTATTGAGTCGTTATTCTCTATTGTTTTATCAGCAAAATTTTTGACAAGATAAAAGTATGCCGCGCGTTTTGATGTAACGCTTTGCGACAATCGTGACAATTTTCTCCGCTCTCTTTCTTCCTTGCATCTCTTACTAGGAATATCAACATGGAAAACAAAATACATTCGTTAATATCGATATTCATTTATTCTAACGTCTCTTCTGATTTTTTTTCTGACAATCAGTTGTTCTTGTGCAACTATGGCTGAAACATTGGATATAATTCATCGTGGCTGCATTATTGGAATGTGGGAGTATGGAATAGGTGTACGTGAAATTGCACGTCGTATTCCATGTGGTGAGACAAATGTGCGTAAATGGATTAAGCGATGGTAAGAGAAGGGAGTGGAAGGATTAAAAGATAAGCGGGCACACAATCGTAGTTCGCGATTGACGACTGCCGAAGAAGACGTAGCTTTAGTCAACTAGATAGATCTTGATCCCTTCCTTCCAGTATCTTATTCCGTAAATCAATTAGATTTACAGATATCATGCGCCGAACAAAATACCTTCTCATTAGTTTTGTCCCAATCTTTAGGTGTTACGGTATTTAACTGATTCAGCGCAAAGGCGTTTACACAAAGCGAACGTGCATTGTTATCGTGCTGTACGAAAAATTTCTCTAACGAGAAAACATCGCGATGATCGTGTTGCTTTTGCGCTGAATCAGTTAAATACCGTAACACCTGAAGATTGGGACAAAACTAATGAGAAGGTATTTTGTTCGGCGCATGATCGACGATTACGAATGTGGAGACCCTAAGACCATCGTTTTAATCTAAAATATGTAACTCCTCACGAGCAAAGTGGGCGCATCACTTGTGCTATGTGGGGATGGATAAGTGCACATTATCCGGGAGAATTAGTTGAAATGTCGCCGCATATGGATGCCTTCGAATATATTGATATTCTAGAGAACGTGTTGCTCTCTAGCGTTCGAAGAATATATACCGAAGAAAATATGTCGACATTTCGACTAGTTCAAGACAATAATGCTGTCTATACCGCACATATAGTAAAAGACTGGTTTAACAACATCCAGAAATTGAAGTTCTCGATTGGCCAGTCAAATCCCCGGATCTCAATTTAATAGAAAATATTTGGGCAATAATTGTAAATTCATGGGATTCTAGAAATGAAAGAACTAAAGAGCGTCTGGTTGCGCATGCGAGGGACAATTGCGTGGGAAAATTTAAAGTGTAAGCCTGAATTTTTCGCACATCTAAATAGTAATGAACAGGTTGCAGCAAGTAGTTGCACAAGAAGGTACTGGACTAGGTATTGACTCCCAGTATCATTTAAACAATTCTTTTCAGAATTATTAAATGGTTTTTTTCAGAACCACTAAATTGTTTGACAAAGAAACACGCTCAGCACAATTATACATAATTTTATTATAGACAAAAAGAAAAATTCTGAAAAACTAATTTCAACATTAATAAATGATCTATCCTTTTATCTTTCCTCCTCATATTCATTTATTCTACATAATATTAATTTATTCTACGTAACTGTAAGTATATATTTATATAATATATAATTTCTAATGTAACATATAATAAATTATAAATTTATGTAGTTAGATCTGAAAAGTGATATATAACGGAGATATAATTTATGTATGGATATGTGTATAGTTGTATACATAATGAAAAAAAATAATAAAATTTAACGCAATATCTTTATTTAAAATTGAAAATAAAATAACTAGATCATACTTAGATGTATTTTATGATTACTTTTACTTTTATTTTATTATATTGTATTTTATGGCTTTACACGTTCATTTTTAAACAAGAAATAAATAATGATAAAAATATTTAAATTTTACAGGAAAGAAAAAAAAATAGAACTCTAAAAAAAGATTACCCATTATTTCTATAATTGATGATATTCTAATAAAATCTGCGCGCACGCGGCTATTGATGTCGGTAATGTTACGCGCTACTATGATCCCACGAATCATTGCACCGCATTGTACAATGCACGTATACAGCGTATTGCATTCGCACATATTTACGATATCTAATGTATGTCGTTTATGTATGCCTGTATGTACAGGGTGTTGCATCAATATATTAGGCAGTACGTCGGGTTGCGTGACAAATTTTGCAGGGGCAGGCGCGATTCAATAGGTAATGACAACATATACATATATCATCTTATCAAACGAATGGATCGCGCGCCTTTATATCAATAAAATTTACATTGTCCCAATTATGACTTGGATAATAATTGCTGTGATTATTATAAGAGGAGTCGAAACGACAATTAAAAATGAAAAATTGAATTTTAAGTGGTGTATGATATGACTGAAGTTAACATGATTGAATTCAAAGTTAACGTGAAAAAAAACAAACATGACTACAAATTTTTTTCATCTATTTATTTTTCCTATTCACGTTATATGTTTAAATAGAATTTTAAATAGAATTTTCAGATTCAGAAGAAGTGAAAGAAAAAGAATATGTTTATTGCAACTCGGTATTGTATTCTACTTTTGAATCAGTTCTTGAAAGAAATCGAGTCGATCTGAAATACAGCATAGAGTACTTGTAATGTATTCGATGATGGTCAATGAGTGCTACGAATAATACAGTCAATATAAAAAATTGCAGCAAAATTAATTCAATATTCAATCTTTAATTTTGATTGAATTTATTTGATCTGAGACTCAGTCACAAAATATTTTTTGACAAGACAAATCTTGGACAAATAGCTTTTGCGTATTGTGTCTTTTGAAAGTTCTATCAAACTTTATTGATATAAAGATGATCCATCCGCTCGATAAGTTATGATGGTACATGTATATGCTGTCATTATCTATTGAACCGCGCCTGCCCCTGCAAAATCTGTCACGCACTCGACATACTGCCTAATATGTTGATGCAACACCCTGTACATATGATATGTCATATCCACTGGTATATAGTATACATATTGGAGGTCAAAATGTTATCTGGAAGTATGTAATAAAACAGATTCCATAAACTATTAACTTCTTGATATTTGTATCTCTTACCCCTGTGAAGTTAGCCCTTCATTATTCAAAAAATTAATTTTTTCTTAGAGTTCTGCATAGATTTCCGATAGTTCTAGAGTTCTTGATAATTTTATGAAATAATTTTGGCTATTAAAGGCGTGAAAATGCGATTTGAAATGGGAGGCATCATTTTCGAAAAAAATAATTTTTTATTAGAGTTCTAGATAGATTTCACAGAGTTCTAGAGCTCTTGATATATTTCAGAAATAGTTCCGAGTAGGTCGTTTCTAACCCAGGGGCTCCGAGCGAGGTGCAGATGTGCGGGGTAATTCGGAGACGCAGGGTAAAGGAGAGGGAGGTAACTGGTAGGCACGGGGAAAGGGGGCATGCTTTGTCGATGATTCTTTGGAATGTATTTTTGGGGAGGGAAAAGGGAGAGAGGTCTTTTTTTGTCTAGGAAGAGCTGCTAAAAAAGATGTTTTTTTTTTGTAGAAATTGACATATGTGTTAGGAAAAAAAAGCGTCGATACTCCGGCTGCTATGTACCTAAACAAATTGCGATTCGGAAGATTTATAATGATGTCCCGATTTAGAAAAAAATAGCATTGACGACTGTACGTGTCACAGCGTGTTAAGAGAAGCGCCAATAATTCGATTGCTATAAACAAATGTACATGTTGCAACGAGTTAATTTCGAACAATCTCGAAAAATCCGTTATTCAATGAAAATAATGTATCAGTCAATAAATGGATTCTTCTTCTCTCTTAATTTTTTCCTTTGTTTTTTCTTAATAATAAATACTGAAACATGCTCGTTCCTGTTTGGTCAAGTCCAAGTTTTCACGTAGGAGCCAAATAAATTTTGGCAGCAACACGGAACGGAAACTAAAAAAATGAACTATAGAAAATGAAATGAATTCAGTAAGAAAAAAAAGAGACATATCCTTTTTTTTTATTGATGTTACACTAATAAATAATATCCTATCATAAATATATCATATCGAGTTTCTTATTCTTAACGGAAACTGTCCTCTTTTTTTTGTGAGAATCACATCGAAACATTGCCAAACACCCCCTAATTCGGAGCGGAAACTTAACTTGATCAACCCAGAATATTATTTTATTTTAAGATAGGAAATAGGTTTATTTTGATTGAAATCATATTTTTAAACGTGAAAACGTTTTTTATTCACATTTTTGTTACATCTTTTTTTCATACATACTAAAAACTAAAGCTAATAGTTCGCAATCGACGAGTTGATGCCTATCGAAGATATCGCTATCGCGTATCACGTATGGTACCTCCTCGGGATTTGTTATAATAAACGCAATGTTGGAGAATCGCGTATACTTTTCATCGATCGTATCAACGAGTCTGTCTAGTTGATTGAATGTTACATCAATACATTCGGCAAGATTAAACATATGGCGTAGCGTCGATTCGATCATCATAATGCGTATGTTTGAAGAGTCAAGACGTACGAGTGTAACGTCGTTCATTATGCAAACTCGGACCGTTAATGGTCCGACGTTTATAAAATTGTCTTTGTAATTGTTTTGTAGCAATTTGTAGATATTCCATTGCTACTCATGGAATCCTTTCCATGTTTTGAGAGACAATATCAGCTTCTGTCCTCGATGCTCTCCTGAGGTGATCTCCACGTAGCTCGATAGATCAACATTAATCCCAATTTCCAGAAACTTGAAGTCCGTAACCATCAGGTTGTAATGTTTGCTCAGTAAGCGCGATGTTTCATCGAAATGCTGTGTAACAGAAATTAAGTACATAATATTGCGTAATGTTACAAAAAGAAAAAAAAGATATCGAATTTACGCGTTACGTTCCTTCTTCGTTTCGCTATCGTACGGTGCTTCTTTCTTTGGCGGAGTACATTGCGTGTGGTTCGTTCGTACAAACGAATGACGGAGGACTGATCGCACCAGCGTAAATTTTGACACGGCAGAGGGTTAATCCCCCTTCCTCTCTTTTGAAAGCTGGAGTGGACAAAAGATCCAATGATCTCGCTGAACGGTAATACTCTATTATGGTAGTATTTCGTGAACAGACGTGTTATAGTGGCTAAGGAAAAGGCAAAAAATTGTTCAAGTACAATTGCAGATAGCATATCGGGAATGAGTTTACTGTTATAATGGTCATAAACAGAAAGAAAACAAAGGATCACGTCATTATCAAGTAAAATTTTTATTTCAAGAAAAAAAAATCTAATCAACTATAAAAAAAATATGTAAAGTGCCATTTAAAAAAAGGAAATGTGAATAAAAAGTTTCACGCTTAAATCATAACGCAATTTCTTTGTCATCGATGAGTCGATCGAACGTTACATTGAAAAAATGTATAGGATCATTGGAATATTAAGTAATCATTAACGTGGCGGGGGAAAGAAATAAAAGAAAACATATTTTATATATATATATATATATATATATATATATATCAGGAGACACGGTAGTGTCTCGGGTGTCAAGTCAACCGAGAACACTGCCGTGTGACTATACGCGAGTCGTCGAGGTTCGAGCATCTGAAATTATCGAATCTCAATAACAGCTATACTGATCAAGTTCTAAGTAGGCTTGATCGATAGCTTGAGTCCGACTTGCATAATGAAAATATTTTTATTTTTCTGCTACGTGCCCTACAAGCAGAGATATTGCTACACAAAGTCCGACTTGGAAATTTTTACTTTAAGAAACGTCATTATCGTCGCCTTTGTACGGCTGCAACGTCTGTCACGAGATGTCATTATTAATCTTATCGACTCAGCGGATTATCAGACTGATAAGTCAGGGTTATTGTAGAATCTAGCGAATCAATGTTCGCTGGGTCCTGCAGTGACCCTGATTTATCGGTCTGATTTATCCGCTGGGTCGATAAAATTGATTGATGTAAACACGGTAGTGTTTTTGGTTAGATCTCTCGGGTATCAGTATAATAATAAATACGCGTATATTAAAATTAAAAAGGAAACATTAGCAGTATTAATAAATTGCATACTACTATTATTCTTTTTCTACACATCCGAGTGGTGGTCAACGATGTTGACGTTCGCGGCGAGTTTGATAATTTGTAATAATTTCGGAGTGTAACTCATGTTTGTGTCTATACTTTGCAGGTAAGTTCTATTTTTTATTTTTCAGAGAACAAAGATATTATTCTTTTATTCAATCTTATCTACATACTCTTATTATGTCACTCTAGAAAGATCAGTTCCAAATCGAATAAAAATGAAAATTTGTCAATTAAAAAAATAACATCTAGAGAACTATACATATATTATAATTTTGAATCATATTTCTAATCAACTATTTATTATTAGACAATTACATACATACATGCATATATATATATATATATATATATATATATATATGTGTGTGTGTGTGTGTGTATATATATATATATATATATATATATATATATGTATATATAATTGCAAAATTTACAAAGAATTTAAAGATTGATATTTGATAATTTCCAACTTATATTGATCTTAAACTATTTAATAACAATATATATGTGTGTATATATACACATTATTTGATCGGATTGCATGGATAATTATTTAAGCTTATTTTTCTTCCAATATATATATATATATATATATATATATATATATATATATATTTAAGTTTATTATTTCTTCCAATATATATATATATATAAAATATATGAAATAATAAAATTACATGTTTATTTATTAGGTATAATAGGACATTAATAATCAACTTTAACCTTGTGTGGATTTACAAACTTCCCAATGATGTTTTCGTCAGGCCTTAACTGTAATCTCTCCTTCCCCAGTTGTTTGGGTTATCCACAAGATAGTGAGGAATTGATTCCAAAAATGGTGTGTGAGCCAATTATTTTTAATGTTTATGACATGGTAAGTTGTAATTTGGGATACTCCACTTCTTCATATAATGGCAAACAGAATTCCACAACGATTTTCATCATATATAGGTATATACACGAAATAATATAATATATTTATATTAATCATTAACGATTTTTTGAAGTCGGCAGAGGTGAAAATAATTAAAAGTACAGATGCGAGTATTCATAATACTTTTTAAAAATAAAATCAAATAAGGACCCTCGATAAGAATAAAAAAACAATATTGACATGCTTTTAAATATATAATTTCAGGATAGTGTTAAAATCAGCGATACGTCTGATAAGCGAAACATAAAGAAATATGGCTCGAAACTTGATTCTACTGGCAGTCCATCTCGATCCTGGAGCACCACGAAAGAACTTATTCGTTAGTATATCGCTTTACTATGTCATACCTCTAAGGTTTAGAAATATCAATTGTTTTTTTATCTTTCTATTTCTTTAAATTAACATTTATTTTATAATATAAATTTATTTTATAATATAAAGAATAAAATTTTACAATATTTTCTGACTTCAATATTCCATTAAAATAAAGAACATAATTAACAAAAAGAAAATTTCAAAACCGTATCTTTAACAAAAAAAAAATATTTTAAAAGATAAAAAGATGAAAATAAAAATCACACATAGAAACTTTTAATGTTATAGAAACTTTTGATGTTATAGAAACTTTTAATGTTAAAAAAACATAGAAAGATGCATCATGCTTAATCCGATTTGTTTTTAGCCGTGGAGAACGCTGCTGGGAAGAAGCAGAGCGATGACAAATCGCCGAAGATCGTGAACCATTTAACAAGCAAGTATATGAAAGACGGCGAGGCTGTGACGCTCAGTTGCCGAATAATCGGTGCGAAAAAGTTCGACGTAGTGTGGCTGCACAACAATAAGGAGATTAAGCCTAGCAAAGATTTCCAATACACTAATGAAGCAAACATCTACGAGTTAGTCATTGCCGAGATATTCTCCGAGGATTCCGGCACTTACACGTGCGAAGCTTTCAACGATGTAGGAGAGAGCTACTCGTTGTGCACGTTAAGCATACTCGATGAGAAATCGGCTAGTTATTATCAACCATATCACAGAAAAATTGGCGAAGACGACCTTTGTTCCTCATTTCGATTTTACTTTTAATTTTACTTTTCTATTTCCTTTCTTATCTTAATCTTTACTTTTCCTATCTTTACTTGTCTTTACTTTTCATTTCATTCATTCCATATTTTTTCCAGCTCCAAACGAAGAGCCGAAAAGCCCAGCATTCGCGATATTCCCGCAGTCTGCAACAGTGAGTGAAAGCGAATCGGTTACTTTCATGTGCAAGACTGATACTGCGCCTTTGAAAGGTAAAATGGTTTTACATAGCAAGGACATCGAATGTAGACTGAGCACTACTAATTTAAAATTATTTATTATATTCAAATAATATTCAAGTAATTTTTTTAAATCCAACAAAATTTTTCATAAAATATACTTTATAATTAATTACATATACGAAATATTCTTGTTTATGTTTGACAGCTTATCTAGACAGAAATATAAATTTTTATCCTTATAATGATTCTTATCTGAATCTTTTTTATCAGTAAATTGAATTATGTTAAAAATTTTCCAGTGACTTGGTTGAAAGATGGCAAGGCAATCCCCGAGACGAGCAGCAGATATGACTTCAGTTCAGACGGCAATATGTCCTTCGAGTTTGGCATCAAAACATGCACGGCGAGTGACGTCGGTCAATATGTGGCACGTACGATTGGCCAGAAGGGTGAAACGAACTCGGCATTCGCAGTCAACGTCGTCAATCCCAGCGAGCTATGAAATCAATCTTGATATCGGGTTACAACGTCGATTATTATCACGGTCGGATGATCGACTCGAAGTATTTATGATATATTCTTCAGAAAATACCTTTCCCGATTAATTTGTGAATGAATATATGTTAAAGAGCGCACGCTTTTCTCAATGGATCTATGTATTTATTCTACGCTGGTTCTCCAAAAAAGAATATATCTTTTCCGCATGCATCCAACTCGCGGGCAACCTCCAATCGATCGTTATCGCGCTTTCATTTGAAGATTGTTTCAGAAAACTTAACAATAAAATAAAATATAATTAAAAATAAAAATGTATCTATCATTGTCTTTTATTATACTTTTATTTATTATTCTTTATTATTATAATTATTTTGACATAGCTTATTATATTTATGTTTTGTTTTCTCTTCCTCTTCCTCTTCCTCCTCTCCCTCTTTGACTTCCAAAATGATACTCGGCGGAGGCTAGTTTATATAAAAATTGTAAAAAATTATGTTCGCGTCTTCGCCTCCCCGCCCGTGATCCTCTTCGTCTTTCTGTAACATAAAATACAATTTTTCTTAAAAAATAGTTTATCTTTTAAACACCTGAGTCATTATCGTGTCTTTTAATTATTTAATTCTGATTATTATTATTTGACATTACCTTGAGAATTTGCGAAGACGGGTGCTGTGATGGCGGGTGCTGCAGCCGCGGACGCTGCGGCGGCGGGCGCTGCGACGGCGGGCGCTGCGGCGGCGGGCGCTGCGACGGCGGGCGCTGCGGCGGCGGGCGCTGCGACGGCGGGCGCTGCGGCGGCGGGCGCTGCGACGGCGGCGCTGCGACGGCGAGCGCTGCGACGGGCGCTGCGGCGGCGCTGCGGCGGCAGAAAATATTGCGTCTTCTGAGAAATCAAATTCCTGAAATGAAAGTTAAAATGTTTTAAAAGATTAAAGGTTAAAGTTAAAAGGTTATATTATTAATATTTAGAATGTTATCTATTATCTATTATACGAATATATAAGACGTGTTTTTAATTCATTGATTGATTAATCGCATAATGTTGGCGTATAATGCGATTTATTAATCGATGAAATAAAAAACTCATCTGTAATTAATAAAATATGAATATAATAATGGATTACTTACATCTTCTTCGATTTCCATCTTAGAAAATAAATGAAAATCAAACAGCGCTGCCACTCTCATATTATCCAAGACGCGGCAATGCTTGCCGCGCGGCGGAAGTTGTCACAGCGATAGCCAATCGTTCTTTTGCTCTTATGAAAAGTGATATTGATTGGCTATTACGGAGACTTCTGCGGCGCTGCAAGCGTTGCCGCGTTTTGTGTGCAGAAGCTATTAGTTCCGACCTACAATGTATGATTTAAGTTTTGAGAAACTGATCAATCATAATCAATTATTTTTTTTCGATTGTAATTGGTCAATTTCTTATGGCTTAAAACTTAAATCATCTATTGTAGACAGGGACTTATGATTCCTATTATCACCATTTTTTATTGCATATATATATATATATATATATATAAGTATTACGCCACAGGGAGTCGCTGATGCATGCGATCATATCGACTGTAATATCGAATGTATTAAAAAATTCATTGACATAATGCTTGAGTAAATATTAATGCGATTTGTTTATTGTGATATTTTAGTATCTTAATAAATTATATATAATCAGACAGTGAGACGGAGAGAGAGAGAGAGAGAGAGAGAGAGAGAGAGAGAGAGAGAGAGAGAGAGAGAGAGCCGAAGATTGCAAGGTAAAAATTTTTTTATTTAAGAACATATAATAAATAAATTCAATTAATTTACATATTTTCATAAAAATCATGAAAAAATACTAAAATTAGTTAATTAATTGAATAACTACAAAGACAGTTACGAAGAATCTGAAGTTAAATTGAAATGTTCTGAATTTGATGTTAAATTGAAATTGAAATGTCATGTAATAAAATGGTAACATTGTTATATTTTTATACTCATCTAAAATCATAATTTTAACTTCATCATTAATTGTTTTATTTGTATAGACATATTAGGTCCTTTTAGAATATCATTTCTCTTTTCAACATTGATACTTTTATATAACTTTTATGTAACTTTTATTTAAACCTGCAAGAAGAAGAAACATTATAATAGATAAATATCTTTTCTTCATAAAAAGAAATGAAAGAATTATTAAATTTATCAATCAATTATTACACGACTATAAAAACAATAAAAACAATTACAAAGAATCTAAAGCCAAGTTGAAACCTTTATGTAAAATGATAATGTTAATATTAACATTTCAACTTCCTATTCTTCTGAACTTTATTCTTTGTCGTTCAATTAATTAATTAATTTTAGCATTTTTTAAATAAAAATTACATGTAAGTTATCAATATCAAAAGAGATGTTATTAAATAATACTCTAAAAGGATCTAATATGTGTGTATAAAAAAACGATGTAAAAGAGACATAAACAATACTCTCAATACAAAAAAGGATATGTATGGGTGAATGAAATCGTTTAAATTAAAAGTGAAATTAAAATATGAGTGAATGAAATCGTTTAAATTAAGAGTAAAATTAACATAGAGTATAAAAATATGTCTTAAAATGAGTATAAAAATATAAATGTTACCATTTTATTATATGAATATTTCAATTTGATATTTCTAGATCATATTCATACATATTTATATAATACATATCTATATAATATAAAATAATTAGCTTTATCTAACTGTGATTGGGAAAAAATGCTAAAATTAATTAATTATTAATTGAATGGCAAAGAAATAAGTTCAGAAGAATAGGAAACCAAGTTGAAATGTTATTATTAATTATTAATATTAACATTATCATTTTATATAAATGTTTTAACTTGGCTTTCCATTCTTTGTAATTGTTTCTGTAGTTGTGTAATTAATTGATAAATTTTGTAATTTATAATGTTTCTTCTTCTTGCAGGTTTAAATAAAAGTTATTAAAAATAATAAGTTAATAAAAATTAGCAATGTTCAAAAGAGATAATACCCTAAAAGGATCTAGTATATATATATATATATATATATATATATATATATATATATATATAATTATATATAATTATATATATATATAATTATTATATATAATTATATTATTAATTATATATATTATATATATATATAAATTTAATTATATATTTTATATATATATATTTATATATATATATATATATATATATATATATATATATATAATTATATATATATCATTCACTCATACATATCGAGTCCTTTTAGAGTATTGTTTATGATTCTTTTAAACATTGTTTTCTTGTATATATATAGTGAATGAAATCTTCTAAATTTAGGATAACATTAAAATGTAGCTTTAGAGTATAAAAATATATGTAAATGTTTCCATTTTATTATGTAAATTAAAATTTTTGTATGTAAATAATTTCAGGAATTTGCCATTAGCAAGTGGTGCGTTAGGTCTGGAATATATGTGTATAGAGATTTTTTATTTTCACAGAGAGAGAGAGAGAGAGAGAGAGAGAGAGAGAGAGAGAGAGAGAGAGAGAGAGAGAGAGAGAGAGAGAGAGAGAGAGAGAGAGAGGAGACGAAGAAAGGAAGAGAGGTATAATTTAGTTTGTAATACATTGCTTAATGAGTATATATGGACATATAAACATATATTTGTATTATTTATTTTATTTGCAAATAATAAGTCTCAGTATACACGATATTCCATAACTACCGACTGAAATATTTATGACTTATTCGTAAAAATGAGACGAAAATTCTAATATGAAAATGTCGAAGCTATAACAGCTTTAAATTATTAGCGATTAAAACCGATAATCAGAGAGCTGACATTTCGTGCGTTCAGACATGATGATATAACAAGTGATAAAGGTGTCATAAGAATCGTTTTAACAATGAGAATTAAAAATATTGATATGATATGCAATTATAGTTTTATTGAGAAATTATTTCTGCTTCTATAAGGAATATTTATACATTTGTATATTAAATACGCATAATTAATATAGAAATATCACAAAATATCAATATCAATTCTATAATGAAATATTACAACATGTCTTAGATGTCAATATATAATGTTGACATACAGTAATATTAAAATATTATAGAAAACAAATATTAAATATCTTTATATGTTCATACACCAATTATTAAGAAAAAGCAGTTGCTTTTCGGCTTGATTTTGAAGGTAATCATATCTTTTGTCAAATTATTATAAAACAGTTTTTATATATTAAATATTTTTATTTTTACATATTATTTTTACATATATATGTTATGTTATATGAATTAATAGTAGTACTTATTATGTTAGAATTCTCTATTGTTAAAACTATTATAAATATTATTTTATATATAACACATATAATACATTGAAAAGAAAATTTTGTTTTGTGGAAATAAAAATTATGTAATAAGAAAACTGCTTTAATGATAATTAGCGGAAGATATAATTCGGACACATTTTTTTTGTGAAACGCTTCTGAGAACGATTGGGGCTCGGTGAGTCTCGATTGGTAGTAGGAATTCAGTAGGTGTCACCTTTGTAATCGGGCCGAAAAGGACATAGTTGTAGAATTAGTATTCTAAACTCAGAGAAAAGTTTAATTTATATATTTTTTTTTTCAGGTCAGTTTCAGATCACTATTAGTATACCGGAGACCGTGTCTCCTGATATATATATATATATATATATATATATATATATATATATATATATATAGTTTTTTAGCGCTATATATAGCTATTTGGCGCTGTATAACGGCTGCCATAAACGCTAAAAAATATCGATTGTTTGGCGCTGTATAACGGCTGCCATAAGTGCTTAAAAATATCAGCTGTTTGGCGCTGTATAACGGCTGCCATAAATACTGAAAAATATCAGCTGTTATTAGCGCTTTAATTGTTTACACATAGTATATAAAAATTAATTTAGATAAAAATGTCTGTACAGACAAAGAAATTTATAACTTTAAAGCCTACAGAGAAAGATATAATTGTCCAGGGTAGATGGTTGACAGACATGCATATGGAACATTTTCAAAATCTTTTACGAAATTGTTCACAATATGCACCTGTTGAAACATGGAAATTACAGTTACTTGATACTATACCATCCATACCAATGGATAAAAAACATATACAAATATTACACAGTTCATCAAGTTCATCAGATGGACATTGGGTATGTAGCTATTACGATAGGAAAAATATATATATATATGATTCCTTAAATAACAAAAGATTGCACGAACATCATAAACAATTTTTGGAAAGATTGTTTCCAAAACATGATTTCGTAAAAAATCCTGTCAAATTTCCTACTGTGCAATATCAACCGAATAGTAGTGATTGCGGTGTTTTCACAATAGCTTTTGCGACTTCATTATTATTTAATGTTAAACCTGACAAAGTGAAGTATGAACATAAGTTAATGCGTTCGCATTTAATACAAATTCTTGAAACGAATGTAATTGAGCATTTTCCTCAAGACCCGCAATATAGTGTTATTCAAAAAATACTTCCATTAGCAGTAATACAAGCGAGAGAAGCTGAAGCGATTCGTATACGAACAATACGTCAACATGAAACGGAACAACAAAAAGCGACTCGATTAAAAAAATGTCGCGATATTTATATTACTAAACAAGAATTAAATAAAATACAGTTAACGCTTCAAAATACAACAAATGAAATACAATTATCGCAAAGCGTTTCTAAAGAAATACAATTAACACAAAAAATTAATATTCAAACCGAACAAAATAAAAATGAGCATTCTCAAAATAAAGATCAACATTTATATCCAGAAGTTTTACAATTAATGCAAAGCGCTTCAAACAATGTTATGGAAGTATTAGTCAATAATATTCAGACGGAAAGAAATATAATTAAATGTTCTCAAAATAATAAGGAAAATCAAAATAAAGAAAATTTAGAAAATAATTTTACCAGAAAACGTCATCAATACGAACAGGATCTGGACAATCGTGCTGTAAAGCGTCATCGATACCAACAGGATTTAGAAAATAATCGTGCTATAAAACGTCGTCGATATGAGCAGAACTTAGAAAATAATCGTATTAAACAAATGCATCGATACAAAAGAGATTTAAAAAATAATCGTGCTAAACAAGTGCTTCAATACAAAAGGGATTTAGAAAATAATCGCGCAAAAAAGCGAATGCGTTATTTAAAAAATGTTCAGCTTGAACGAAATAGACAAAAAGAAATAAATTATGATCGAAAATGGTTATATAATAAACGATATTATGAAAAAAAGAAATTGAAATCCACTTTTGTTAAAAATAATAATCGCGATATTGCCAAAAATATTATTAAAAAGTATGAAAAATTTTGGTCACGAAATAATATTAAGTTTTATAATCCTAAAGCTATTGAGAAGATTTATAACAAACTTAATATTAAAAATCACGTTGAAAAACGGTTAGAAGCTGAAAGAATCGTACGTTGTTGTATGCATATTCGAGATAGTTATGTTCGCAATATGTATAAAATATTAACTTTACTAAAAAAGAAATCAGAAGTATGCTTGAGTCTTGCTATTAAATGTAAAACAATTAGTGATAAATTAAGTGCATTTTGTGGTAAATCGAGGCATACAACTTCGTCTGAAAATTATTTTATCGATTCTATGTATCGTAATATTACTTTATCACAATCTCTGGAATTAAAAGATCAAAATACAAATGTATTACCTTTAATAAAAGAACAAACAAAAAAACATGGTTATGTAACGAATTATGTAAAATTCATGATCCAATTCTAATTGATCGTTATGAAACATTTCTTCGAATGATAAGTACATGTACTTTCAAGAGAATACCGGAATTATTACAGAAAATTCATAAATGTACAATAAAAGAGAATTCAAATACGAAATTGGGTCACACACATATTTGTTACATTGATACAACTCTTTGCAAAGCGATGTTTCTTCCTGTTCAATTGTTATCACCTCATTTCTCATTAGTCAGATATTTTAAACGGTTAGTTTATCAAATGACAAATTTCTATGAAAAAATGTTAAATTTAGAGAAAGCTTTAACATCTGCTGATTTAGATACATTAAATCAAATTATAACTTTGGCACAAGAAACAGCAAATCGTATGTACAGACATCAGTATACCGATACTACTTTGAGTGATGAGGATATTATTTATAAATATAAAAACGCGTTTAAAGCTTTAACTAAGCGCTCCATGGACACTCCTCGATATGTTTGTGTATCATGTGAAAGACTTTGTTACAAAAGAAATGTATCTAAAATTAATAAGTTTAAAGCACAAATAAATATTCCAGTTTGGAGAGATTTAATGGCATATATAAAGGAACAAGGTATTATTAATTCACAGTATATATGCGATTATTGTGAACGCAAATTCCGTAACGGGTTAATGCCTGCATATTGCGTTTTAAATAATCTCATTGTTCATGATGTACCCGAAGTAATAGCATCTCTTAACACATTCGAAAAAATTCTTATACAAAGAGCTAAGGCATTTCAAACTGTTGTTAAAATGGGAACTGTTATTAACAAAAAATTGCCTCAAAGGCAAATGATACAAAAAGTAAAAGGTAGAACTTTTCATTTACCACTTCCTTTACAAGAAACGTGGAACAAATTATGCAAGGATACCGATCCAATAAATATAAATCATGAATTATACATTTTAGTTAGAAGTATTCCGACAAAATCTAAGATTATTTGGGAAGAAATGGTAAATGTTAAAAAAATATTTGATGCTTTAATATGGTTAAAGCATAACAATCCTCTTTATCGTCATATTATACTGCCAAAAACTCACGATACATTATGTTTAGAAAAATTGAATAATTCAGAATTCCAAATACAAGAAGCGGAAAACAATGATGAATTTGTTTTGGATGACGATTACAAATTATTATTGAATCCAAAAAGTACAATGGAAGAAACGAACAATAACGTAGAAACTATCTTAAATAATCAGTACAAAGCAATGTTAACTCAGATTGTTGATGACAGTGATGGTCATTATGACCAATATACCATTTATCCTTTATATGAAAAAAAAACACGCGAATCTGCTACCAATCTATATCAAATGTTAAAAATTCAAGATTTGCCTTTAGATAACCGTGAAAAAGATTTAGATATGTTGTGTTTCCCAGATTTATATCCCTTTGGTATTAATGGACAATATCAAACTAGATCAATTAAACTTCATGATCATGAATTTATCAAATGTCGTTTAAAATCAAAACATCCACAATATAGATTAAACCAACAATATTTATTTTATTTATTAAATAATGCGAATATACGTCAATTAAATCGTGGTATTTATCATAAATTGAATATAACTAATTTGCGAGACCGTTACACGGCTTTAGAATATTTAGAAGCATTGCAAAAAGATTTATTAGAATCTGATTTAAGTACTATTTTTTCTACTTTAAGAAATACGGAACAATATTGGCGTAAACCAAGAAGTGATTTAAATTGTATGACGCAATATTACGGTCCTGCAACGTGGTTTCTAACATTGAGTCCTAGCGAGTATATGTGGAATGAATTAGGCGAATATATTCGTGAAGTAAATGGATGGTCTAATGAGTCTTCTTTATCTACCAGTGTTCTTATTGCTAGAGATCCTGTATCAACATCGAGATTTCTCGACAATAAGTTTCGGGCAATGCTTGATTTTATTTGTTCCAAAGACCATCCGATCGGAGAAATAATACATTACTTTTGGCGACGAGAATATCAAGGTAGAGGTATTCAACATTTTCATTTGTTACTTTGGGTTAAAAATACACCAATTATTGGTGAATCTTCTCCAGAAGAAGTGTCTACATTTATTTTACAACATATAACTTGTAAATTGCCGGATAAAAATATTTCACCATTATTATACAGACGAGTTAATACATATCAACAACACAAACATAACGATTATTGTCTTCGTTCTAAGAAGGTAGGACGCAAAGTTGTTCGTGTATGTCGTTTCGGTTTTCCGCGTCCTGTTACGGAAACATTTGTTATGAGAGATGTCATAAGTTCAATAGCAGGTAGGAAACAATTAAAATATAAAAGTAGGCTTTATGACCTTCCTCGAACCGATATCGAAATTGGTATAAATGATTATAATTCCATCCTTCTTACTGCGTGGGAAGGAAACATGGATATACAATTTATAGGTGAAAAATCATCTTTACTTACTTATTATGTTACTAAGTATTTGAATAAGGCAGGAAAATGTGAATTATCTGATTCTATCCTTGATAGTAAAAATAATAAGAACAAATCGCTGGCGAGCTATCTTTGGAATATTGCTTTGCGCTTCATGAATAATAGGGAATGTGGAGCTCTTGAAGCTGCTGACACATTGCTGGGTATTCCATTATATGGGACTGATCCAAATACGACTGTTAGATGGTTAGATGTTAATCAGATACGATACAGGAAAGTTAAAAGCTATAAGGAAATTAAAATTCTTGATAAAGATTCTACAGACATATTTTATCCATCTTTAATAGATAATCATTATCCAGAGAGACCAGAAGACTTAGAATCGATGTCATTATATGAATTTGCACAGTGGTTTGACATTACGAAAATAAAACCACAAAGTAAAAAAATTGAGTTCTTTAAGATGACTAATGGTCGTTATCTTAAACGACGACAGCGTGAATATCTTATTAATCACTATAAATATGATGTTAAAACGCGGCCAGAAAATTATTTTTTTTCATTACTTCTTATGTTTAAACCATGGCGGAAAATAGAAGAACTTAAAAATGGATATGATACTTATGCGGAATCATTTCACAATGTAAAATTACATCTTGTGAATGCATTGCAGTATCATGAAAAGTTAGAGGAATTGCAAAAAGCATTTGAAACTGCAAAACAATTACTTCAAGAACATTTAGATAATTTAGCAAATCAAAATGTGTCTCAAGATGATCCTGATAATCCAATAGGTGTGCAAAATGTTGAAGCTGGTGAAGCGATGCAAGATTTTAAAGATCTTGGAAACAAACAGGAAATAGATATATCTGAAATGATTTCTAAACTGAATGTAGATCAAAGAAGAGTATTTGATAGAGTCATTAATACCATTACGTCAGATAAATTGTTATTACGATTATATGTTAGTGGAGAAGGAGGTACTGGCAAGAGTTTCCTGATTAAAACAATTAAGTGCTGGATAAAACAAAATCTTAACAAAGATACTGCCATAACAGCACCCACTGGTATAGCAGCATTTAATATAGATGGTTTGACAGTTCACAGATTACTGCAGTTACCTGTTGAACATGGTCATACTCCTAAATATAAACAATTATCTGACCACGTTTTGAAAATTATACGAGCCGATCTCAAAGATGTTATTCTTATAATAATTGATGAAATATCAATGATATCAAATTTGATTTTAATGTATATACATTTACGACTATCCGAAATATTCGATACTACTGACTGTAATGATGGTTGGTTTGGTCAAAAGCATATCCTTTTATTTGGAGATTTACTTCAATTACCTCCCATACATGAAGATCCTGCTTTTATACATTTATCAGATGAAAAAATTCGTAAATATCTTGGTTCTTTAAGTGCTATTAATCTATGGACAACTTTATTTGACTATGACGAATTGACGATCAATATGCGCCAAGGAGACGGATCTTACCGTGAATTACTCTCGAGAATTCGTGTTGGTTTATTAACCAAATATGATTGTGAAATTCTCGAAAAAAGAAAAATATCTTTTAAGGGTGAATCTTTCGAAGAACGAGTAAATGAATTGTGTGATTTTATTAATAATTTGCCATCTGATACCGTTTGTTTATTGCCTACTTGTCATATGTGTGACGTTCTTAACACTGCAATGTTAAATCGTATTGCTTCAAAAGAAATATTATTAATAGCTGAAGATACAATTGATTGTATTTCATATATGAAAAAAAGGGTAATAAAGATATTAACAGATAACGATGATGATAATACTAGAACAGCTGGACTTTCAAAACAAATTATAATTAAAATTGGGGCGAAAGTTATGATAAGACGCAATATTGATGCTAGTTTGGGTCTTGTAAATGGTACAATAGCTACAGTTATTTCAATTGTACAAGATACAATTACTGACTATATAGAAAAGATAAAACTTCTTTTACCATCTGGTTTAGAGTATTTTGTTGAAAGAGTGAGTGTTAAGTTTCAAGTGATGGATAGAGCATATGTTATTAGAAAACAATTTCCATTATCCTTGAGTTATGGTATCACTATTCATAAAAGTCAGGGATTAAGTTTGCAAAACGCTATTATGGATATAGGTAATTCCATATTTAATTGTGGTCAAGTTTATGTTGCTTTATCTCGAGTAACGTCTCTGGATGGATTGCATTTAATTAATTTTGATCCTTCATCCATATTTGCTAGTGAAGAAGCTATTATAGAATATAATCGGTTAAAACGAATACATAATCCAGAATCAGAAATGATTACTGTTTCGAAGGAGCGTTATCGTAAAGTTAAAGATGTTCCATGGATATTATTAAAAACAATTACTTCTGTTCAAAAGTCTATCTCAAAAGATACCAAATGGATTATGTATGGTTTTCAAAATATAGACAAGGTTTCATGTTATGCAAATGCAGTATTACAATGTTTATTGCATTTACAAGTTATCAGAAAACAATTGTTAAATTATGATAAACTGGATGTATTAAATTTACTTGCACATCGATATGAACATGGGATGAACAATTTGGATACCTATGAAATACGGAAATCTTTAGGAGAGAATTTTTCGGTTGCTATAAAACGAGACGCACTTGAATTTCTTACAGCTCTCTGTACAAAATATGATTATATACAAAATCTAGTAAATCATCAAGTTATTGCAACTTGTCGATGCAATTCATGTGGTGATACAAAAGTTACTATTAAAAATAACACTCTTCTTTCCATTTCTGTTAGCAATATGAAAAAGAAAAGTTTTGATCTTAATGATCTATTAAAAACTACATTTTCATCACATTGGCGTCAATCGTTTGACAAATCATGTGAACGTTGTGAAAGAAATGATATGTTATTTAAAAATGAATTGGTTTTAACGAAAGACATACTTATTATACACTTAATATTATTTTCTTTACAGGATAATAAATTAGTAAAAATACCACACAAATTTAGCTTGCGTGGTGTACCGACAACTAAAATACTAATAGCTGGACAAGCATATAAAGTAATAAATGCTATTTTTCATCACGGAACTTGTATCGAAAAGGGTCATTATACGAATATGTGTAGAGAAGGAACATCTAGCACTTGGTTTGAAATTGATGATGCGCAAGTTATAAAAAAGCAATGGCCTAAAAGTGCTAAAGATATTTATATATTATTTCTACAAAAAATGGTTACTAAACATGTATATAGCAACATATATTAATTATTTCTACAAAAAATGGTTACTAAACATGTATATAGCAACATATATTAAGCAAAATATCATAGTTATATTTAACAAAAATAAATATTGTTTATAAAGAAAATGTCAATTATATTTATTATATAAAAAGTATCAAGCATAGGCGCATTTCTCAAACAAATGCTTAACAAAATGCGTGATGTCGTTAAAAAATTACCTTTTTAAAAAAAGGTAATAAAAAAGGGTGTCAAATATAGGGACGCGCTTGTAATAAAAAAGATACTGTTGTACCAAGTTAAAAAAATAGAATCTGACAATATCTTTTATTTTAAAGAAATAGAACAAGAATAGAAAGTGATACATATCTCTGTATCTTCATTGAAGGTTTGTCTTTTTACTCTAACCATGTGATAGTAGTTTTAATTCTTTAAAAAAAATTACGAAATTGCAATATAAAATTAAAAAATAAAATCTAAGTACTATCCCTATTTTAACTCAAGTGATACTAGCTTTAATTAAAAAACAAAAAATTTGTTTCCACATTGCTAATTCAAATGATATTATTTGTATAAAAGATTTGATATCAATAAGTGGTGTCAAGTTATACCTTTTTAAAAAAAGGTAAAAAAGGGTGTCAAGTATAGGGATGTGCTTGAAAAAAAAGAAGAAACTGTTGTACCAAGTTAAAAAATGGAGTCTAATCGAATAAAAATGACCTTTTTAAAAAAAGGTAAAAAAGGGTGTCAAGTATAGGGATGTGCTTGAAAAAAAAGAAGAAACTGTTGTACCAAGTTAAAAAATGGAGTCTAATCGAATATATTATCTTTTACTTTAAGGAAATACAGCCTAAGTGGTACATATCTCTATATCTTCTTAGATTGAAGAATCTCTTTACTCTAACCCATGTGGTAGCACTTTTAATTTAAAAAAAAATTATGTTACAAAATTATTTCTTTACTCTAACCAATGTGGTAGTAGTTTTAATTCTTTAAAAAAAAATTATGTTACGAAATTACCATACCTCACTCAATTCTAGTTGTTGATTAAACTAAAAAATAAAATCTA
>JAECZD010000011.1:210148-387648 GCA_024349325.1 Pogonomyrmex californicus
CTAGATTGTTCAAAAAATCTATGTCTTCGCACCCAGGATCTCAATGTACAAGCGCTCTCGCTCATCGTCCAGAAGCAAGTTCCGCAATCATTTTCGTTTTTCATGTCTTGACATATATGACAGCATCGTCATCGTCGTCGTCGTCGTCATCTTCTTTCGTACCACGCACAGCTTTCGTAATCAAACTTTTAGCTTCGCTATATGGAACCGTTCCATTGTTTCGTCGTTCCATCGCAGTCTATGGTGATGACGTATCACCCAGCGTGCGCGAGACTTATCGGTACTTGCCAGGAAATGCCACGATATAGGGCTTGCGAAAATCTAGTGAGAGAAAACAGTCCGTTCTTTGAGAGCAGCAAACTCTTAAACGATAAACTGTCATCCAACAAGGAAACCTTGCAGATCTACGAATGTTAGCACTGACATTGTTGTCGAGAAGAAGACTGCGGTCGATTTCGATGTATCGTAGATTTTATTGTCTCTCTATCTCATATACCAGTGATGCTCTTAAGTGATCTTGCGTACAACATTGGTCAACGGGTTGTACTGAATCACGCGATCGTATAATGAGACAGAACGTGATGGTATTCATACGTTCTTCTTAAGTCTCAAATTCCAATCTCACATCCACAGTTGCGCTCTTGACCGATTCGTTTTGTCGAACAATCGATGATTACGAATGGATCATTACGTAGAAAAGACGTAATGATAAGCGTACTTGGCTCGAGATACTCGAATCCGTAGTAACCCTTGCAGAAACGCGCGTACATTTCGTACAACACAGACCATCTGTTTTTTTGAAATCTAGATTCATATCGTCGTACGGATAACATTTTGAGTTCAGATAGAGTTTCACGTTGGTTAAGTTGCAGTTGTTGAATCGGCTCGTGTCTTCGGCCATGACGTTCTTTTGGCCTGTTTGCAGAACGAAGATGACGTATCGCGGCTTCTCGAGCTGAGTAACAGTCTTGATAGCCCACGAATGCTTGGTTGTATGCTGTAACAGCGGAAACTCCTACAGATCCCACGAGCGAAAAACTATGCTCAAGTATCGTCCGCTCTTCAAAGTGCGCAGCATCAATAGTTTTGTTATCTCGCTTAATAACACGTGCGGTATTCGCCATTGTATCTTAAATAAGTTGATCATGGGATTCAACGCCGAATTTCCGAATGAGGCAATTGTTGTCGTTACGCGATCGTATCAAGATCAACTCGTGACAAACATTGATTACCACGCGTTTGTAATCCTCGCAGAATCCCAACAGTACGTAGATAGGTACGCAAAAGTTAAAATATCCGCGTTAGTACCCGCATCTCAGCCAGCATTCCTCAGAATCACGTTTCTCTCGGATGACGTCGTTACGTAGTGTTTGAGCGCGCTAGTTATGCCCACGTTTCTGTTACGATCAATCTCCACGCCATCGAGCTCGTATCGAGCTCGAATCTCATCGAACATGAACGCGACAAAATTATTTCCCATCATATCAGATCCGTCGACAACTCTGTTCTTCGTTAGTTTTCGACATATAGAAAGCTTTCGTACGGCAATATGTACAGATCTTGTTGCTGTATGGGTATTCTTATCTCATTACTGTACCCGAACGTTGTATTGACAAACGGGTTGTATGTATGAATCTCAATCTTGACGATGCAATCATTGAAGATTAGCCCGTCTTCGATGTTTAGGATGTCAGTCATCTCACAAGTTGCGCACCGCGAATTCTAAAGCTTGTAAAAATTTAACATTCGACGCGTTGAGTTTCTTCCTCTTCTTGATGCAGCCGGATGAGCGAGTATTGTCGATCAATGTTTTCTTTGTAAAAGATATGTTATCTCTCTGCGCATGCTTCGCTTTGTTCAACACGAGCATCTTAAATATCGCGCTCGCGTTATTGCTGTCGCCATCATACGTGAAATCTGACGGTGACCTCTTCTCCTCTGAAATCGAGCAATCATCCGTTCTGGTCAATGCGTATGGTCGATGCGTATCGTTAACTCCGTAATGCTCCGTACGATGACTGGCAAGTAAATAATCTACATCGGCCTTTCCGATATCTTATATCCTGGCGGCATGCTCGACGAAAATTTGTATATCGTGTGCACACTTTTGTCGTTGCTGTACGCACCCGCGGTCACGTTGCACTCCACACGGATAATTCATTCATTATGTTAATTGACACGTCCGATTCATGCTATCTTCGCGGTTGCAATATACGCTTCAACGAGAAATCAAGCAGCGATCCAATGTTATTGGGCTTGTTAAAGTTTATTCTGTAGTCGCATTTAATCTCGTACCTCATGTTGTAATTTGCGTGGAGCACTATCGGGTATTCCCCAATCTCGTCATCGCCGCGCGCGGTGTCACCGGCGTTACCATCGGAGGCTTACGGGAACGTCCGCGTGTTGCGTCGTGGATGTTCCCGTAAAATCTCACGTTTTAAAAATTCATTTATGGCCTGCAGTTCGTACGACCTCTCGGGAATCGTAATTTCTGCGTCATCTTTGTCAAAATTTATTGTTCGAAGCGTTTACATTCAGTATCGTGTGATAAGGCTCCAGAATTGTTAGACCAAGCTCGTAGTCATCGCTCAAATTTATGGCTGGAAAATAGTTTGCCGCGAGAACGCTGCTCTTCCCGCTCAGCGTCAGCGACATGATGGAAAAAGCGTTCAATGAATACTGAGACGTCGCGGCATTTTGTCGGACTTTATAAATTCACGCGCGTCGATCGTTTGAAGAAAGCATAGACACAGCGTCCGCAGACGCTCTGATCGTACGTCTGATAAGACGTTCGATTATACTCTATTGTCGTAACACTGTCTCCGAAATATCGTACCAGTTCCTTGGGCGGTCGAAGTTCGACAGTTTATCGAAACTGTCGAAATATATGACACGATCGTTTCTCTTTGCGTACGCTATCCAATGAGTGCCGGGACCCATTGTGTCGTCCAGATTTATGATACCGCTCTCTTTTCGACGCGCACCGCTAATCGATAATGCGTCACGCATGAAAACATCTCTGAAGTATGGTATGCGCATACGCTTCGCCAGCTGGTCCAATTGTTGGTGGTTACACCCGTAGGTATTTTTATTGTCTCTTTGGCGTTTTTTTTTTCTTTTTTTCTTTTTTCGTTATTACGCCTCGTCCGGCTTTGTACGGAGCGAGATATAGTCCTCGTCCGTATTTGTACGGAGCGAGATACAGTCCCTGTCCGCGCGTTTCCATGGCGCGATTGTGTCGTTGTAGTTCTTCGAGCTGATGTTGCACGGCTTTCTTGTCGTTTACCGCTTTCGCCACGCTGGCTGCTCCGCCAATCATGGAATCGAGCGCGCCCAATATTGGCAGAATCGGTAATACGTTGCCTCGTTTCACTGTCGGAAGTATTCGTTTTTTTTGTCGGCTTTTTTCTTGTCTTTTCATACTCATGCCGATCTTGGTCTTGGCTTTCATCGCTGCCCAAACGGGTGTAGCGGCAGCTTTCTTACCCAGAGTCGAATCTCTCACGATAATGCGTCCTAAATCAATAAGGCTTTATCGACGAGTATCTTAACCGTCGCATGTCTATCGGTGAGATCGTTGTTCTGAGAATACGCAATGTCGTATTCACGGCAAGCCGCGTCCAATGGATTTAGGGAGCGTCCCGTTTGACCACAGCCACTCACAGCGGCCGGTGTCTAGAGGTTTTCCTCTGTTCAAATGCTATGAGTAGCTGGTGATCAATTGCAATGTAGTCAAACGCACTCCACCCGTGGATTTATGTCCGTTTCACCTTTGGCTAATCGCTTTTTCAGTCGAGTACCCGGACCACAAAACTGATAGCCGGGAATATGTAACTCGAAAGGAAGCGCGTTTATCGCTCGATTGAGCAGACCTCCAATGCAGCCTTCGTTCGACATTGCTGCTGACATATGTTACAATCCTTTATCTTCGGTGCGAGACCGTCTATGCGTGCGTTGTCACGATTGGTTATAATGTTCGACGCAGCGATAGGTTCGAACCTCCAAATCCGTCTTTATATGTTCTGGAAGCTTGTGTAGTCGATATAGTCGCCACGTGCGTAACAATATGATCTCCGGTATATATTGCAACTATTCAGCGCGCGTCCCAAATATCGAATAGATGCGGTAGCGCGAGATACATTTTTGGTACTGAGCGAATCATGGTTTCGCGCGCCTATAAATAGGCATTTAATCGAAACCTAGATAACGCGGTGTGAATATGAAATTCGTGCGACACTCGCAGACGATACGCGTCGTGAAGTACGACGAAAAAGCGCGAATGATGGGGGACATCGCGACGAAGCGCAAGCATGGTGAAATGCTACCGAGTACTATACACACGATTATTTGCGGTCCGTCGAATTGCGGTAAAACCAACGTTTCATAAGTTTGCTTGAGAGTCCGCACGGTGTACGTTTCGAGAACATGTATGTGTACTCAAAGTCATTGCAACAATCAAAATATCGATATCTCGAAGCTTTGTTGGCATCGATCGAAATCGGTTATTTTACGTTTTCCAACAACAGTGACGTCATTCCACCGAGCGAGACACATCCCAATTCGATCTTCGTCTTCGACGACATTGCATGTGATAAGCAAGATGTGGGGAGAGAGTACTTCTCGATGGAGCGCCACTCGAACGTCGACTGTTTCTATCTCTGTCAGACGTATGTGAAGATACCTAAACTAAAGATCTGATATGCGATAATGTGAACTTGCTGATTCTAAACAGGTACAAACTTGAAATATGTTTACAACGATCATGTGAATACTGACATGTCATACGATGAATTCTGTGCGTTATGCCGCGATTGTTGGCAGCGCGAGTACGGATATCTTGGTGATAGACAAGGACAGTCCGCTTGTCAATGAGTAGTACGGAAAAGAATTTAATACGTTCGCGGTACCATAATATGATTAGTCGATGTCGATACGTCAACTCGCGCTTTGAAAACTGAAATTGAGAACTAAAATAGATGAAGATGTAGCGTTGGAGAGACGCTTCAAGCCCCTCGTCGAACCTCTAAAACAGATTGTCGAAAACACCGAGGAAACACATCCAATTAAAAAAGAAGCCAATGTTACAAAGGATATCAGAATTAAGGAAAAAAAAAGAAACGTGAAGACAGCGATTACGACGATGACGATACTACTACTAACAGAGATTCGTATTGGACGGATGTTGGATGGTTGAAATTATCGCCGCAACCTAAAAAGCAAAACAATTGAATGTCAGATTCATTCACGTTCGATTCTACATCAATAGAACCATCGAAAGAACTACCGAAAGAACTATCTAAAGAACCACCGAAAATACCGCTGTTCGTGTGAAATGAAGATATTTTTGAAACAAAAGTTAGTGAACCGTCACTCGAAACAATCATCAAACAGAGTCTGCAAACGCATGGAAGTCGTGAGACGCTTCAGTTAGGACCATTGGAATGAAAGTACTTGGGCCTTTTTCTCGGTGACATAGATAAAGCGATCGATAATGTGTACGGTACCTATTTCGATACAAATGGTACAATGTTCGGTGACAAAAAGTTTGACGTTGACAAAAATGACTTCATAATCATAGACAACACCAGGATTGGTACACCAGGATTATATGAATTGATCTTTAAGAGACTTCCCGATGAGGCTATATTTACCAAAGATGACAAACAAACGTATAAAAGTATACTATTAACAACGAATGCTTATAGACGTAGTCACAGCGCCCATAATCCCATCATGGGCAACAAGGGATACAAGTAACATCATTGCTCTGCTCGTATTTACATAGTAATAAAAGAAGTAGTAAAAAGGGTGCAGGCATGGGTAATATACCATCCACCATGAAGTTAAATGACAATAAGATTACGTGCATTGGGACGATCCCAACGAACTCTGATTGCTCGACGCTTCGCACCGAGCTGGTCACAATGCTCACGAGATGCTGTCAATCATCGAGGAACTTCGAAGCTAGCATTATTATAAATTAAATCGCGTATCGACGAAACGAGCCACGTCGATTGACGTCAGTGAGGAAAAAAAAACTTTAATTGTAATATATCTTATTTACACACATTAATATCAAACATCGTCGAAATATGATCATCAAAATCCGATGGACGTGAAAAAAATGTTAATTCCGTGAGGCGACGACTCGTTGAGGAATTGCATGCTCCGGACAGAAGAAATTTTCCACGAAGAAATTTTCCATGTGTCATAATTCGGGGATATGACGATCTGTGACAAGCTGATATCGAGATGCGTCCAAATTCGAGTTTCAACAGAGGTCATCACTACATACTCACCGTCATCGATGCGTTGAGCAAGTATACCTGGGCCGTACCGTTCAAGAGCAAGATCGGAAGCGTTTCGGCTAATGCTATCGTCGAGATAATTCGAGAGAGCGGAAGATGCCCGAGAAATTTGCAAACGGATATGGGGAAGGAATTTTACAACGCCGATGTGCAGAAACTCTTGAAAAAAACATGGCGTTAATCATTATTTCACGTATTCGATATTGAAGGCATCGACCGTCGAACGGTTCAATCGTACACTTAAAAACGACATGTGAAGATGTTTACACTCAACGACGCGCGGTCGCGTCTCAGATTACAACGCGCGCAAACATCGCACTATTAGCATGCGACCCATTGACGTAATTCTTGCCAAAAAACTCTTGGGTACGGTATACGCGCGATAAAGATCGCAGGTCCGGCAAAATTTAAAGTAGGTGATTTGGTACGCGTGAGCAAGTATAAAACAGCTTTCGAAGAAGGTTACATGCCAAATTGGTCCACCGAGGTGTTTAAGATCATTAAAGTACAGCATACTAATCCCATAATCTATCTATTCGAAGATTATCGCTGAGAATTCGTCGTTGGAGCGTTCTACGAGTATGAGTTGCATAGCGCGACTCATCCGGACGTGTATCTCGTATAAAACTGTATATAAAAATATAAATATATATATATATATATATATATATATATATATATATATGTATATATTACAAAGGTATTCGCCAATGTCCCCACGGTAACATTTCCGTCGAATTCGGTACGATGTATCATTTGTCATCGTACGGACTCAGAGCAATTTTCGACTCGGACACCGTATATACTTGGTGTAACTTGGATCTTATACATGACTGGCGACGAGTCATTTCGATCTCTTCATTCAAGCAACCGCGTATAATTATCGAACGTTATTCTTCGCGCTACGACGTTACTCTTTACACCTTTCGCTTTTTTACTATCCATCTTCACTGCATACATCTTCGCTCTGAGTCCGACAAATTCCGTCATAATCGCACCGTTATTTTCATCTTTCAGGCCGGGTACTTTTTTGTTCACAAGAGGCGTACCATACGCGTTGTTCGTCGGATAATCACTCGTATCGAATCTAGCGATATCGCGTTTCGTGTCGTACATATCGTCGCACCCGATGTGATATATAAGACTGTCTGTGTCGGTGTACATGATCTTACATTTGTCGCGATACAGCGGTGATATATACAAGGGGTGAAATTCGTACAAGCAGATTTTCAATATATCGAGTTTACACATACTGACATAAATCGGCTTGTTGAATTTCACCTCAAGTTTACGCAGTTCGACGAGTTTTAAATTTTCCGCAAAGACGCTGCGGCTGTGGAAATTTGGTTTCGTGATCATTGCCTCTGCATCGTACTGTCCGTCTCATTTCGTTATCAATTTTACATCCACGTGATTCCGAACATTTTCCATTGTTTTACTAAATGCCGCGTTGTTCATCAATTTGTACAAATTTTTTTCAAAATCGTTTTTCGCGCACGTTCCAAGCTGTGTATTAAGTTTAATGTAATCACGAAGCCAAGTGGATTGAGCGAATTATAATACGCGATGTATCTTTACGATACCAAGACCATAGTGCGTACATTGCTACAGGTTGCGATAATGGATGACGTATCGCTTCTTATCGTATAGCGTCGCGAGAAGTTTATCCTGTCGCGTGCCGAGTGGTTTATCGCGCGTCGGACAGAAAGGTAGGTCAGTGTGTCGATCGTGCAGATGATGCGGATACTCGAGATGGACCTCGAAAATATAACCCGTAGGCGAATTCGGAGCGATCGCGCTCGCGTCAAAGTTCGCGATATCTTCAATCCATCGAAATTCAACATAGGGCAGCAATTGACATATCGCTCATCCGTACAGATTATTTACATCGTAGTACATTAAATACGACGGGTTGTACGAACACATGTACTTATTATTGGCCTGCGCGTATCTGCCGGAACATTGGCTGAGACCGCCGCGTATACCGCGCTCGATAAACATAACCATATCGATGTTGGTGAGAAACTCAAATTTTATGCGCGTATATTTCAGCATAGCCCATGTGAAACTGGCAAAGTGTAGTAATGCGCGGGATCGAGACTGTAATTTTCGATACAACTTTCGTGGAAATTTTCAAAAACGTCGGCAGTAGTAATACTAGGCCGGTTCTAACTCAGAAGCGTTGAAGAGGGTGCGGGTGTGCGGGGGGGAACGGCGCGCAACCGAGGAGCTCCGGGGAGGGGGGAGGGGGGACGGCGCGTGTTGGATGACCTAATGCCATTGAACGTAAACAGCGTGCGATTGAATCGACGATTGATGCCTTCAACACCGTGATAAATAATTACGAAAAGATAAATAACGAAGATGATATAAAAAAAATTGCGCGTGGACATGACGTCGGAGGGGGGGCCGCCGCCGCGCCCGCCGCCACCGCCGCCACCGCCGCCGAGTAAAAAATAAATATCTCTCTCTCGTATATCTATTATCTCTTCCGTTGCGGTTCTCTCTCTCTTAGGGCGAATGTTATTTTTCTAATTATTTTATGAGGAAGAAAGAAATGAAAGAAATACATGTTTTTTGCATATTATATATGTTTATATTTTTAAACAAATTAAATACATTTTTAAGTATGAAATTTTTTTATTCACATGTTTTTTCTTATACACTAAAAAATAAAGCTAACAGCTCGCAATCACGAGTTGACGTCTATCGAAGATATCGCAATCACGTATCGCATTCGGCACTTCCTCGGGATCTGTTACAACAGACGCGATGTTGAAGAATCGCGTATACTTGGTATCGATCATATCGACGAATCTGACGAGTCGATCGAACGTCACATCGATACATTCGTTCAGAGCAAACATTCGACGTAACGTCGATTCGATCATCGTTACGCGTACGTTCAAAGATTCAAGACGTACGAGTGTAACGTTCATCAGACAAATTCTGACGGTTAACGGTCCGATGCTTATAAAATTGTCTTTGTAATCGTTTAGCAGCAATTTATAGATATTCCATCGCTGCTCGTAGAGTCCCTTCCATGTTTCGAGAGACAGTATCAAGTCCTATCCCCGATGATCTCCCAGAGCGATCTCCACGTAGCTCGGTGGACCAACGTTGATTTCAATTTCCAGAAATTTGTAGCCCGTGGCCGTCAGAGTGTAACGTCTGCTCAGTAAGCGCACCGCGCGACGTTCCACCGAAATACTGTGGAAATTAAATATATAATTGCACAATATTGGAAAAAAGAGAAAAAAATAAAAAATGCAGTTGAAACTTACGCGTTACATTCCTTCTTTTGTTTTTCACCATTGTACGGTGCGCTGCTTCTTTTGGCGGAATACATTGCGTGTTGTTCGAATGATGGAGGAGCGGAGTATCTTTTTTTGT
Organism: Pogonomyrmex californicus; assembly: GCA_024349325.1. Classification (NCBI taxonomy): domain Eukaryota; kingdom Metazoa; phylum Arthropoda; class Insecta; order Hymenoptera; family Formicidae; genus Pogonomyrmex; species Pogonomyrmex californicus. The sequence goes on from JAECZD010000011.1 coordinate 219,850, forward strand.
CGTGCAGATCGTTCGATGGAGGACTGATCGCGTAAATTTTTGACATGGCAAACCGTTAATCCCCCCCATCCCTCCTTCCTTTCCCCCCTTTTTTCTTTGGAATTTCATTGTTGCAATCAAACATGTAGCGACATGTTCGCAAAGGAGCGCGATGACGTGCAAATTTTTTTCTAGGAAGAGCTCGCGAAAAGATAGCTCTTCGTAGAAATCGACGTACGTGTTGCGGCATGTTAAGAGAAGCGCCGATACTCCGGCTGCTATAAACAAATCAGGGAGACTTATGATGGCTTTTTCGTAGAAATCGGCGTACGTGTCGCGGTGTGTTAAGAGAAGCGCCGATACTCCGGCTGCTATAAACAAATTGGGGAGATCTATGATGATGTTCCGACAAAGGGACAAAGAAATTGTCGATGATATATAATGGGTCATGGAGTGTGCAGGATTACAGTAGATGGAAGTCTAATGTGTGTGAAAAAAATAGTTGACGGTGAAAATGGATAATGTGTTAAATATAGAAAATGTGTTTAATATGGATGAGGAAGACTTTGTGAATATAGTGGATGAAGTGTTTGGAAATGAAGAAGAAATGGAGATTGACAATATTGACAATATTAACATTGATATTGAAGACGAAGAGCACGCATTGTCTGACGATAGCAATTACGTAAGTGATCAAAGTGATGACCTTACGGATTACAGAAAAAATTGTTACCCGTTCGGAACTCCTTGCGTTGAATAATAATAAAAAGTATTGTTCAATACAATTTTATTATTCAACGGGTGGTACACTAACTCTGTGTGCCGAATGCATGGTTCGTCTGGCGGACATTGACATTGGAGTATTGTATGCTGTTAGGAAGCACAAGATAGATACTCTCAATGCACTAAACAGCCGATTTTGCTCCAATTGCCAACAGTCCGTCTGTGTGATAATGCCATGCAACATGTGCTCAATTTGTACAAATTGAAAAAAAACAACATTGTGAACGAGTCATATGCAAGTGCTCCGTGGAAGAGTATGATGTGATATAAAAACAATATGGAAAGGTCATTGGAAGAATTAACAAGTTCTCCGTTATGGGACTCAATCTCTCATCTACCAGTGAACGTGGCGGTGTATTTTATAAAGAGACACTATACCCCAACTCTCCATTTCCTGATTCCTCGTCCAAGTTAAGGGACGCTACAATTCGACTCTCTGCTTCTCTGCTCCTTCTGAGAGAGCGGAAATAATTCTGGAAGCGTGCACATATTATCATTATAGAGGACACGCATACAATATATTACTACCCCTCTCGCGGCAAAAAGTGGCAGAGATAATTCCAAGAAGCGAGGATAATCATATATAGTTGTTCTATTCCCATCAATCTCCGGACATGTCGGAAATACAACGCTTTATATACTGGCTTCGAGTTAAAGCAGCTATAGAAAAAAAAAAAAAGAAAGTAAAAAAATGTAAAATTGTTTTGATGAGACAGTACAACAATTTAAAAGAATCAAGATTTTGCAATATGGAACACCTAGAGCGAGTGGAACGCGAGCTGCTGGAGCAGTGCAGCCAAGTCGCTACCTTGGTGGAGTGTTTCGCGTGGTTGCAACGATGTGAGGAGTGCATCGAACAACTCGAGGAACTTAGCCGTGTTAAACGTCCTCGATTCACCGTTGCAAATAGACAATCTGCGGTGACGAGGATCGCGCGACTCGCGGGTGCAAAAGTACAACTAGAAAGACGTTTCGTGCACGTTGGTGGTGAGTACGCGAGTAGAGACACTGGATCTCTCGTTTGGCGCGAGATTGATACGGCATTTGAAAGCTGTATATTGACAGGTGCGGTGATCAATGTGGACTATATCGAGCCGCGGCAATTTTTAGAAGACGCTGGTGGTGTAATGCTCGAGCGAGTGCGAGACATTGTACAAAGACACGATAGTGTGAAAGTGAACATTGCATTTAACGGCGAGTTTGTGACGGGCGATAAACGCGCGAACAAAAGTATAAACACTAAAAATAGTGAACTCTTTCGAGTCAAATTTGAACGAGTGGTACGAGCAGTACGTTATCAAACCCACGTTGGCGTCGCTCGAAGAATTCCAAGAACGCGACAGTGAATGGGCGTTGTCGCGAATTCTAAATTTGACTGTAAACGTGAACAAATATAATCCAATGCACGCGGGATGTTACATCGAATTATCGCGGGAAATTATGTTAAAGCGAGCGGTACGATCCAAGGACAATGCGTGTTTCGCGTGGTCGGTGATCGCGGTTCTGCATCCAGCTGAAAGGAATACAAATCGGGAATTGTCATACCCGCATTATACGACAGTGTTAAATTTGCAAGACATTACGTTTCCGATGATGTTAGATCAAATAAAAAAGTTTGAACGAATTAATGACATCTCAATCAACGTTTACGGCTTCGAGGGAGGAAAGGAGATTCTCCCGATACGGCTGACATCAAGGAAGATGGAGAAACACGCAAATCTATTGTACGTGCAGGATTCGCGCGACGACAACGCGGGACACTTCGCGTACATCAAAGTACATCTGTCCCGTCTTGTGAGCTCGCAACTGAGTAAAAAAGAACACAAAAAATACTTTTGCGACAGGTATGTATTTTAACAAATTTTATTATTTCTCTTATAAAATTGTTTATTAAAAAATCATATTTTCCGTTTGCAGATGCCTACATTACTTCAGTTCGTCTGAAAAATTGCAGTCACATACAACGGACTGCGAAAAGATGAACAATTGCGCCATCCGACTGCCGAGCGAAAACGACAAGTGGCTCGAATTCAAGAACCACACTAATAAGGAACGACTTCCATTCATCGTTTACGCGGACTTGGAGTGCGTACTACGGCGAACGGAACCGGCAGAGAAGGAAGACGCATCGTATACTTATCAGCAGCACGAGATATTTAGCATCGGATACTACATGCGATGCTCGTACAACCACGCGTTATCGGTATATCGATTTCGTCGCGGCGAAGACTGCGTTGCGTGGTTCGTTCGGCAACTCGAAGATTTGGCGCATCAAGTAAAAATTCTGTTATCCGCGAATGTCCCCATGGAAACATTGTCGAGAGAGCAGTGGGAGGCATATCGTAGCGCGACGCGTTGTCATATTTGTGAAAAACCATTTGCGTCGGACGACACGCGGGTACGCGATCATTGCCATCTTACCGGTCGTTACCGTGATCCCGCGCACTCAAATTGTAATCTAAATTATAAAGATTCATATTGCATTTCCATAGTATTTCACAACTTATCCGGTTATGACGCGCACTTTATCATCACGGAAGTAGCTACGGCGTTCGAAGGCAGGATCGACGTGCTGCCGATAACAAAAGAAAAATATATTTCGTTTACAAAACATGTTCAAGATACCACCGAGAGATCAAATTCACGAAATTGCGTACACCTGCGGTTCATAGATTCGTACAAATTTTTAAATACCAGCCTCGATAAATTGGCATCTTTTTTAACGAAAGAAAAATTGAAAATTTTACATTCCGAATTTTCCACGGTATCAAACGAAGATTTTGACTTGTTGACGCGCAAAGGTGTCTTTCCATACGAATACGTGGATTGCGCGGACAAGCTGCAGGACACGCGTTTACCATCGCGCGAATCATTCTATAGCTCGTTGATCGGTGACACGGTGTCGGAGAACGATTACGCGCACGCCGCGAACGTTTGGCAACAGTTCTCTATCCGAATGCTCGGCGAATACAGCGATCTATATCTCAAGACCGATGTCTTGTTATTGGCCGACGTTTTTGAAAATTTCCGCGAAAATTGCGTCGCGAGTTATGACCTCGATCCCGCGCATTACTACACATTGCCAGATTTCACGTGGGACGCCAATGCTGAAACATACGCGTGTAAAATTTAAGTTGCTCACCGATATCGATATGGTTATGTTTATCGAGCGCGGTATACGCGGCGGTCTCAGTCAATGTTCCGACAGATACGCGCAGGCCAATAACAAGTACATGCGTTCGTACGACCCGTCAAAACCGTCGTCATACCTTATGTACTTTGACGTAAATAATCTGTACGGATGGGCGATGTGTCAACCGTTGCCAAATTTCGATGGATGGAAGATCATTGAGAACTTTGACGCGAGCGCGATCGTTCCGGATTCGCCTACGGGTTATATTCTCGAGGTCGATCTCGAGTATCCGCATCATTTGCACGATCGACACACTGACCTACCTTTCTGTCCGACGCGCGATAAACCATCCGGCACGCGGCAGAATAAACTTTTCGCGACGTTATACGATAAGAAGCAATATGTCATCCATTATCGCAACCTGCAGCAATGTACGCGCCATGGTCTTCGTATCGCAAAGATACGTCGCGTATTATAATTTGCTCAATCCACTTGGCTCCGTGATTACATTAAACTTAATACACAGCTTGGAACGTGCGCGAAAAACGATTTCGAAAAAAATTTGTACAAATTAATGAACAACGCGGCATTTGGTAAAACAATGGAAAATGTTCGGAATCACGTGGATATAAAATTGATAACTAAATGGGACGGACAGTACGATGCAGAGGCAATGATCGCGAAACCAAATTTCCACAGCGACAAATGTAAGATCATGTACACCGACACGGACAGTCTCGTATGTCACATCCAGTACGACGATGTGTACGAGACGATGAAACGCGATATCGCTAAATTCGATACGAGCGATTATCCGTCGGGCAACGCGTACGGGATGCCTCTCGTGAATAAAAAAGTACTCGGCCTAATGAAGTATGAGAATAACGGTGCGATAATGACGGAATTCGTCGGACTCAGAGCGAAGATGTACGCGGTGAGGGTGGACGGCATAAAAGACATTAAAAAGGCGAAAGGTGTAAAGAATAACGTCGTAGAGCGAACAATAACGTTCGACGATTACACGCGGTGCTTGAATGAAGAGATCGAAATGACTTGTCGCCAGTCGTGTATAAGATCCAAGCTATATCAAGTATATACGGTGTCCGAAAATCGCTCTGAGTCTGTACGACGACAACGATACATCATACCGGATTCGACGGAGACGTTACCGTGGGGACATTGGCGGATTCCATTGTAATATATATACATGTTTATACAATGTACATATATTTTTATATTTTTTATATAGTTTATATGTATGCATATATGTACGTATGTATGTATGTATGTACGTACCTATGTATCTATGTACGTATGTATGAACGTATGTATTCTTGTAGTTTTATACGATACTGTATATATGTAGTATAGATGTATGTATTTTTTGTAGTTTTTATATGTAGTTTTACAATAAAATTTAGCTGTTCAAATTTATTTTGTATATAAAATTTATAATAGCAACCAAGGTCCTGCTTGCTGAGGAATTAGTTTTAATTCTCTCTTCGATTTATTTAATGTATACTCGGCTTAATACATATATTGTTTATAATACATGTAGTTTTACATGTGTTCTCGTAAGTTGCATACATGTATACTTTAAAAAAAATATAATGGAAGAAAAAAATAATAAAAACTCTTTGTATACATGTATATAATGTATATTTATTTTTTTAATACATTATAAAAATAAGAAAAATGAATTAAATCACACTGCTTTTGTTTATCCATGAGTTATGCGATCTATCGAATCCCAGCCACTTGCCGTAAACCTTGTCTCCCTTCCTGCGTAGTACTTTCTCCACGAGATACACGTCCGGATGAGTCGCGCGATGCAATTCGTGCTCGTAGAACGCGCCCGCGACCGATTTTCCGCGATAGTCCTCGAGCAGATAAGTTATGGGATTAGTATGCTGCACTTTAACGATCTTAAACACCTCAGTGGTCCAATTTGGCGTGTAACCTTTTTCGAAAACTGTCTTGTACTTGCTCACGCGTACCGATTCGCCTACTTTGAATTTTGCTGGACCTGCGATCTTTATCGCGCTGTATACCGTATCCAAGAGTCTTTTGGCGATCGCGGGAGTTACGTCAGCGGATCGCATGCCGATAGTGCGATGCTTGCGCGCGTTGTAATCTGACACGAGACGCAGTAGCGCGTTGACTCACTTGTAAGTACCATTGAGCGTAAACATCTTCCACATGTCGTTCTTAAGCGTGCGGTTGAATCGTTCGACGATCGATGCCTTCAACACCATATACGTGGAATAATGATTATGTTGTGTTTTTTCAAGAGTTTTTGCACATCAGTATTGTAAAATTCCTTTCCCATATCCGTTTGCAAGTTTCTCGAGCATCTTCCGCTCTCTCGAATTATCTTAGCGATAGCGTTAGCCGTCTCGCTTCCGACCTTGCTCTTGAGCGGCCCAGGCGTATTTGCTCAACGCATCGATGACGGTGAGTATGTAATGACGGCCTCTGTTGAACCTCGAGTACGGACGTATCTCGACGATGTCAGCCTGCCACAGATCGTCGTATCCCCGAATTATGACACGTCTTCGCGGAAAATTTCTTTTCGCCGGAGCGTGCAATTCCTCAACGAGTCATCGCCTCTCGGAGCTAACATTTTTTTCACATCCATCGGATCGCATTTTTCGACGATGTTTAATAGTAAATAAGATATACAATTTAAAATTGTTTTTTTCCTTACTGACGTTAATCGACTGGCTCGTTTCGTCGATACGCGATTAATTTATAATAATGCCGGCTTCGCGAAGTTCCTCGATGATCGACAGCATCTCGTTGTCGTGAGCGTTGTTACCAGCTCGATGCGAAGCATCGAGCAATCAGAGTCGATCCACCAGTTCGTTGGGATCGTCCCAATGCACGTAATCGATCTTGTTGTCGTTTAATTTCATAGCGGTTGATATATTGCTCACGCTTGCACCCTTTTTACCGTTACTTCCATATGTAGATACGAGCGGAGCGATGATGTTAATATACTTGAATCCCCTATTGCCCTTGATGGGATTATGGGCGCTATGACCACGTCTATGAGCATTTGTTGTTAACAATATACTTTTATACGTTTGTTTGTCATCCTCGGTAAAAACCGCATCATCGGGAAGTCTCTTGAAGATCAATTCGTACAATCCTAGTGTACCATTGTATCTCACATTGTCTATGATTATGGAGTCATTTTCAACGTTAAATTTCTTGTCACCAAGCATCGCATCACTTTTTATCGAAATAAACACCGTATACGCGATCAAATGTATCGTTTTTTCCATTATTATCGAGGAGAGGGCTTACGTACTTTTGCCCTAATGGTCCTAGCTGATTATGCAACGCCTCTCGACTTTGTTGCGTTTGCAGAGTTTGTTTGGTTGTTTCGAATGACGGTTCACTGACGTCTTTTGTTTCGAAAACATCTTCCTTTTGCAGGAACAGCGGTGATTCTTTCGATGAGTCTTTCGATGGTTGTATCGGTGTAGACTCGAACACGAGTGAATCTGACGCGGCTTTCAATTCTTTCGTTGTACGTCGTTTTTTAGACTGTGGCGTTAATTTTAACCATCCAACATCCGTCCAATATGAATTCTTGTCAGTAATAGTAGTAGTAGTAATATCGTTATCGTTGTCGTCATCGCTGTCTTCACGTTTTTGTTTTTTCTTAATACCGAGATCCTTTGCTTCTTTTTCAATCGATTGAGATTTCTCGGTTTTTTCAACAATCTGTTTCTCCAACGCTGTATCTTCAATTATTTTACCAATTTTTAAAGCGCGATATTTTTTGCGAATCGAATCGCTTGTTTTCTCAATCTGTTTTGCTATTTTCTTGCGATCTTTGGTGTTATCCATGTTGCCTGCTTGACGTATCGACATCAATTAACCACGTTACGGTACCGCGAACGTATTAAATTCCTTTCTGTATCGCCCATTGATAAGTGGACTGTCCTTATCTATCACTAGAAATCCATATTCGCGCTGCCAACAATCGCGGCATAACGCACAGAATTCATCGTATGACATGTCAGTATTCACGTGATCGTTGTAAACATGTTTCAAGTTGGTACCATCCTGTTTGAACAGAATCAGCAGGTTCGCATTGTCGCGTATCAGATGTTTAGGTATCCTCGCGTCTGACAGAGATAGAAGCAATCGACGTTCGAGTGGCGGCCCATCGAAAAGTATTCTCTCACAGCATTTTGCTTATTACACGCAACGTCGTCGAAGACGAAGATCGAATTGGGACGTGCCTCGCTCGGTGGAATGACGTCACTGTTGTTGGAGAACGTAAAGTAGCCGATTTCTTCTATCGATGTCAACAAAGTTTCGAGATATCAATATTTTGGTTATTGCAGCGATTTCGAGTATACGTACACGTTCTCGAAACGTACACCGTGCGGACTCTCGAGCAAGCTTATGATGAGAATGTTGGTTTTACCACAATTTGACGGCCTGCAAATGATGGCGCGTACTCGGTAACATCACCGTGCTTGCACTCCGTTGCGATGTCTCCCATCATTCGCGCTCTATAGTCACAGTTTGCGACGCGTATCGTCAGCGGCTGCGGTACAAATTTCATGTTCGCACTGCGTTATTTAGGCTTCGATCGAACGTCTATTTATAGACGCGCGAAATCACGAATCGCTTAGTAGCAAAAATGTATCTCGCGCTGTCGCATCCCTCCGATATTCGGAATTTGAGCACTGAGCAGTTGCAATATATACTGAAGTCATACTGTTACGCGTGTGCGGTAATTATATCGATCACGTGTGGGACAAGCTTCCGGAGTATATAAAGGCGGATTTGGAGGTTCAAACCTATAGTCGCTGCGTCGAGCATATAATCAATCGTGGGATCGAGATCATATAGACGATCCTGCACCGAAGATAAAGGATTGTGGCCTATGCCAGCAGCAGCGTCAAACGAAGGCTACATTGGAGGTCTGCTCAATCGAGCGATAAACGCGCTTCCTTTCGAACTACATATCCGCGGCTATCAGTTTTGCGGTCCGGGTATTCGGCTGAAAAAGCGATTAGCCAGAGGTGAAACAGGCATAAATCCACCGGACGCGACGTGCCGTGAACATGACATTGTATTCTCAGAGCAACGATCTCACCGACAGACGCGGTGGACAAGGTACTCGCCGATAAAGCCTTAGGACGCGTCATCGTGAGAGATTCAGTTCTGAGCGAGAAAGCTGCAGCTGCAGCCGTTTGGGCAGCGATGAAAGCCAAGACCAAGATCGGCATGGGTATGAAGGCGAAGAAAAAAGCCAGCAAAAAAAAGAAACGAATACTTCCAACGGCGAAACGAGGTGGTGTGTTACCGATTTTGCCAATTTTGAGCGCTCTCGGGTCCTTAATCGGCGGAGCGACCAGCGTGGCGAAAGCGATAAACGACAGGAAAGCCGCGCAACGTCAACTCGAGGAACTGCAACGTCGCGCGATGGAAACGCGCGGACAGGGACTGTATCTCGCTCCGTACAAATACGGACGGAGACTATATCTCGCCCCGTACAAAGGCGGACGAGGCGGAAAAAAGAAAAAAAGAAAAAAAAACGCCAAAGAGACAATAAAAATACCTACGGGTGTAACCACCAACGTACAATTGGACCAGCTGGTGAAGCGTATGCGCGTACCGTACTTTAGAGATGTTTTTCATGCGTGACGCATTACCGATTAGCGGCGCGCGTCGAAACGAAAATGATATCGTAAATCTGGACGACACGACGGGTCCCGGTACTCATTGGATAGCGTACGCAAAGAGAAACAATCGCGTTGTGTACTTTGACAGTTTTGGTAATCTTCGACCGCCCAAGGAACTGATACGATATTTCGGAGACGATGCTACGATAGAGTACAATCGAACGTTCTATCAGACGTACGATCAGAGCGTCTGCGGACAATTGTGCTTGTGGTTTCTTCTCCAAACAGCCGACACGCGTGAATTTATAAAGTCCGACAAAATGTCGCGGCGTCTCAGTATTCGTCGAACGCTTTTTTCAACATGTCGTTAACGCTTACGCTGAGCGGGAAGAGCAGCGTTCTCGCGGCAAATTATTCTCCAGCTATAGATTTGAGCGACGATGACTATGAGCTTAGTCTAACAATTTTGGACTTATCACACGATACCGAATGTAAACGCTTCGAACAATACATTTTATTTTGGCAAAGACAACGCAGAAATTACGATTCCCGAGGGATCGTATGAACTGCATGCCATAAATGAATTTTTGAAACGTGAAATTTTACGGAAACGTCCGCGACGTGACGCGTCCGAGGGTAACGCTGGTGACTCCGCCTACGGCGATGACGAGATTGGAGAATACCCGATAGTGCTCCGCGCAAATTACAACACGATAAGGTGTGAGATTAAATGCGCCTACAGAATAATCTTTAACAAGCCCCATAATATTGGATCGCTGCTGGGTTTCTCGAGGCGTATACTACAACCGCGAAGGTGGCATGAATCGGATGTGTCGATCAACATAATGAACGTAAACATTATCCGTGTAGAGTACAACGTGACTGCGGATGCATACAGCAACGACAAAAGTGTGCACACGATACACGAATTTTCGCCGAGCATGCCGCCAGGATATAAGATATCGGAAAGGCCGATGCAGATCATTTACCTGCCAGTTATTGTACGGAGCTAACGATTGCATTGTTGACCAGAACGGACGATTGCTCGATTTCAGAGGAGAAGAGATCACCGTCAGATTGCACGTACGACGGCGACAGCGATAACGCGAGTGTGACATTTGAGATGCTCGTGTTGAACGAAGCAAAGTATACGCAGAGAGATAACGCATCTTTTACAAAGAAAACATCGATCGACAATATTCGCTCATCCGGCTGCGTCAAGAAGAGGAAGAAACTTAACTCGTCGAACGTTAAATTTTTACAAGCTTTAGGATTCGCGATGCGCAACTTGTGAAATGACTGATATCTTAAACATCGAAGACGAGCCAATCTTTGACGATCGCATCGTTAAGATTGAGACTCATGCGTACAACCCGTTCGCCAATACGACGTTCGGGTACAGCGATGAGATAAGAATACCTATACAGCAACAGGATCTGTACACATTGCCGTACGAAAGCTTTCTATATATCGAGGGAAAACTAACAAAGAACAGAGTTGTCGAAGGATCTGATGTGGTGTTGGGAAATAATTTTGTCGCGTTCCTGTTCGATGAGATTCGATACGAGCTTGATGGTGTGGAGATTGATCGTAACAGAAACGTGAGCATAACCAGCACGCTCAAACATTACGTAACGACATCATCCGACAGAAGCGTGATTCTGAGGAATGCCGGTTGGGATGCGCATACTAGCGCGGATGGATATTTTAACTTTTGCGTACGTCTCTACGCACTGTTGGGATTTTGCGAGGATTACAGACGCGTGATAATCAACGCTCGTCACGAGTTGATTTTGATACGATCGCGTAACGACAACAATTGCCTGATGGGAAATTCGGCGTTGGATCCCGTGGTCGACTTATTCAAGATACAATGGCGAATGCCGCACGTGTTATTGAGCGAGATAAAAAAACTATCGATGCTGCGCACTTTGGAGAGCGGACGATACTTGAGCATGGCTTTTCGCTCGTGGGATCTGTACGAGTTTCCGCTGTTACAGCGTACAACCAAGCATTCGTGGGCCATCAAGACTGCTACTCAGCTCGAGAAGCCGCGATACGTCATCTTCGCTCTGCAAGCAGGTTGCAAAAATGTCATGGCTGAGGACACGAGCTAATTCGACGATTGCATCTTAACCAACGTGAAACTCTATCTGAACTCGGAATGTTATCCGTACGACGATGTGAATCTTGATTTCGACAAAAACAGATGGTCCGTGTTATATGAAACGTACGCGCGTTTCTGCAAGGGTTACTACGGATACGAATATCTCGAGCCGAGTCTCACCGTCACGTCTTTTCACATAACGGTCCATTCGGAATCATCGATTGTTCTCGACAAAACGAATCGGTCAAGAGCGCAACCGTGGACGTGAGATTGGAATTTGAGACTAAGGAGAACGTACCAATGAATACCACCGCGTACTGTCTCATTATACACGATCGCGTGGCTCACTATAATCCGTTGACCAATGTTGTACGCAAGATCACCTAAGAGCATCGCTGACACATGAGAGAGAGAGAGACAATAAAATCTACGATACATCGAAATCGACCGTAGTCTCGAAAAATTGCTCGTCATGGTCATGCAAACGTTCGTAGACCTGCAAGGTTTTCTCGTTGGAGGCCAGTTTGTTGTAAAGGAGTTTGCCGCTCTCAGAAAACGGACCTTCTCTCTCACTACATTTTCGCAAGCCCTATACCATGGCATTTCCTCGCAAGTGCCGACAAGTCTCGCGCACGCTGATACGTCATCACCATAGACTGCGATGGGACGATGGAACGATTTCATACAGCAAAGCTAAGAATTTGATTACAAAGGCTGTGCATGGAACGGAAAAAGACGACGACGACGACGACGACGACGGCGATGACGATGACAGCGATGCTGTCGTATATGTCAAGGGACATGAAAAACGACAATGGCTGTGGAATTTGCTTCTGGACGATGAGCGCGTGTACATCGAGACTCTGGATGCTGATTACGAAGACATAGATTCTCTAAACAATCTGGACGCTGATAATACTATGCGATGCGGATATCACTATACTAATTGCGCATTACAAAATGTATTCAAATTATTTAATTGGTGGTCAGATAACCATGAATAAAATAAATATGATATACGAATTATGTTTTTTATTTTTTTCCCATGCGTTGATAATTCTAACGATCGACATACCGCTTCTTATCATATAACGCGGAGAAGTTTATCTCCGGGGTGACTCGCGTCGAGCAGGAATGTAGGTCAGTGTGTCGGTCATGCACATGACAAAGAAATTGAATCACGATTTAAAAAAGTGAAAAATTTTTTTAATATTTATTTAATGCAAAAGAATAACTCATACAATGCACTTTTATTTATTGTATATACATTCATTTGTGGATCTTTATTACTTATGTAATTATTCAATTAATTATGTAATTATTCAAAGTAATCAGAATATCCTGTAGAAAAAGTTCACCACACTTCTTCATCATCATCTTCATATGGACGTAAACCAAAGAGTCTCTGCAAATCAAATGCGTCCTCGCGAGTAATTTTTTCGCATAAAAAGTATAAATACTCCTTGTGTTGGCGACGCTGATACCGTATCCACCGCCGATGATTAATATTCATAAAACCATTAATTTTGACATCATATATGCATAAATACTACAAAAAATAATAATAAAATCTCAATTTCACACAATACATCACATATCAAATAAAAGGAAAAAAGACAAAAGAGAGAAAAAGAAAAAAAGGAGAAAAAGTTACGTACCTTATTCGGGTGGTGTATCTGAATTTTTATAAGATTCCGTACTTGCACGGTTTCCACAACTGAGATACCATCGAGATATAATGTCTGTCAAATTACAAAAATATTGAGTTTAATATTTTTTACAATATTGAATTTAATATTTTAAACATTAGAAAGATACATGTGAATAAATATACGTATTGCTTCAGTTGGATAAGTAATTTTTAATAAATCTCTAATATACGCCAAATAATCAACTTCCTGCGATGCCTTTTCACTTGCCATTTCTTCTCGTTGAGCGTTAGACACTACGCGATACTTTTGCGTTTTTTTTTGTATGCAATCACGTTTTTTGTATGCACGTCAGCTTTCTCTCTCACATTAGACTTCCATCTACTGTGATCCTGCACATCCCATGACCCATTATATATCATCGACAATTTCTTTGTCTAAATCGGAACATTATCATCATAGGTCTCCCCGATTTGTTTATAGCAGCCGGAGTATCGGCGCTTCTCTTGACACGCCGCGACACGTATGTCGATTTCTACGAAAAAAGCCATCATAGGTCTCCCCGATTTGTTTATAGCAGCCGGAGTATCGACGCTTCTCTTGACACGCCGCGTCCAATCTCATGCAATGAGTCTTGTGGAGGCATATCGTTGAAACGTCTTCGTGGCATCACCTCGATACTAATTTTGTGCGCGAAGAATCACCGGTTCACGAAAAACAATTGCTTTTGCGTGAAGAACTTTCAGTGCAACGTCTTCGTAATGGCATTACCACGCATCATCATCTGCGCAAGATACAACGCGGCAGAGTACAATGGTAACTTCGTGATATATGTGGAGGAACAAACTATCTATTATATTGACAACAACTCTCTCGTTGGTGTTGCGCAACTGTCATGGTCAATACACTTGTATGAATATATTAGTTCATTGGCTTCGGCACAGGAAGAGGAGGAAGAGGAGGACAATTATTCAGAAGTCCCCCCCGCGGGTTAATCCCGCAGTATGTGGATGAAGTCCCCCTCCTGCGAGTAATCCGGAGAGGGGTAAAATTATTTCATGGATTACTAACATTTTCTTTTTGTGTATTTGTTAAAGTGAGTGATTTTTTCTTGGATTGTTAAACTTTTTTTGTGTATATTTTTACGTGACATTTTCTTGAATTGTGACATTTCTTTTTGTATTTTTAAGTGACTTTTTTTATGACTCTTCTACGGCGGTCCCTCTGACGTCATGTCCACGCGCAATTTTTTTTGATATCATCTTTGTTATTTATCTTTTCGTAATTATTTATCACGCTGTTGAAGGCATCAATCGTCGATTCAATCGCTGTTTACGTTTAATGGCACTGGGTCGTCCAACACGCGCCGTCCCCCTCCCCCTCCCCGGAGCTCATCGGTTGCGCGCCGTTCCCCCCGCACACCCGCACCCCCTCAAAGCTTCTGAGTTAGAACCGGCCTAGTATTACTACTGTCGGCCAATAACAAGACATCGGTCTTCAAATATAGATCGCTATATTCGCCTAAGTTTCAATAGAGAATCGCTACCAGACGTTCACGGCGTGCGCATAATCGTTTTCCGACACTGTGTCACTGGTCAACGAGCTATAGAATGATTCGCGCGATGGTAGGCGCGTGTCCTGCAGCTTGTCTGCGCGATTTATTCGTAGAGAAAGACACCTTTACGCGTCAACAAATCAAAATCCTCGTTCAATAACGTGGAAAATTCGGAAGGTAAAATTTTTAATTTCTCTCTGCATAAAAAAGATGTCAATTTATCGAGGCTGGTACTCAAAAATTTGTACGAATCGATGAACTGTAGTTGTACACAATTTTGTAAATTTAATCTGTCTGTGATATGTTTGACATGTTTAATGAACGAAATGTATTTTTCCTTTGTTATCGGCAGCACGTCAATCCTGTCTTCGTACGCCGTAGTTATTTTCGTGATAACACAGCGTCATAACCGGATAAATTGTGAAAGACTACAGAAATGCAGTATGATTTTTTATAGTTTAAATTGCAATTCGAATGCGCGGATCTACGGTAACGACCGGTAAGGTAGTAATGATCGCGTACCCGCGTGTCGTCCGACGCAAATGATTTTTCACAAATATGACAACGCGTCACGCTACGGTATGTCTCGCACTGTTTTCTCGATAACGTTTTTATAGGGACATTTGCGGATAACAAAATTTTTACTCGATGCGCCAAGTCTTCGAATTGCTGAACGAACCACGCAATTCAGTCTTCGCCGCGATGAAATTGATAACGCGTCGTCATATGAGCATCGCATATAGTATCCTACGTTAAATATCTCGTGCTGCTGTTGATATATGTACGTTGTATCTTCCCTCTCCGGCTCCATCCTTCGCAGTATGCACTCTAGATCCGCGTAGACGATGAATGGAAGTCGTTCTTTGTTGCAATGGTTCTTGAATTCGAACCACTTCTCGCTCGGCAGTCGGATGGCGCAATCGGTCATCCGTTCGCAATCCACTGTATGCAATTGCAATTTCTCGGATAAATTAAAATAATGTAGACATCTGCAAACGGAAAAACATGATTTTTTAATATTTTTAACATTTAAATTAACAATTATAAAATATTTTACAATTTGTTAAAAAATGTGCATACGTACCGATCACAAAAGTATTTCTTGTGTTCTTTTTTACTCAGTTGCGAGCTCACGAGACGGGACAAGTTTTTGATATACGCGAAGTGTTCCGCATTATCGTCGCGCGGATCCTGCACGTACAACAGATTTGCATGTTTCTTCATCTTCTTTGTTGTCTTCTTGATGTATCGGGAGAATCTCCTTTCCCTTGATACCGTAGACATTGATGGAGATGTTATTGAGATGTTCGACTTTTTAATTTGATTCAACGTCATCAGAAACGTAATGTCCCTTCAACACCGTCGTATAATGTGGATATGATGATTTTCGATTTATATGCCTCTCGGCCGGATGCAAACTGTGCATTTTCGCTATATATTACTGTTTTACTTATATTGTTTTATATTGTTTTACTATTACTGTTGTGGAAGGTTATGCTCTCAATGTGGTGGGATTTTAAAGATGTCATGTTTTTCGAGCTTCTATCAAGGAACCAAACAATCAATTCGAATGTATACTGTCGGCAATTGGACAGTTTGAACGAATCCATCATCCAGAAACATCTAGAGCTCGTTAATCATAAAGGAGTTGTGTTTCATCACAACGCGAGACACACAAGTTTGACCACCCGTCAAAAATTATTGGAGCTTGGATGAGATGTGTTGCCACACTCGCCTGACCTTGCGCCGTCTGATTTCCACTTGTTTCGCTTTCTTCAAAACTCCTTGCATGGTATAACGTTTAATTCAGATAAGGCTGTAAATCAGCATCTTGTTCAGTTTTTCACCGATAATAACAGATCCTTCTATGAACGAGGAATTATGAAACTCACTGAAAGATTGCAAAAGATTATCAAACAAAACGGACAATATATCATTGATTGATCTTTGTTCTTTATATAAATAAATGAAAATTTGAAAAATATAGAAAAAATACGTCATGACTTTTCGGACAATCCAATAACTGCGCTGCATTCCTTGCATTTTCCGTTAAATACAGCATAACGCTTGCCGTTTACATAAATTTTTCACGATATTGATTTGAAAGATATTGTACATTCAATTTTTGCCTGTTAGTAAACTTTTTTCGCAAATAAATCGGTCCATTTTCCAAGTTTAAAAATTTTATACTTTCGATTACTACAAACTGCTTTTTCATTTATTTTATTCTACTCATCACCCGAAATTACTAATTGAAAAGATTTTTCAACATTTCCAGACGTGTTTGCCATAGTTTCTGTAAGAGAATAATTAGATGTATCCATAGAATTATTCTTATTTTCAATGTCAAGTGCATTCAAAACAGCCGTACGCATTTTTCTACGATTTCTTCGAAGGATTTTATATATATGTTTTGTGAATATTTTACTATTGCATTCAAGCATTTTTTCTGAAATCTGTTTATATACCTCGTGCGAAGGACGATATATTTTCCCATTATCATCTATTGTTTGATATTTTTTAGATATTAACAAAATCAAGAGCGCTTCTGCATCATTCATTGTGTTCTATACTGGATAAAGCTAAATGAAAATGTATTAAGAAATAGAAATGCTACGTGGATGATTGATTTTCTTTTCTATAAACGATTTAAAAAAAGTTGTGTAATTAAATTATATTTACTAAAGAAGCTTTATGTATCAAAAGATGCTGAAACATATCTATTATATAAAAACAAACTCGTAAAACAAATAAGCAAAACAGATAGATTTAGTGTATAAATGACTATAGAACACTTAATGCTAAAAGTATCGAAATGCACAGAGTGATGTGACTCCTGCAGCACTAAGGCTGAATCGAAGAAAAATAAACTATGGATCACTTCATAAACAAATGAAGAGGTAGGGGCAATCGCGCGTCAATCATACTGTTTTTACTCAACTGTTTTTACTGTGTAATCGGCTAGGCAAGTTTCCTGAAATTACAGTAATATCTCAATTTTTTGAGAAAGAAAATACATGTCGTCAAATACAATCATTAAATGCAAACTACGTAGATACATCTATTTCCATACAACTAATTTCTTTACTGAAACTGTAATAAACACATCACGATGTACGCAGAATAATTATATTTGCAGAATAATTATAATTATATCATCACTCTGTGCATTTCAATATTTGTACTTATAGTATTAAGTGTTCTATAGCCTTACTACATCTTACTAAATCTGTTTTGCTTATTTGCTTTACGAGTTCGTTTTAGAATACAAGTGTGTAGTATGCATGTAGTTCGAGAATACAAAAAATTTTTTTGAGATTTTTAGAAGTTCTGTTGAGAGTTCTAGATAGCTCCACGGAATTTTACCAAAAATCCTAATAATAAAAATCTGTAGAGTTCAAAACGAAAAAGTCACGGATGATTACATGTGTCGACCTTATAGTTTTAGAATATAAAAAAATTTTTTCAAAGTTCTGGGAGTTCTATTAAAAGTTCTAAATAGCCCCCATAAAGTTCTATCAAAAATCTTAATGAGAAAATTGTGTCATATCGATATTTTTCAAGTTATAACTATATTTTTGGTTCCACTTTTGGATATTCAACTCCGATTCTTTTTATTTTCTCGAACGGAACTATTTCTGAAATGTCAAGAACTCTAGAACTCTGTAAAATTTATCTAGAATTCTAATAAAAAATTATTTTTTTCGAAAATGATGTTAGCTCCCCATATTTCAAATCGCATTTTCGAGCCTTTAATAGCCAGAACTATTTCAGAAAACTATCTAGAATTATCAGAAATCTATGCAGAACTTTAAGAAAAAATTAATTTTTTGAATAATGGGAGGCTAACTTCACAGGAGTAAGAGATATAAATATCAAGAAATTAATAGTTTATGGAATGTTTATTATATATACTTCCAGATAACATTTGACATCCAATATATATGTACATTGTATATATATATATATATATATATACATTGTATATATACATATATATACATTGTATATATATATATATATATATATATATATATATATATATACAATGCACAATATATATATATATATATATATATATATATATATATATATATATATATATATATATATTAGTGGATACAACATATCATATGTACATACAGACATACATAAACGACGTACATTGGATATCGTAAGTATGTGCAACACGCTGTATGCGTGCATTGTATGTACATCCATGCAATAAACATGTGTATATTTGTCGAATATTCTACGTATATGTATATGTGTACATACAGAGAGGTATATAGCAGGTATATGCATTTTATATACATCTGTGGATGTGACTTAGTCTATGTATGCGGTGATCTATAAATGATATACATTGGATATCCTCTCAAATAACATTTTGACATTCAGTATATATACATTACATATTGGATATCAGTAGATATGACATATCCTATATGTGTACAGTCATACATAAATAACGTACATTGGATATTCTATTTATGTATAAATTTAATGATATGTGATTTGTGCATTGTATATCCGTTTACATGTATATATCATACATCATATTTCATATACATTCGTGAATATATGACAGATAATTTACATATATATATATATATATATATATATATATATATATATATATATATATATATATATATACATTGAATATTTATGTCAGATTCAATGTATGCAAATTGCATATACATGAATTTATAACACTTTAGGTACATACCAGGTGTATGCATAAGTTTTTTCCGGTTTTTTAGTAAAAAAAGACACGTAATTTTCAAGGGAAATTAATTTTTTTTTATTCAAAATATTGGCCATCAGCTTCTACACATTTCGCCCATCTTTCAGGTAATTTATGAATACCATGCCAGAAAAACTGCTTGTCTTTTGCGGCAAACCATTCGTCGAGCCATTTTCCAACTTCCTCGAAATTGCTGAAGTGCTGCTCTGCGAGCGCGTGCCCCATTGATGCGAAGAGGTGATAGTCAGATGGCGCCAGGTCTGGGGAGTACGGCGGATGCGGAAGGATGTCCCATCCAAGCGATTTCAAGGTGTCTTTCACTGGTTTTGCTGTGTGAGACGGCGCATTGTCGTGTAACAAAATCACTTTGCCATGTCTTCCTGCCCATTCCGGTCGTCTTTCGATGAATGCGTGGTTTAAATTAATCATTTGTTGGCGATAGCGTTGTGTATTAACGGTTTCGCCGGGCTTCAAGAGTTCATAATACACAATACCGCTCTGGTCCCACCAAACACAGAGCATGGTCTTCTTGCCGAAGCGATTTGGCCTTGGTGTTGATGGACCGGCTTCGCCAGGTGAAAGCCACGATTTTTTCCGCTTCGGGTTTTCAAAATAAATCCATTTTTCGTCACCTGTCACAATTCGATACAAAAATGATTTCCTTTCGTGGCGTTGAAGCAGCATTTCACAAGTGACTTTGCGATTTTCCATTTGACATTCATTCAAATCGTGTGGGACCCATTTACCGAGTTCATTGATCTTTCCCATTGCTCGTAAACGTCTGCTGATTGTTTCTTGTGATACATGTAATGCTTCTGCTAACTGCCGTTGAGTTTGAGTTGGGTCATCATCCAATAACTCCTGCAATTGCTCGTCTTCGCATTTTTGTGGTCTACCAGAGCGCTCACTGTCTTTCACATTGAAATCACCACTTTTAAATTGTCGAAATCATGTCTCACATGTTCTAATCGATGGAGCGTGTTCACCATATGTTTCTACCAGCAAACGATGACTTTCAACAGCCTTTTTCTTTTGATTAAATAAAAAAAGCAATGCGTGCTGCAAATGTTCTTTTTCAGGCACAAAACTCGACATGATCACTGAACGATAAAACAAAGACGCTAGTTTTTGGCGGACTCAACTTGTGTGTGTTTGTAGTTTTAAATGTCAGACGAACAAAATGATGTATGTGTCAAATTAATACGCTGCGTACTTTTCGCTGGCGACATCTCTTAGTTAAACCGGGAAAAACTTATGCATACACCTGGTACAGTGATTTACAAACAAAGATATTATATGGACATGTACGTACTGATGTGCGTTATATTTATACAGTTTGAAGATACCCAGTGCTCATCGTTTGTAGATCATTATACATACATAGGATATGTCATAGCCACACATGATGTGTATACAGCATACATAAATTTAATTATAAAAATACCTTGTATGTACTTTCCCTGACAGCCAAACCTGAAGAAACAGATTATGCGCAGAGTCTGCTATAAATTTATGATGCAACAGATTACAAACATACCCTATAATATCTGACAATGTCAATAAACTGATGCTAGAAACCTAACAAAATCTGTTAGCAAAAATCGAGTAGACTCTGCTACAGTCTGCCATCAGATTGGCGGCAGAAAGCAAGCAGGATCTGTGTTGACACAATCTGATGCAAACTGATCAAGCATCTGTTTGATTTCTGCTGCCAGTCTGCTGGCACAGAATGTAAACAGGTTCTGTCAGCTGAATGTATAATAAACAAAATGGGACTTCAGATGAGATCACTTTGCTAACATTTTCTGATCAAATCTGTTGCCACTCTGCCGATATTCTGTTAATATTTTGCTGACTAGGTCTATGTACTTCTGCACATAGATATTTTTGTATAAACTATATATTGTGTATACATTATATATTGAAATAGGTAAAGAAGTATATACACATACATATATATATATATATATATATATATATATACACTTCTTATATACTACACACACACACACACACACACACACACACACACACACACACACACACACACACACACACACACACACACACACACACACACACACACACACACACACACACACACACACACACACACACACACACACACACATTTATTTATTTTTCAATGTATTACATTTATAAATATTACATTGAAATTACATATTGAAATATTTTAAATATAAAATTAGATATTATTTCTTTGATCAAAGCATTTCATAAATAAGAAACTTAGAAAATAAAAAGGTTAAGTCACAATATTAAAAGCTCATTCTAAAAAAGTACTTTATATATTTAAAAAGATATTAAACAGATAAAAATATTTGTACAATATTAATACTATTATATTAATAATTAATATATATAATTTTCTGAAAAATAATTAAGAAAATAATTGATTTGTGTTTAAGGGGATAATCTACAATGACTTGTAAGAGCAATTGCAGTTGCTTTTCACAGTCAATCAGAAATAACAATATTCACACATCTAATCACACTATTCACACATCTAATTGGCTGTCGCGACAAGTATTTGCGACTGCAACTACTCTTACGATTTATTGCTAGAATGCTCTTAAGGCTTCTGATCTTTCACTATAGTCATATGAACTATTACATAAGAAATGCATTTTTTCATGTAAAATATATTAAAAAAAGATAAATATTTACATTAGGGGATGATCTCACAGCTCCGATGATCTTGACCTTGATATATATTATAGAAATGAGGATTCTGATCAACTTTTTCTTATAACTTAATTAGCGGTCTCGTATAGTTTTTGAGATATACTTATATAAATGTTAATAAATTTTTACATTAGGGGACATAGCTCCGATAATCTTGACTCGGATATATATTGTCAAGGACATTCTCCTGAGCAATCAAAAGGTTTTAACCAGTAGTTATTGTTTTGTTATATCTCTCGGTGCAACAAGGAAAAAATATGGGATTCGGTCTGCCTGAAGGGTTGGAACCCACGAGAAGCGCTGGTAGGAGTACACGAAAAACTTGCAGTAACACTCACTATTCTTGTAAATGCCCTTTATTTTCCCCATTATTACAGATTATATCTCCTAAAATAATTAACTTTCCATAGATAATATATTACATTTCTGCACTCGCGTTAAAGTATAATTTCAATCGCGGATCGAGACGATATGTCAGAAAATTAGAAACGAACTCCCGCGGTCGGCGACTAGTCAGCCGTTTTTACAATATCCGCGGTTTCGAATAGCTCCGCGCTAAAGCCTTCATTCGGACCATATATAGTAAAATGCAGCGAGCGATCTTCGTTCGCACGCTGTTCAGAAATTCGCAAACTTGCATTTCCGGCGTAACACGGACTCGTTGCTATGAAATGCAAGACTTATCATGGTAGCTATTCGGGCTACAGTTTATTATTAGGTGTACAAAAAAGTTCTAAGCTTTTTTTGTAAAATTCAATCTTTATTCAAAAACAAAAAAAAATATTAATCAGCGAAATATCCCCGTTTACATCAACGACCTTTTGCTATCTTTCGGGTAGCTTGCGAATTCCTTGACGATAGAAGCTCACCGGCTTCGAAGCGATAAAGTCATCAATGCATTTTTGTATCTCTTCAAATCTCACGAAATGTATCAGCCAAATGATGCTGCAGCGACCGGAATAGGTAGAAATCGGAAAGCGCCATGTCTGGG
The DNA here is from genome assembly GCA_024349325.1 of Pogonomyrmex californicus. NCBI lineage: Eukaryota > Metazoa > Arthropoda > Insecta > Hymenoptera > Formicidae > Pogonomyrmex > Pogonomyrmex californicus. Next base: position 243,154 of record JAECZD010000011.1, read on the forward strand.
CTATACGCCGCGTGCGGGAGAAGTTCCCAGCCTAACGCAAAGATATGGTCCTGAGTCGCTTTCGCAACATGTTGTCGAGCGTTGTCATGAAGCAAGATCACTTTACGACGTCCTTGGTCAGTAAATGGCCTCTTTTCTTCTAATGCATCGCTCAAATTGGTCAATTGTTGTTGGTAGCGGTCTGCCGTGATTGTTTCACCCGGTTGTAACAACTCGTAATACAACACACCTTTCCAATCCCACCAGATACAGAGCAAAACCTTCTTGGCGTGGATATTGGGTTTTGGCGTCGATGTCGAAGGTTGACTAGGATCAACCCATGATTTTCTACGTTTAGGGTTATAAAGAATCTACTTTTCATCGTCTGTAATGATTTTGTGCAGAAAATCTTTTTTCCGGAACTTTGAAAGCAAAGTGAGTGCAGTGTCACGCCGACGATTTTTGTTGTCTTCGGACAATTCATGCGGAACCCATCTGCCTTCCTTCTGAACCTTTCCCATCGTATGTAAACGTACGGAAATGGTTTGCTGCGTAACGCCAAGCTGTCCTGCAAGCTCCTTTTCAGTTTGCGCAGAGTTTATATCCAGCAGTGCTCGCAATTCGTCCATTTCAATCTTTTGAGAGCGTCCAGCACGCGGTTCATCTTCAAGACTGAAATCTCCTTGGTGAAATTTTTGATACCATCTTTTACATGTAGTATGACTTACAGCGTTCTCTCCATATGCAGCACAAATCATTGCAGTGGCTTCAGCAGCATTTTTCTTCAGATGAAACGCGAAGTGGATGGAAAATCGAATATGCTCTTTTGTTATTGCCATCGTGAACACTACTGATTTTTGAGGTTATGTGCATCAAACGTCAAACCGTATGGCATTTTAGAAGGCCAAATGTCAACGCTTTAAAACCGCAAAAGGACGGGAAGATATATAAAATTTAAATTATTATTTCGGTTGTATGAAATCTAAAGCTCAGAACTTTTTTGTACACCTAATAAAAAGTTATATACAGAAGAAAATTTGAAAAATATGTTAATTTTTATCAATGTTAAAGACCTAATTTTCTAATGTATATGTAGACACAATACATACGTAGGTGGGACGGATTTCGCCTCTCCCTCTACCTTAAAAAAGCTGCCCCAAAAAATTCAACCAGCTTGTTTCAGTTTGTACTAAACATATATATTTGAATTGAACTTCGTGCAGAAAGTTATAAATGTGGAACCTCGCTTCGCATTGAAGTGTATGTTTAAAGACAGTAGCCTAATAGCACAGGACGTTCTCAGGATGATTTTATATAACTCCTGAATATTTCGGGATATATGTAGGATATGTTTAGGACATTACACTTAGACAAAAATTTCTGGACATCCTGTGGATTAGCAAATAAGCGTCTCGTTATGACGTCTTCCTCTCAGCCTCAAGCTATTCTAAAGACTTTCTTAGAATGACTTTAGAATGATTTCAGGATAACTTCAAAATATCTCACAAGTATCCTTAAGGACATCCTGAAAAAGTCTTAAACATATCCGTAGACGTCCACAATGTAACCAATATTGATCCAGAATATGTTATTATGATATTTTCAGAATATGTTTCAGGATTGTATCAGGACAATGTCAGGATTATTATTATTACAATTATTTATTAAAAATGCATTATATGTATATATATGAAGACATAAAGTTTTTATAAAAGTAATTATTTAAAAAAAATATTATTTATGTTAAAGAGTTTATAGTTTATGTTATATATATATGTATATTTTATTTCATACGTTCAAAATGAAAATTTTTATGTTTTGTATATCTAACGGGTTATAATTAATAAATAAAGCTTGATTCATTTATGTATAATGCATTTTTAATAAATAATAATTTAAATAAATAATTGTTGATAATCCTGACATTGTCCTGACACAGTTCTGAAACGTATTTTAAAAATACCATAATAACATTCTGGCTCAAGTAGCAAGATGATGCCATTATGACGATGCTTTAAGGTCATTTTTCGTCATTTGTCGTCAGTGTACTAAATAATGACATAGAATAATGTAACATTTGTCACGAAATATTATCGGCATACATATACCGTCATTTAATTGTCATTTTTTTAGACATTTTTAATGAATAAATAATGAAACATTATTAATTACTATCTTTCTTAATTAACTATAATATATAAATAAGAAAAATATTTTCCATATTTAAGGGGTAACACCTATGCAACCGGCCGTAAATGAGGTCTATTTTTAGGAAAGTTTATAAATTTAATGAATCGCGTTATTAAAAAATGAATTTTATAACTTTATTATACATATAAAAAAGTAAAAAAAAAATTTTTAGAGTTTTAATTATTAAAATGACGGATATACAGCAGCATGAAGGAGACAGTAAAATTGGCATGGCTAGCAGCACAAATGTCATAATTTTTGATTTAGAATAAAAAAAAGTTTTTTTTTTATTTTCTTTACTCAAATATCTACAGAAATACATAGCTGTTTTTGAAAAAATTGATTCTTGGCAAAATGGCGAAAGTACAAAGAAAAAGTTCCATTTTCGTTAAAAAAAGTTGAGTAAGATTAGCTGTAATTCAAAAAATTTGTAACTTATAAAAAAAATCCTACGTATTTCTTTAAAAAATGTAATTTTTTTAATACTGTCAAAATTTGAAATAAATCGGTTAAAAATTGTTTGAGTTCTACTGCTAGCCAATTTTAAAAATGCTGTTTCGAGAAAAACGCGTTTAAAATTTTGAATGTAAATATTTTTAGGTTAACAATTTAACTTCTTTATTTTTCGTGAATTTAGTCTGCAATCCCAGCACTATAAAGTTGCCCTTCAACGACCAGATTGTCATCTTCTTCATCTTTTCTTGCAATTTTTGCTCGAGCGAGCCTTTTTCGCTGCGTCGCTGAGTGAGCGATCGGAGAGCATGATGCGGCTTCGACGCAAAAATTACAAATAACAATTGTGCCCGATAATAATGCTCAGAATTTGGATTATGTGCTGCACATCTCATCATTAAATTATGGCATACGGCAATGCCGTACAGCACAAATATCTAAAACTTTTTTCCGTTCGATGAACTCTTCAATGTCATCGACCACACGGTGGTATTAAAACTTTCATTGTTATTTTGGATAAATCCGCCTAAGCAGCGATTAAGCAATCCATCAGAGCTTAATTCTGTATAAATAGTTTTATTGCTTCGAAAACTTCTATTGATATTACCGGTTTGTATTTATAGTCTTTCAGTTTTTCTGTAGCTTTCGCTATCTCTCCACTTGCACCACGAGTGGCACCACTCGGACATTTCTCGTGCTGAGATCAATTGTCCGTTGAGATCTTGTGTTACTATATTTTTTTTCTCATTTTTTCTATTGAATTAGAATTTCTTCTGATGACTAAACCATAATAAATCACTAGTTGATTTATCAATTTGCTCGTTAGCTGACCTTTTCCTCCCAGAACTTTCATCGTTTTTTTTAAATTTCTCAGCCGAATGCTGATGCGTTTTTGCACGTGATCATAAAAATATTTGGACCTTACGAGCCCTGAACGTTTCGACGTATCGTGCGGTCGGTCCGTCCGACCAGCAGCACTGTGAGACACAGCACGGATCGCTATAACTTTCGAAAAAAATTATGTATCGCAATAAAACCACTTCCACTTCCACTTTTTGAGACCCTAAAGTGTATTTTAAAAGAAAAAAATCGATTTTTTTGAAAATTTTACATAAGTGTTACTCCTTAATACAATTATTAACAAATTCATAAACAAGTAAGCAAAATATATACAACAATTTTCATGAGGAAAATGATTTTCGTTAAACATAATAAGGTTCACGGCTCTGTAATTAAATTATCTACAAGAATTATATATGCAATCGAGATTTTAAAATTGAGACTATTTATACAATATAGTAACATTTATTAACCAGATTTATCATATTTTAAGCTGAAATCCTGTAATCATTTATTTCTTCATTTCAGTAGCAGGTTCCAAATACAGTAGAGGTTAAGCGACATCGAACAGGATCTCCAAGTGGATGGGTAATTTTAGAAACATGCAGTGATAGGAGATACGAGTAAAAGATGTTTCATCAATTTCTCTCATTTTTTTTATTTTTTTATTTTTTTCCACTTATTTTCCGTAAAGGGTGTCACGTATATTATAGATTTTCAGTACTAGCAGACAATATCGGAACGCGATTGTTTTCAGGATGTCCCTGAAGATGCTTGTGGGATATCCTGAAGTCATCCTAAAGTCGTCTTAAGAAAGTCCTCAGGATAGCCTGAGGGTGAATGGAGAACGTCCTGAGGACGTCTCGAAGACGTAATGAGGCGCTCATTTGCTATCCACAGGACGTCCTGTTTACGTTTCAGGATCATAATAGGTAGTTCTTAGAATATCCGGTTTATATAACACAGTCCTGAGGACGTCTTTGTGTATTAGGATATGTTTCGATCCTACGGGGGGGATCCTCACCTTCCCACTCGTGCAATGGACACAGAGGGGGGAGGGAACCCTATCTATTCGAGCTAGAAATTCATTAAAGCAGCCGTGTGCGCTAAGAAACTGCGGAAAGTAAGCAAGCCGTGTGTTCGGCTTAGCCAAGCACCAAGACTAGGTGCTAGGGCCTCCTTGATCCTTACACCGGATTGTCTATGATCCTCTAAAAGGATCCTCCAGGATTTGACCGCTCTTTCATCCGCTTCCTCTCTTAATTCTCTTCTCGCTCTAGAGGAAAGAGAAGCAATCTCCGCTCTACTCTCCCTTTTCTTCTATATAAGGAATAAAAACTCGTCAATCTTTCCGCCCTAATTCTAAAGAGAAATATCTCAGCCAGGAGAGTAGCGCCAACATATGAAATTGTTCTGTACCCACAGATAACTCTTATTGCCAATGTTCTTAGTAGACTCTCTACCTCCCTAATCGTTACCGAGTTATAATTAAGACAATCAGCCCAAATAGCTGCCCCATAGTATATAACTGATTGTATCACATAAAGCTGCCTCCTCTCCTGACCAGGTCCCTTCAGATTGGGCATTAGTCTGCTTAAGTGTTGATCCACAATAAGTGATTTAAGCTTTAAGAAGTAAGAAATTGACCAATTATAATCGAATATGAAAAAAATACTCGACTATGATTGGTCAATTTCTTACGGCTTAAAGATTAAATACTTATTGTGGACCGACACTAACGCGCCTACCAGGCGTCTTGTGCGCGGAATAATATATAAGAGATGCTCCCGTAAGGTACATATCTAAAATGAATCCTAGATATTTAATTTTAATAATTAAATCTAAAGCGAGTCCCCGGATTACAATTTTTGGAAGACATTGAGGCAAAGGGAAACTTTTTTTACAAAATACAGCAATTTCCGTTTTCTCCACTGCTACACTTAAGCCAAGTCTTTCAATCCTATCTATAATATGAGCAGCGAAAAATTCAGCTCTACAAACGGCAACATTAAAATCTCTAGCTATCGCAACCAATAACGTGTCATCCGCGTAGCAGGACATGTGGCGAAGTCATCTTCTCTAAGAATCTGATCATAAGCTAAGATCCACAACAGAGGACTCAGCACCGATCCCTGCGGGACATCCCTAGTAATCCGAAAATTTTTAAGAAAGCCATTCTTGTCTACATATATATATCGCATGACGATTGCTCAGATAAGTCCTAATCATTACGTACAGATAATCGGATACCCTTTTACTTTCTATTGCCGAAATGATCTCGTGCCAATGAATGGAGTTAAATACAATCCTAATGTCGAGATTGACCATCACGGTGTAGCATTTTCTTAGATTTACTCCAGATATATCTATGACTCTTTTAACTGCGTCAATTGTAGATCGACCGCATCTAAATCCATATTGGTAATTGGACAACAATTGATTTCTCTCTAAAAATTTATAGATTCTATTAGCAATAATTTTTTCCAATTCGGCCAATTTCCCGATCGTATTTAATAAACAAATTGGTCGAAAAGAAGATAGAGAATTGTTCGGATTTTCAAAAATTTGTTCGGTTTCCTTAACAAGATCAGTCTAAATATTTTCTCTGCAGGGAAATACGACTCACGGAGGCATCTCGTGAAAAGTATGGCAAAAACTCCCTTCGCTATTTCGACCGCTGGAATAAGAATGTTATAAGAATGTTATGTGAACATCTGGTCCTGGTGACTTTCCGTTATTTCTAAGCCTACCAGCAGCCATTTCCAGCTCTGCAATAGTGACCTCAGGGACATCATCCAGCGGTAAACGATCGAAAGATCTAACCTAACCCAACCTGTATCACATGATAGATAAAAGTAAAAATAATAATAATAATAATAATAATAATAATAATAATAATAATAATAATAATAATAATTTAGCAATTTATTTTTATTATTGATAACGCTGAGAAACTCGTAAAGACGCACGTTGATGATATAAACGCACGACTAATAAATAAATAACTGAAAGATAACCAAAATATAAATATTACTTTAAAATAACATAAACAATATAATATATATAATATATAAACATATATGTATGTATGTATTATACACTATATCATATACAAGATGTCATAAATAGAATGATAACATTTCAAAATTAAGCTTTATGTAGGTATATCTTGAAAACTAAACGAGACTGCCGATTAATTTATAAGGACAAATTGATCAGTACCCTCTATACACCTCTATAACATATATCAAGGTCAAGATCATCGGAGCTGTGTTCCCTAATGAAAATAAATACCAAAAAAATAAATTTTTTGAATACGAACATTCGTATTTGATATAAGTTAATAAAATTTGCTGAAAACTTCCTTTTTTGTTTTTCGGGTTGATGCTTTGGTTGACCTTACATAGAAATGATCTACTTGCGATGCGACAATAATAATAATATTGTAATTCGATAAGGATAATGAATTCTGATAATTAAAGAAAGAAAAAGGCATGCAAGTTAATGCAATGATTAACTACTCGTTAAATTAAGAAAAGAATATCTGGGAAGGTTGCGATTTGTCGGCTCAACTCGTTTTCTACAAGCTTTATTAACAGATTAACAAAAAATGATTAAATTAAGCTGGTGCGTCGTGAAATATTAATTAATTACAAACCGTGGCGCGTATTATTGATTAGATACAAATTGTGGTGTGTAATATTAATTACAAATTGAGGCGTAATCGCGATATCTAATCGGAAGATGAGTATTAATTTGTGTGAAAGAACGGATCAAGAAGTGTTCGCTAATATCGTCTAATCATTATTTCCAACCGCTGGCCTGTGCAATCGAATCGCAATTTCTGCAGTCACGAATTACGATTTTTACAATCGCCAGCCTTGCGGCCGAAATGCAACTTATGTGTCGCGGGGCATGGGTCTCGGAGCAGCGGATTTCATGCTGTGCTCAACGAAAACGAGGCTTTTGTTTAGCATTCTTCATGCTGAGACAGCAGCTGAATGCGCTTCGGGGATCGCGTGTTCCCCTTTTTATACGTTGGCCGGCCGAAAGCTAATTGCGCGGCGTGGGGGCCCGCAGGTGTACCGCTGTTACCGGACAGAATTGTTGCGACATTTTTCTTTTTTATAAGTTTCGGAACGCAGACATTTTTCAAGATTGCGAACCGCTGGGTCTAATGAACTATAGTGTCGAGTTATGATAGCTGTATATAGCATATATACTTTAGGTGTACAAAAAAGTTCTAAGCTTTAGATTTTATACAACCGAAATAACAATTTAAATTTTATATATCTTCCCGTCCTTTTGCGATTTTAAAGCGTTGACATTTCGCCTTCTAAAATGCTATACGGTTTGGCATTTGATGCACATAACCTCAAAAATCAGTAGTGTTCACGATGGCAATAACAAAAGAGCATATTCGATTTTCCATCCACTTCGCGTTTCATCTGAAGAAAAATGCTGCTGAAGCCACTGCAATGATTTGTGCTGCATATGGAGAGAACGCTGTAAGTCATACTACATGTAAAAGATGGTATCAAAAATTTCGCCAAGGAGATTTCAGTCTTGAAGATGAACCGCGTGCTGGACGCCCTCAAAAGATTGAAACGGACGAATTGCAAGCACTGCTGGATATAAACTCTGCGCAAACTGAAAAGGAGCTTGCAGAACAGCTTGGCGTTACGCAGCAAACCATTTCCGTACGTTTACATACGATGGGAAAGGTTTAGAAGGAAGGCAGATGGGTTCCGCATGAATTGTCCGAAGACAAAAAAAATCGTCGGCGTGACACTGCACTCATTTTGCTTTCAAAGTTCCGGAAAAAAGATTTTCTGCACAAAATCATTACAGGCGATGAAAAGTGGATTCTTTATGATAACTCTAAACGTAGAAAATCATGGGTTAACCCTGGTCAACCTTCGACATCGACGTCAAAGTCCAATATCCACACTAAGAAGGTTTTGCTCTGTATCTGGTGGGATTGGAAAGGTGTGTTGTATTACGAGTTGTTACAACCGGGTGAAACAATCACGGCAGATCGCTACCAACAACAATTGACCAATTTGAGTGATGCAGAAGAAAAGAGGCCAAGGACATGGCCCATTTACTGGCCAAGGACATCGTAAAGTGATCTTGCTTCATGACAATGCTCGACCACATGTTGCGAAAGCGACTCAGGACCATATCTTTGCGTTAGGCTGGGAACTTCTCCCGCATGCAGCGTATAGTCCAGACATAGCGCCTTTCGATTACTACTATTCCGGTCGCTGCATCATTTGGCTGATACACATTTCATGAGATTTGAAGAGATACGAAAATGCATTGATGACTTTATCGCTTCGAAGCCGGTGAGCTTCTATCGTCAAGGAATTCGCAAGCTACCCGAAAGATGGCAAAAGGTCGTTGATGCAAACGGGGAATATTTCGCTGATTAATATTTTTTTGTTTGTTTTTGAATAAAGATTGAATTTTACAAAAAAAAGCTCAGAACTTTTTTGTACACCTAATATATATGTTAAATATATACCTATTAAAAATTTCTCATGGTGCTCAAGTTTTATTTTTTATAATAGTACATCTTGTACATGTTCTTTTGACAGTTATCTTAACTAGTCACTATGGTTTACTAGACCCAACGGTTCACAATCTCGAAAAATTTTTGCGTTTCGAAACTCATCAAAAAGAAGTGTTGCAACAATTCTGTACAAAGCAGCGGCGTACAGAGCATGCACGAGTATCAAGTGCAATGATGCCGCCACATGTTAATATATGTATGTGTAATTCATTTGCATATGTTCTACATATTCAATAAATGGACTTGACGATTGAGCAAGATTTACAACTATTTAAAACTATTTACAAGTCAAAAGGAAAATGTTCTGCGGATTTTAATAATCCATATAACATGATTAATTGCATTTGAAAAATCTTATTTATTTCGATGCAGATTGCAAGAAAAAAATTTATATACTTAATTTCTTACTTCTGATGTCATATTTCAATACGGCTGCAGTGAGGCATTAGAAATCTTAATTAATATTTTGTAAATAAATCAAAATTTTATAAATATTTAGATTTAGCACTTTTTATAATAAACTTTAATTCCAAATATAAAGCAAAAAAATTTCGCATTATCGAATAAAAAAACGAAGATTATATAAATATGTATGGAAACAACAATTGTATGACTCCAAATTAGTGTCTATAATAAAAAAAGTAACATGGTTTAAAAAAGAAAACGATAATTAACATATTTTACACTTATATTCTATTAATATTCCAGGTAGCAAACATCATTTTAACGAAAATAACATGCATTTACCACTTGGGATAATATTTATATAATGTCGCGCTCGCGATGGGTTTACTTGCGTAACACTCGCGGCAGGGAAGGAAGAGACAGTTTAAGAAATGAAGGAACACACACTTTATTATACACAGAAGCACGGAAGCTATAACAAGAGCTTTTAATTAAATATAAGTTCACCGCGATTTAAACTCGCACGTCGCGCCGTCGACTCTTAACACAACAACGCTTGATAACCGCTTCACGGCGTTGGTAAGGAACGATCTTCAAGTTAGAAATCGAGGATAGTGCCGAGCGAAACATCGCTCGGTCGTAACAATAATATTATATAGTATTTAATATAATATAATATTGTTACAACTGAACGGTGATCCGCTCATCGTTGCCCCCGAAAATTGGAAAATTGAATGAACTTGCGTGAAATTTGATTGCAATTATGCTGTCTCGTCCGGATGGATTCCGATAATCATTGCCAATATTGACGATATGATGTCATTCAGTAGAGTTGCGAGAGCGTTCTGTTATTATTACTGATGCCACTTCTGCTTTGCAATAATGGAACGATGTCTGCAGTACTATGAATATGGCATATAAAAATATATAAATATAATCTATAGAAGAAATATAATAAAAATATAACCTATTTTATTTCTATTCCTTTGATTAATTGCGAGGTTGAAGTCCAAATCTATCATAAATTAAATCTATCATAAAATGAATGAAAAAATTATAATAATAACAGAGTTTGCGAAGTATTTAATGGAATGCTGACTCAAAAAATAGCGACTCAAAAAATGAAGAAAACATTCCATTATTAATAACTAAACCAAATATACCACATTTTCGTTGTAATAATTACTTGGAGAATGTTGTACCTTTGTATATTGACAAAGAATGTCAAATGCACATTCGGTAAATACATAACAAGTAAATACGAGAAAAACTTATTTGCAGATTGATTTATATATATAAAAATAAGTGTAATGACAAAAATATGTTTGGTAAAAAAAGAAAGAGAAAAAAATTACTGTTTTACTATCTGTTTAATAAATTTTAATAGTTTTAATAGATTTTAAAAATAAATATGAAAGTTATATCATTAGTAGATTAGTCTTTATCTTAATTATTGTCTTAATTATTATTTTATTATTATCTTCTTATTATCTTATTATTGTCTTATTTATTATTAATAATCTTTATCTTAATTATTGTTAATGAAATAAATATTGTAAATGACATCTTGTATAGCTCGTTATTTTTGGTTCAATTTTTGTTCATTTTTTTATTGATTTGAAAATACGAGCGATAATTTATTATTACTTATGATGATACTTCCTATTTGCAATTTTAACAAATCTTATATCATTTATATTACAAATTAAATTAAAATATTTATTATTAATTCTAACATTAAAACGAAAAGTTAGATAAAATTGATAGAAAATATAACTAATTCATTTATAATTTAAAGAAAAACTATTAAAATAATTATTCTTTGTTTTAGAATGAAACGAAATACTTTCAAATTTGTATTAGAATTGTAGCTCAAATGTTACTACAATAATTCTCGCTTCTCGGTATAGTAACCGTTCGGTGCTCTGGAAATGCAAGCCGGATATGCAAACCTGCAAATTCCAAAACGAAGCGCGAATGAAGAACGCGCGCTGCTTTGACCATATATCCGATTTATAATGTGGCGGTCACTGCCTCGCGAACGCACCATCGACACACCGTCGCGCGCAGTCCCGCGCCGGATGGTGGTTCGCGCGCCCGCCACTAGATGGCAAGACGAGAAATCACTTTCTCGTATTTGAAACGCTACTGCGGACACTATATAAGAGCGGCACTCGGCATCGCTTTTCGCCTCAGTCGCCTCGAACCAAGTCATCATTGGTAAGAGCTTGCACTGCGACGCCCTCTGAGCTCTGGAGGCCAGCCCTGGCCTCATTGCTCTACATACGGCAGTTTTTCCTGCTGGCAAATACCGACCCACATTCGGTCGTACTCCCCGCGGCAGTTAACGCCGCGGTTACCTCTCCGGGCTTAAGTCTGACGGCCGTGAACGCCGCCAAACCGGCCTTGCCTTTGACGGCCGTGAACGCCGCCAAACCGGCCATACCTCTGACGGCCGTGAACGCCGCCAGGTCCTTCCGACTCTGCCTCTGATGGCCGTGAACGCCGCCATATCCATCTCGCCTCTCTCCTACGGACGTGATCCTATCAGCTGTGAACACCACAGCCTCATCACGACCCGGAAGGTCTCTCGCGGCCAGCGATGCCGCCCAATCCGCCCGTGTCCGGGCGACCTGCTCCAGGCCGCAATCGCAGCCCGTCGATCTCCATCAGCTCGGGGAGCCGCTGCTCATCCGGAGGATCTCCGCCGGCGTACCTCATCTCCAGGGGCCGCCCACGACGCCTCGACATCCCCCCGAGGTCATCGACGCTGCCTACCATCCCGGAGGCGCCAGCACCACATCGCTCGCTGCCGTTGACTGCGCGGCTACCCACGCCGCAGTCGGCTCTGCCTACCATCCCGGAGACGCCAGCACCACATCGCTCGCTGCCGTTGACTGCGCGGCTACCCACGCCGCAGTCGGCTCTGCCTACCATCCCGGAGGCGCCAGCACCACATCGCTCGCTGCCGTTGACTGCGCGGCTACCCACGCCGCAGTCGGCTCACACACCTCCCTCGCCGTGCACCGACTCGGAGGGACGAGCCACCGAGCGACGAGCCAGGAGTTCACCCGACCGCAGGCAACAACTCCTGGACCTGTTCGGCTCGGATTCCTCCTCCGAGGACAGCCTGCTTCGGCCGCCGACTCCGCCCGCAAGGGACGCGACAAGTCCCTCGATTTCCTCGAGCGCTGCTACACCGGAGCGACCACCGACTCCTGGCCGTTCCTTGGAACTCGGCACACCACCAGATAGTCCGTGGTAGCTCTGCGCAATAGAGTTAGGTCACGTGCATCATCGGCCGCCGCGCCGTGACACTCGCCGTTTTTTCGCCGAGGCCGCCACGCAGACCACAGGATTGCCACCGGTACCGGTCAAGCCTACAACACTCACCCCCCGGCCGCGCCGGGGAGGAGCTGGGTCTCGAGAGTGACGCAGAGAGCGGCTGCAGGAACTGGCGCGCGCACGCGCAGAAACAGACGCGACCGACTCGCCTACGCGCTTTTCCCGCGGGACCCAGACTGAGTCCCGCCTGCTCATGTAGCATTTTTGTTTCCTCGCTTTTTTTTTTAATATAATGGCTTTTATTTAACTCTGCATTCCTTGATTGTTGGCGTGCATGCAACCTTCCTGCAACATATCCTTCAGCTTGCGCTCTTATTATCCAACGCATTGCGATACTTGGCTGCTACCATTCCGCATTGCTTGGTGCTGACACTCACATCGCTGGTCGAGGACAGATACCCTCCACGGACCGAGAACCAGCCTTCAAAGTCGATTGCGAGCGACGCAGTGCAACAGGCCACACTCAAGCGCGAGACGCGACACACAACGCGCAATCGCCATCCACGCCATCAAGTGTCACACCATACCACAAATTCGCAACTAAAACTGGCGACTCACACACATCGCCACCATAATAATTATAATGTGATGAAACGCGACACTGCGAAACACTATAAAAACGGATGCTAAATCGCCGAGAACGGGCAGTCACAATAAGTAACAGGGCAGTCATATTATGTAACGGGCAGTCGTTATCAGTAACAGCGAGATTCACACGAAACATTGTCAAGAAGTTGCAACTAATAAACTAGCTAATTACTAAAAGTGAATAATAGTATTTGACCAGAAGAACTTTCCATCAACAATCCTGCTCGGAGTACTAACTCCTAGGCTCGGTGAACCCAACTTTCCCTAAATTCAATCTTGTAACCCATCCGGACTACAACAGAATTATTAACACAACAACTATCTAAACAGGTTTGCCAGGTAACCGATAACATCTGAAAAACAATTATTAATTTCTATTTGGATAATGACTACATCAAATTCCTAAAGGTTTAATAAACAATTTAATAAACATGGAAAGATATAGAAACATAAAATCACACAAGAAATATCAACACGAAGAGCCAGCTTTGAATAATGCTTGTCTTTAATTAGTGTTTTCACTGTCTTTAATTAGTGTTTTTATGTCAACATATATTCTCTTATTATTACTATTATTAATATACGTTATTATTAATGATATTTTACAATAAACTATTCAGATGTGTTTCGGACAGATTTGACGTCGATAAAGCTGGCGAAATGCACAGAAAGTTGTTAATGCTTTATGTGCAAAAGTAGGAATGTTTATTCGCTGGACAATAAGACAAGAAGCAGAACAAAATATAGAAAAAATAGAACAGTTATATGGTTTTCCAGGTGTTATTGGTGCAGTAGACGGAACTATAAAAATTAGTGCACCAAAAGGTAATAATGAATCATATACAGGGTATTCGGAAAATGCCGGCACCCCTAAATAACTTTTGAACGGATAGAAATAATTGAATGAAATTTGAAGGGCATTTATAGTATCAAAAAATTTATCTTTTGACATAAGATGCAATCCTAAGGGGCAATCCCTCACCCTCGGAGGCTCAGGGGTAAGATATAGATTAAAAATCTTAAATGGAATAATGGATCAAATGAGCTTGTTTAAAAGAATAAAACCTTTCCAATAAACCCATTTACGATTCTCACCCATGAGGGCGGAGATGGTTTATAAATTTTAAAAAAGACAGGGCTCAAATAAAAATCTCTCGAAGAGACTTAGGCCTCCAGTCATTTGCACTTTTCATTAAAATGTGTGTGCATGTTTTCATTAGCGTTATTGTTATAACGAAAATGGGGGTGGGGGGTTGCAAAGGGACTCATTGGAAAGGTCTTTCAAAGGCCTTTCAAATAAACTATTATTTGACCCATTATTCCATTTGATTTTCTATATCTTATCCCCGAGTCCCCGGAAATAGAGGGTTGTTGCTCTTATATCAAAAGATAAATTTTTTGATACCATAAATGCCCTCCAAATTTCACTCAATTATCTCTATTCATTCAAAAATTATTTAGAGATCCCGGCACTTTCTGAACACCCTGTATAAATAGGAAAGGATTCCATTCCGTTCAATAACAAGTAAATAGTTAATAAACATTTATTAATCTTTAATATTTTACTTTTAAATTTACTTCATCGCTATAAATCTTTAGCATTGTTATAAATATTTAGTTTTAATAATAAAATTATTATTCTTATTGTTTATATTATATATAATTCTTTTTTTAGAGGATCTGATAGCATACAACGCTGATTGGCTAATTAAATAAAAAATTTTTTGATTGGTGATCCATTATAAAATTCCTAAGTATCGGCTGATGTGAGTGAATGTATGCTATCGCACTGTGCGCTAACGGAACCCTTCCAATTTTTTTCAAGTCATTTGTGATGCACAATTACGTTTTATCCATTGTTACGCAGAACAGGTTGGTTTTGTTGGTCTTTTAGAAGTATTTTAGACACACTTCCTATGAAAAGAACAGACTTAATACCAAAATATATTATTGTCTGTTGTATATTACATAATATCTGTTTACTGAATGGTGATATAATGGACATTCCTGTTATCATTAATGAAATCTAATATAGGAGAATCACAAATAGTACAAGACGATGCTGCACAAAGAGAGGGTGCAGATAAAAGAAACAATTATGTATTTATTGTTAAATATTTAAATAAAATACGAAAAATACATGGTATTCTAATTTCATCTCGACATAATACTTTTCTTAATTAAAATTGCAATATATGAATCAAGATATAATTGCAAAATATTGCATATATTATTCTGAATGATATATTTTGCGTAGATAATGTTATGGACACTATTTTGTTTTCAGTTTTGTATTATTATGTAGTATTTGTTATTATTCTTAGAATAAGTATAAAAATCACATAAGTCTATATTGTAGTATAACAATTGGAAAAAATACGTAAGAAAAAAATAAACATGTAAATATGTGTTTAGATTTATGTTATACAATTTTGCGAGTATGTACTAACAATGCAAAATAAATTTAATTAAGAACATTCCTCAGAAATCAAAAAATAAATATCATAACATAATGAAAAAAATTAATTGGCTGTTCAAACTTATACTCATTACAAATATACACTTTATGAAGTATACATTTATTATAAGATTATATTTAATCTAAAAATAATAAATACATTAGGATCCACTGATTACTCGGATTAACATTATCGAGTTTTGTATTAAACTTTAATGCTAGACTTTTCAAACAAAAAATAAAATCTCTAATCTCTTTAATAAAAACAAAAAATAAAATTTCTAATTATCAAGTGCGACATGTACCATACTTTTAAAAAAAGTAAAAAATAACGCCTAGTTCACGCGCCCCTTTTCTTATTTATGTAAAGGAAAGAATTTTATACAAAAATGTTCATCTACAAAAGTCTTTTTAGTAATAATTTTATATTGATATTGTTACGTCGTGTCGACTACACGATTCTTCTCTTTCGAGAATTTCAGTTATTAAAATTTAACTAAATAAATAAATAGTTGCCAAATCTCTATTCTGTTGAGGAAACCAAGATGCAGGAAATAGAAAATGATAAGCATGTGCGCGGCGAGTCACGCGGATAATTTTTTATAATTTTGGAAAACGCGCGGGTTGCCGCGGCTGGAATTAATAGAATAATCTATTACTTTATTTTTCTAGAAAATATGTGCAGTTGGTCACGTAGGCATCAATAATATAAAGAATTTCCTCAACAGAATTATATATATATATATAGCGCCCTTAAGGACACAACGTTCAGTTCAGATTCTTTAGTCAGACAGTCGGTCACTCTGTCACTTTGCCAGTGCGCGATTTTTCGTGTGTGAAATTGCAAGCTTCATCGGTCTGATAACCAATATTCTCGATCCTCAGACTCATCCTTAAACAACAATTCCTGCCGCCTACTACAAGAGTAAGTCGAAATCTTTTTTTTATTTATTTATTAATTATTTTTCCCTCATATGGTTACGATGCGGTACGAGTTTATTTCGAGATCGCAAAACTCCGCTACACGGTTTCTCTTAGCTTTTTAACCTTTTTCTACACTTTATCCCATTTTCTCTCTTTTTCCTGCCGCCTGTCCAAGAGTTCGCTTTAAGATATGTGGTCGCCGAAAACTTCAGTGAATTCTCTTTCTCTCTCTTTCCACCTGTCCAGGGTTCGTTCCAGGATACGCAGTCGCCGAACCATTCGGTGAATATTTTCTTTCTCTCTCTCAATCTCTTTTCCTGCTGCCTGTCCAGAGTTCGCTCCAGGATACGTGCCCCAGGTCCTCAAACAATTCGATGTATTATACCACTTCTCTCCTACTTATAATGTTCCGATCCGGATTACCGGCTCTTCCCGGCCAGAAGCGGACGAAGAGAGCCTTAAAATACCTAAGGCACAAATCGAGCAAAAGACTTCGCCGCGCATCTGCTCTCGCGTCGGAAGAAGTTATTGAAACGGACATCGCCGTTCCTCAGGTCGCGCTTGCAGACATCCGCGGAATTCTTCCCGATCGACTTCCTTCCTTCCGTTGAACAACCAGGCTACGACATCGAACATTCAAAATTAATTAACGAGCTGGCGGAGTTAGAATATGTTTTCAGCTTCAGAGTCTCTCTCCGAATCCTTTTCCCGCCTTTTCCCCGACGTTCCCTGCAAACCCCTGAGTCGCCCTATTTATCCTATAGAGCCCAGCTACTCATCTGTATCACGATCCGCCACACAATCTCTCATTTTAGATTTTAGTAACCTATCCAAGTCCCTGAGAGCGTGAAGAGTATTCTTTCCCCCCCGAGTTATTAGAAGAATCCTGCCTCTATCGCGATTTGGAAACCCCTTCTCCAGAAGAGAACCAAGACTACTCCCCTCCATAATTCATTGTCAATAATAACTCACATTCATATTCATGCTAGCTTAAGTTTATTTAAGAGTTTGTTATATAACCGGGTAGGAATATCATCTAGAAATTATAATCCAAATATTTACGTGACCTATGCTAAAATCCTACCCGATGCCCTCCGAACCATTGTAACACTCGCAACCACATACACACACAAACTCGAATAAATGCCATATATATATATATATATATATATATATATATATATATATATATACATGTGCGTGTGCGCGCGCGTGTGTGTGTGTGTGTGCGTGTGTGTGTGCGTGTGTATATGTATGTCTTAGATAAATGTACTTGGAAACTAAAGATGATGATTGTATAAATCTTTGTAATGTTACTAAATTGTACTTGTTCGAAATCATCAATTAAATGTAAATTCAATATACTTGACGTTTTATCATTTAAAATTCTCCCTCTTTCGTTCCACGCTACTTTAAAGATCGAACGAGGTCCTATCCCAGGTAAAAGGGACTAAGTTCCCTGACCTAAAAACGGACAATTAGCGCATGTCTGGGTCATGGTATCACAGCGAGTCCTTCATCGCTGACCTAGTGTCGAGGCGTAGACAGTGCGTTTGATTCGAGGACTGACTCAAAGGTTTATCAGTTGACCCTCGAAGGAGCAGCTGTTCCGTCCTTCCGAGCCCTGTATTTCGTTCTGTATTTCGTTATTTCTTTAATTTGCTAATCCTTTAGGGCTGGACGTAACAGTATAAAAGATATCAAGAACTGGCGTCAACTTCTAATTTAATAAAATAAGAAGAATTTTACAGTGAAATATGTCTTATTTTGTAATTCATTTTTATTTGAAAAGTCGTTTCATTATTTCTACAAAACACATGATAGCAAGAAATGGCACAAACTTTTAATCCCATAAAGTAAAAAAGAAATTTTCGAAAGATGAAGAAAGATGTTATCAATCTAAAATTAATGTCAATTTGTAATCGCCAAAATTTTATTGAATTATTGTAGCTGTGTTTATATAAAAATAAAATATAAAAGAAAATCTGAGTGTAAGAAAAAAAACGACGTACAAAACTTGGCGCGCATTACAACTATTTTTAATAATAACATTGAACTATATGACAGAAAAATAGAAAACAGTTGAATTAAAATTTAATATATTTTCAGGTTCTTTACTTATACTTTTATAACTTATTTTTTTTCAATATGAACTAAATTAATGAAATAAAAAATTAATAAAATATATAATTAACTATTAATTAATGAAACATTTTTTACATAAATAATGCAAGAAACATAAGAGTTTATTTTATTAGAATATTATCCAGTGTAAACACATGTTTTAATATTTATTAATAAATTCTTTTTAACATTATATGTTTATATATAATGTTAAAAAAAATGATATAAATAAAAATTATATAAAAAATTTTTGTTACGTCTAGCCCGGGGTAAATTGAAAATTGAAAATTAAGAATTGAAGAAAAATGCAAACGAGGGGGGGGGTACAAATGGGCTTGGAAGGATGTGAACAGTTGCTCTCTCGAAGGCCAAGCGTGGAAACGTGATCCTTCGAATCCGAGTGCACTGACAAGTCTCGGCACTAAGTCAGCGATACGAAGTCTCGCGTATAGCGTAGTCACGCTATGACGCTATTCCACAGACGTGCGTGGTCGGTCAAGAAACTTAATTTCTATTACCAGGGATAGACCTCCTGCAATCAGTGAGATGGGGGAAATGAGACGAGGAGTTTTAAGAGAAATTAAAATTAAATTAAATATTTAATATGGTTAATGTTGTACATGTTTTTGAGAAGCAAGAGAAATGATGGGCGAGTGGTGTGCATGTATGTTATTGAGTGTTACAGTCATTCGGCGGGCATCGGATAGGATTTCTAATAGGGAGAGTGTGAGTGGAAGAGTAAATCAAGCGATGATCTTACCCAGTAATACATTACAAATATGTTTGAGAATAAACTTAAATTAATAAAATGGAAATATGGCATTATTAGTTAATGTGTGCGTGCGTGCGTGCGTGCGTGCGTGCGTGCGTGCGTGCGTGCGTGTGTGTGTGTGTGTGTGTAATGGAAAATTAAGGAGGAGAGTAGGCTTGAATTTATTCTGGAGGAGGAGTTGAGAGATCGAATAATTCAGGAAAATCTATTTCAAAATTTGGAAACAGGGGTTCTCCGTCATCAGAAAACAAAAGATCGGGGGGAGGGCTTCGAAGTCGATGATAGGTTCGGGATCGAAAGCATAGAATGGATTTTCAGAGGAACCGGTAAAAAACTCAGGGAAAAGTTGGGAAAACGTGTCGAGAGGAAAGAGAATAGTAGGTTGATTGTGAAAGAAAAGGAGAGGGAGATTCAAGAGGGGTGAGAAGAGGTTGACGGTGACGATTCGGTTGATTGTTTCGTATATGGTGTTTGGTATATAGTTTCGTTCTTTTTTGTTTCTGGCTCTGAACACCCGCCTCCACCATTATAATGACGACGGGATCGTTTTAATAAACGGTCAGATTATTGGATTTTAGAAGGCGGCACTTCTGTTTGATTCACTACAGGGGGAAGGAAAAAATAAAG
This sequence comes from Pogonomyrmex californicus, assembly GCA_024349325.1. Taxonomy (NCBI): domain Eukaryota; kingdom Metazoa; phylum Arthropoda; class Insecta; order Hymenoptera; family Formicidae; genus Pogonomyrmex; species Pogonomyrmex californicus. The sequence goes on from JAECZD010000011.1 coordinate 263,434, forward strand.
TAAGAGAAATTTCGCACTTTAGTAAAAGTAGGAAAAGGAAACTAGGAGAGACAGAGACAGAGAAATACGTAGATAACGGGTTCGGCAGCTTTCAAGGGCCTTTAACGAAATTCGGAAGTCCCAAGTAGTCCGCATCGGTATGAGAGAGAGAGAGAGAGAGAGAGAGAGAGAGAGAGAGAGAGAGAGAGAGAGAGAGAGAGATTGATTAATTGATTGATTGATTGATTGATTGAACTTTCTCAGCTATTTCATATACATATACATAATTATTATACACTATTTACCACATATACTTTCAACATTCTCTTAAACGATTCAATTTTTATGCACTGCTTTATCTCGGTTGGCAAAGAATTGTATATTTTTATTCCTTCGTAAAACAGACTCTTTTGCGCACTTCTAGTTTTACGAAATGTTAATACAATGTTTCCGGCCTGTCTCGTTTGTCTATCACATTCACTTCCCATTATTTTTAATCTATTACTTAACGCCATCGGTGCCATGTTATTTAAAATTTTAAAAATAAATACCCCCACATTATAATATAATCGCTGCCTTATGGACATAAACTGCAGTGCCTGCAGCATGTCCTCAACTTTGGTATATCTATTGCATTGCAAAATAACTCTCAGGGCATGATTTTGAGCTACTTGAAGTTTGCTCAATTGCGTTTCTCCCATTCCAATTAATAGAGTAGCACAGTACTCAAAGTGAGGTGCTATGATCGACTTATATATAATACATCTAGTGTACGCTACGAAGTTACCTATTCTATTTAAAAAACTAGTCTTTTTTCCTATTTTCTTTAGCATATAATCACAGTGATCTTTAAATTGGAGCTTATCATTGATAATTACGCCAAGATATTTTATTTTTTCGACGCGTTCCAACTTATTTCCGTTCGAGCATCTCAATATAATATTACCTTTTTGCTCCTTTCTTACACTTCTGATTATCATGTATTTTGTTTTATTTGCATTCATTTTCAACTTATTTACACTCATCCACTCTTCTACTATGCTAAGTACCATGTTCATTTTCATCTCTAATTCCGCATTACTTTCCCCACTTACATATACTAAAGTATCATCTGCAAACATTTTTATATTGCATTCTTCTGGACAAAATTCTACTAAATCGTTTATATAAATTATAAACAGTAAAGGCCCTAGTACCGATTCTTGCGGAACTCCATATTCCGTTTTGATACACTTTGATCATTGATTATTAAATCTAACTTGTCGTGTTCTATTGCTTAGATATGATTTAAACCACTCCAATACCATCCCTCTCATTCCATATTGATCTAATTTTCCCAATAATCTTTTTCTATCTATCGTTTCAAATGCCCGTTTTAAGTCCAAGAATATTACTCCTATCATTTTTCCCTCACTAATTATCAACTTCCAATCATCAATGACATTTTGTATCGCTGTTTCACACGAATGATATTTTCTAAATCCCGACTGATGTTCTGTTATAATATCATTACTATGCAAGTACTTTTCAATTTGTTCCTTTACAACTAATTCTAAAACCTTCTCATAAATTGGTAATATATTAATTGATCTATATTTACAGGCTTTCTTTGGTTTTTCTATCTTATGAATCGGTATTATCGTAGATGTTTTCCATCCCTCCGGACATATACCATTAGTGACTCATTTATTACTCTTAATAGTTCATCTTTTATCATTTGAAAACTTATTTTTAATATATCGCTAGATATCCCTTCATCTGTTCCCTTCTTCTGTGGCAACGCCATAACAATTTTTTCTAATTTCTGTACATTTATGCATTCGAAATTTTCAATTATGTCCCTGCTTTCTATAACAAATAGTTTTTGTACTTTTACTTTTATAGTTTTTGTACTTTTGTCATTTTTTCTTATAGATTCTATTATTTCCGTAATACTCTGTATATAAAATATATTAAATTTATTCGCTAAAGTACATTCACCTACATTCTCTAATATTCCGAAATCTATATTATTAATTTCTCTTGAACCCATAGTCTCTCTTCTTATGACTTCTTTTAAGGTTTTCCACATTAGAACAGGATCATTTTTATTATCATCTATCATTTTTTCATAGTATTCTTTTTTTTTTATTTCTAATTAAGTTAACTACCGTATTTCTTTCAATTTTGAACTGCAGCCAATCTTGTTCATTGCACGTATATATTGCTCCCACATATGTTTCATCTCTTTTATTTGTAGCTAATTTTATATCATCCGAATACCATTTTTTCCTTTCCCATAACTTTGGAATTTTAAACTTTTTCTTTGGTGCTATGATATCTAATGCCGCTACCATATTCTGAACAAACTTCTCTGCTCTTTCATTTACCTCTAAATTACCTCTTTGTTCCAATCTTTTCTCTATTTCGTATAAAAATTCATTTATTTGAAATTTGCTGAAATCCCTACTAATAAATTCAATATAGTTTATCTTATTATTACTTATATTAATTTCAACGCTTATCCATGAATGATCTGTTACTTTTGGCTTATCGTATACTTTACAGTTTATCTTGGTATTTGCGAAAACTAAATCTATCAAAGTTTGACTGTTTTTTGTGATCCTCGTCGGCTTATCTACATATTGCTTCATGCCCAAGCATGACATTTCATTTATTAATTTTTTCGCGTAAAACATATCCGTCATTAAATCTATATTAAAGTCACCTAGCATAATACATTGACCTTTCGTTACTAGAAGATCCATTATATCCTCTAGAAATTTTATAAAATCGCCATCTGAAGCACTCGGTGAATGGTACACAACTATAATCACGCCTTTGTATATATTATCTCTCATCTCAACCGCAACGCACCAGCAGTTAGATTCTATCTTCTTCTTCGCTATTACCTGATATTTGATATCTTTTCTTATATAAATCACAACGCCTCCTGTGTTTCTGTTTTCCCAATCGCATCTAACTAAATCATATCCCGGCACATTTAATTCACTATCTTCGATTTCCGGGACGAGTCTGGTCTCCGATAACGCCATGATTGCCAGATTCATCCCCTTCATGTAATCTTGAATTTCGTCTTTGTGCACCATAAGACGTTGCGTATTCGTGTATACAATTGACTCCTTCCGTGATTGCTATTTAGTAGGCTAAACTTGTCTGTATTATCGACAAAACACAATAATTTTTGTATCGCTCTCATTTTTTATTAACTTTATAGATCTGGAAATCCTTTTCCACAATTAAAATTTATGCATTAATACGTGCTTAACATATAAATTTGATACCAAAAACGAGAGAAATTTTAATAATTTAGATCTTTTTTATCATTTCCTACCATCGAGAGCTGTCACTTGATGAAAGTATGTGCTTAATATAAAAGTTCTGCAGTCTGTATTTACACGGTTACTATTGCTAGACTATTAGTTTTTAGGAAGAGACGACGTAGAGTTCTTATAATCAGGCTTAGACATTTATTACGAATCGGGGAGTATCACAAAAATTCGTTTATATGTGTATGTGCGAGATGGATATAGTAGCTGTCAAAAGCAAAAAATTAGTCGACGAATAATAGGTAGAGGGCATTGTAACGTGTCGCAAGCGCGCACAAGAAATGCGTTCACAAAATACATAAAATATGTAACACACACAAAAGAAAAGAATAGAAATATTATCCTACTCTCGCGCTCGACGAACCGTGAGAAAAGAATAGAAATACTGTCCTACTCTCTCGCGCTCAATGCGCCGTAAGAAGAGAATAGAAATACTATCGTACTCTCTCGTCCACGCTGCGCTGGTCGAGCGTCTCCGACGTTTCTTGGTTACCGCTGACTATTGTTGATATGTAGCGTATGAATTGAAAAAAATAAGCAGATATTAATAATGTGAATGAAAACGGAAATCGTTACAAATGATGATTGTACTTTACATATAATATTTATTATAATAAGCGATTATATAATTTTATCTAAATAAATTTTAAATAATATAATATATGAAAATATATAAAATTATTTTATAATATATTTTCCGTTATTTTCTTAAAAATTCAAAGTTTGCTATGTTTTGAGTAATTAATAAATTAATTAATAATGTGATATTAATAATGTAATGTGAACCAAAAAGGGAAATCGTTACATATGATCATTGTACTTTACATATAATATTTATTATAATAGTATGAGTCACTAAATGAAAAACTCTATAAATTGGGAGAATTATGTAATTGAATGTTTTGAATAAATTTTAAAATTGTGATAATCAATTTTTTGAGCTTGGGAATTAGGTTATAAATTTTACAAATAGCGTTAAGATGTTCAATTCTCATTCGATTCTTTTTCTTTTGTTATTAACATACTGTAACAACAATGGAAAATATTCTTTCAGCTTCTGCATTGGAATGTGGACGTAAAAGAGCTGTATGTATAAATATTTTTATAATAGGAAATACTGGTTCGCCATTATCTTGTGTTTCAAAAGAATCTCATACTAATTAAAATAAAAAATTGATGAACTGAGTTAGAACAACGATGTATTAAAAATATAAAATTTGGGCTCTGTATTTAATATGCGCCACAAATCTTTGAAATATATGTTTCATTTAATTATATTATTTTCTAACTTAAAAAAGAATAATATTAATTATTATTAATTATGCAGAACATAATTATTTTAATGTTGCTACTTATTTAGCTAATGTTGCTAATTATTTTATTGTTGGCATTACGGGGCGCGTCGATCGAGGTTGCATGAATAATACAGTAGAGGTAAAAAGCGCTCCTCCAAAAAAATAAAAAAAAAAGGGAAGCAGAATTTCGAAGGAAAGGAGGAAAGATAACCAAGAGAAAGCGTAAAGAGAGAGATACAATGGAGAGGCAAGAAATCTTATGAAGGAATTATAGAAAAAGAGGCAAGTAAAGGAGGAGTATATAATATAAAGTTATATCCACGTCATTACGTGGACAAGATAGCAGAGAAGGTAAGGCATTTAGTAATTCTCACCTGCAAGATTAAGATTGATAAAGTAGGAAGGAACTGACAGCGGTAAACAGAGGTAGGAAAAATAGATTGATCGATAAATCAGGAAACGATAATGAATAGCATGAACGAACAGAGGACAACACAGGAAGAGAGAACGTCGAGGGAGAAAAGAGAAGGAAACAAAAAAGGAAAAACAATTTTAGACCACCTAATACCAAGGTCGAGAGCGGAAAGTAAGAGGTCGATCGATATTTTAAACAAAAGAAGAAGAAACGAAGAAGAAGATAGAATCGAAGCGAAAAGGGAGTTTTTAAGAAAATTTGAAAAAGCAAGGAAAATCACAAGATCACCACTAGGAAGAAAAACACATTATAAGGAAGAAAAAAGATCGATGACGGAAACAGAGGGAGATGCAAAAGAAGAACAGAAATATGATGGAAGAATACATAAGAACAATAAACAAATTTATGAAAGACATCAGAGAAGAATTGAAAAATGCAATAGGAGAAATAAAAGCAATCAAAGATGAATAAAGAAAGAAAAAGGAAAAGTGGGAAAGAAGGATCAAGGAAGCAGAGGACAAGATAAAAAATTTGGATTAGGAAATAGAGAAAATAAAGATTTACGGAAAAAATTAGGAAATTAGAAGAATTAGAAGAGACAAGAGAGAGAAGAGAAAGAAGAAATAATATTGTAATAAAAAGATGGATGCCAAAAAGAGAATCATTAGAAGCGGCGGTGAAAGAAATGTTAAAGAATGAACGTCGACGCGATTGTAGAAGATGCATACTGGACGAGAAAAGGGGCAAACATGATAACAGTAAAAATTAAAGGCAAGGACCAAAGAAGAGAAATTATGATAAAGGAAAAGAATCTAAAAGGTAAGAATATATTCATAGATAATGATTTAACTTGGAAGGAGAGGCAGGTGCAGAAGGAAATACGCATGATAGCGGAAGCAGAAAAAGAGACGGGAGCCAAAGTGAAGATCAGTTATAGGAAGCTGAAATTAATGAAAAAAAGTTTATATGGAAAGGGGAGGAGAGGTTAAAAGAGCAAAATTTTTGGAGCAGACAGAGCTCCGTAGGCTCATAGATAGTGAGCAGACGGAGGGAGAAAGAATCATTCCGCCGGAATCTGCGAGAGCAAACCACGGGGGAGGGTGAAGCAGAAAAAAAGAAAGCAGAGAAGCAGAAGAGAGACAAAACACAAGGGCTGGGACACAAAAATATAGGAAAGGAATACAAAAAAAGAAGATGAAAATAAAGGAAATAAAAATGTAGAAATAGGAGTAGAAACAAGAAAATTTAAAATTGGCTTCTGGAATGTTACAGGATTAGACAACAAAGACGCGCAATTTTGAGAATATATCAAAGAGTTCGACATAATCGGAATGGTCGAAACGTGGATAGAAGAAAAAATTAAAGCTGGAATAAATTAAAAGAACGTATGCCGGAGAATTTCAACTGGAGTATCAACACGCTAAGAGAGAGAAGAATAAAGGGAGAGCGATAGAAGGAATTATCACAGGAATAAAGAAGAATATCGAAGAGAAGAACAGGACAGAAACAAAAGAAAAAAAGACCGAAAGAGTATACGTAAGGAGAGTAATTATAGGAAAAAATAAATGGAAAATAATAACAGTATATAATAACAGTATATAAGGAATAACCGAATTTATGAGAAATCAAAGTTTTAATACTCAAAGATAATGAAGGAAATCTTTTACTAGGAGGTTTCAATGTCAGAATAGGAAAAGAAGGAATGCTTATTTGGGGAGATGACAGAGACGAGATGGGCAGAAAACGGACAAGACATTAAACGTCGAGGGTAAGAAATTTCTAAAAGAGGTAGAAGAGAAGGGATGGGACATTCTGAACGATAATATAACTGGAGATGAAGGAGAATTTACGTACATAGGTGCAGGAAGCAGCTCAGTAATTGAGTATGCGAAACACTGAGACAAGAGAAAAGATTGAGAAACTGGTAGTTGAAGAGAGAACAGAATCAGACCATTTACCAATTGTGCATATATACAGCCAGAAGGCATATATACAGGCAGCGCGTATAAAATACGCGCTCGGGATACAGGCTAAAAAGACAGGAGCATAAACTTTAAATAACAAATATGGACAAAAGAAGGAATTATGAAGTTTAGGGAAATTTTAAGATCTCGGAAATTTAAGGAAACAAACCTGGAAGGAGTATGGATGGAGCTAAAAGAAGGGGTAAAAGCAGCTGGAGAAAACAATATTTATTAAAAAAAGAACTCTAGATGAAAAAAAGTGGTGGAATAAAGAATGCAAAGAGAAAAGAGAGAATTCAAGAGATTTCTTAGAAGAGCAAAGAAGAACAAAAAGCTATTAGAAGAATATAGATATCATAGACAACAATACCAGAATTTCTGTAAGAATAGGAAAGAAAAATTTAGAAAAGAAGAAGAAAAAATAAAGAAAATCAGTACAGAAACAGAATAGAAATATATAAACATGGAAAGAAAAAAAGAAAAAAACATATCAAGACGAATTACAAAAGATGAATGGAGATAACATTTTATGGGATTTCTCCGAGGAACAGAGGAAAGAAAAACGGTAACAAAAAAGAAAGAACAAATATTAGATGTAGGAGATGAGATCACTCTAACGGAAATGGAAAACCAAATAAAAAAACTGAGGAAGAAGAAAGCCGCAGGCGAAGATGAAGTAAAAAACAAAGCCTGGTTATACTGTATAGATGAGACAAAACACAGATTATTAGAGATCTTACAGAGAGTCTGGAGGGGGGAAGGTTTCAGGAAGGGAATAGTTGGAGGAAGGGAATGATAGTTTCTATATATAAAAAAGGTGACAAAGGCACGAAATAAATATATACCTATCTATCACTCGGCGTTACTTCAGTCAGGATCAATGGTGTGGACGTGAAAGACATGATCTGTTCATATATGTATGCATGGAATGTGTGTGTGTGTGTGTGTGTGTGTGTGTGTGTGTGTGTGTGTGTGTGTGTGTGTGTGTGTGTGTGTGTGTGTGTGTGTGTGTGTGTGTGTGTGTGTGTGTGTGTGTGTGTGTGTGTGTGTGTAGTATGTATGTGTGTATAGGAAGAAATAAAACTATAATATACAATTAAAAATCTATTATTATATTATTAAGACAATGTTTCATATTTTTATACTTTTTAGGTAAAAATTACTTATAACTTTAGGTCATAATTATTCACGAAATATAACAATTTACTCTGTCACAATAATTTCTAATCTTTCTTACTGTTCATTTTTTATCTTATTTTTGTATACAATCATGTAATAATATGAAACAATGGTATTACAGAAGGAAATGTTAAGAATATGGAGATTCAATTGCATTTTAAAAATAATACAGGTTTAATAATATTATTATAATATATTTGCAGCTGAATATGAGGTTGGCACACCAGAACCAAACACACCGTGCTCTTTTACAATACATTCGGGGATAAAGCGTACCGGAAATATATTATCTCCCACTTATCCTGGCACTTATCCGAAGGATCTTATTTGTACCTATCAATTCATTGGACGACCTGGACAACGCGTACGATTGGAATTTCGTGACTTTGATCTGTTTTTTGGAGGGCCACAGTACGTATATATAGATCAAAATATTTCTGTACATTTGAAATTTTCATTAAAAAATCTGTAATCAATAAATAATAGCTGAAATAATAATAAATAATTTTAAAAGTTTAATAAGAAGATCATAAATAAAAATTATTTATGTACTATTTTTTCACACACACACACACACACACACACACACACACACACACACACACACACACACACGCACGCACGCACGCACGCACGCACGCACGCACGCACGCACGCACGCACGCACGCACGCACGCACGCACGCACGCACGCACGCACGCACGCACGCACGCACGCACGCACGCACGCACGCACGCACGCACGCGCGCACACACATACGCACGCACGCACACACACATGCACGCACGCACGCACGCACGCACGCACACATACAAACATTGTCGATCAAAAGTTTCGGGCCAAACAGATTTTACTTCGTATTTTAGATTTAGAGAAAATGGATAAGAGAAACATTAATTATAAACGAATCAATATATTTTACTATCAATAAACATTATTAATGATAGGATAATAGATATACTGTTTCTTGATTTAACAGAAAACAGAAGATGCATGATTATAAATATTGGACAAGGAACTTCAAGTTAATTTAAATCACAAAATTCATCTGAGTTACTAAAGAATACTAAGAAAAGCAATGGTAATATTTTGGAAAAAGTTAATATTTTTGCGGGTATTATCTATGTAAATTGTTAAATGCCATCGTTTCGTGAACATTGCAGTTCATTTAATCAAGGCGAGGAGTAGCCTGATACTGTACTGCTTCTCCGGTGGAGTTTCTTATATACGCTGCATGAGAAGAGGGTAGGAGGGGAAGAAAACGGGGGAAGGAGGTCAAGATTGGCTATAACTATGATGAGGAAAGGAAGGGGGAGTTACTTTTGGTCAATCGGAAGAATGGTTTTCCATATGTCACTTATATTGTAGCCATCTCTATTTGTCGTGAGGTTTTTGAACCTCTATAGCCTTTCTGTACTTCCTTGGGAAATACGAGGTAGTCGTCGCTATTGTGGTTGTTTTGTCAAATAGTATTTTAAATAGTCCTGTTTCAATGTTATGTTCTGATACTGTACTGCTTCTCCGGTTGTTTTATCAAATAGTATTTCAAATAGTACGTCCTGTTTCAATGTTATGTTCTGATAATGCTGACTGTGTGACGTGTTTTAATCTGACACGCGTATAGAGATTCAAAAGCATCACAATTTAAATAAAAATAATGGCTACAATATAAGTAACGTATGGAAAACTATTCTCCTGATTAATCGAAAGTGACTTCTCCCTCCCCTCCTCATCATAGTTATAGTCAATCTTGACCTCCTTCTCCCGTTTTCCTCCCCTCCTACCCTCTTCTCATACAGCATATATAGGAAACTCCACCGGAGAAGCAGTACAGTAGGCTACTCCTCGCCTTGATTAAATGAACTGCAATGTTTACGAAACGATGGCATTATAACAATGTATAATGACATAGATAATATCTGCAAAAATATTAACTTTTTTGAAAATATTACCATTGCTTTTCTTAGTATTCTAAATACTAAGTAAATATAATAAGTAAATGTAGACAAAAATAAGAGAGACATATTTTTTATAAGTGCTGAGTTGTTAAGGGGGTGAAACTCCCCTTAAAACAAATCGGTTTTCTTCTTCCAAAGCAAATATTCTTTCAAAACTTGAAGATACAAAAAAAGTTTTATACAAAAGTTAAATCGTTTCAAGAGTACTTTATAGTGGAAATAAACAAACATTTTTATTTAACTTTTCTTTTTAAATTTCCCCCTCTATTTCATATCTATTTTTTTTATTTTAAAATTTTTTAATGATTAAATTAAAGGTTAATTTTATATAAATTCAACCATGTATGATAAATAAATGATTTTCCAAGACATCATGAATTTTTGAAAAATAACTATAAATATGTATACACGTTATCCATTCATGCGCTCGATTCTTCACGCTGAATGGATTCATCTCATATTGTGCTGACTACGCAAGAAAGCAAGTCAATACAGTATATTGAATACTTTGAAATATGAATTTTATAATAACAACAATAATAATAACAGTAATAATAACAGTGAGTTTATTAAACCGTTAAAATCAGTTAAATATTTTTGGCGATATGTCAAAGTATGTACTGAATACTTTGGACAATTAAAAACAAATTATGATTAAAAAATTGCATTTACAAAATATCATTTATTCGACTTTGATTGTAGATCAGCTAATTGCAATGATCAACGTATTTTATTGGCTAAGATGTATTTATGTCACATAATTTTATTGTCATAATCTTATCTTGTTGCAATACTGTGAAGGAATGTGATGACACATTGTTTTATCTGTGTACATTGGTTGCATTTAAATATTTACTGACTGAAAATTTATAACATATGACACGAATTATATTTCCAGGTATTTACTGATAGTAAACATCGGAACGCAGTTATTAACATGAACAGTGATATAAAAAGATATAGATTGTTACAGCAAATTCGCAGTTCGATACTGACATTCATTCCATTTCATTCTAGTTAATAGATATTATCAGTTGTGAATGATATAAGGTTGAATAAGTATCTACTGTTAAAATTTTTATTATTATTTATATTTATATATTTATATATATATATATATATATATATATATATATTTTTTTTTTGTTTTTACAGTTTTTTACATTGGAATTGTTGGTTTTATTTGTTTTACTTAATTATTCTTGAGTCCCATTGCTTGTGTTCGAGCATGATGATCTTTCTCATATATCTGTGAGCACGATAATTGTACACAAGTATATGGGACCTACAGTTTAACAGTTCCGAACGGCAAATTTTTGGTAAAGAGACATTCATGGTAAAGTTACTTCTCGATGGATTGCCGCTGCCTTTCGAGAGGAGACGAGCGTAAATATTTTGCCGGAAATCGAACCCGAGATCTCTAGACTAGTGCGCTATCTACTATGCCACGCTCGACTCACTAATTTAATTATTAGCGTATGATAAAACAAACAATCTATTAATTTTGATCGCATTTATAAAATATTTACAGATAATAAAGCGTTGTTTGTATATTGTACAATGTATATTATCCTTTTTCTTCATTCAACTAATTTTCTTCAATGGATAATTGTTTCAAAGTTATTAAATTTATTTCAAATAATATAAAAATAATTTTATTTCAAATTTATTATAAATTAAATAATAAAATACTTTTTTCTTTGTCTCTCTCTCTCTCTCTCTCTCTCTCTCTTTCTCTCTCTACTTTATAAAATAATTGAGAATAGGTCGATGCTAATGATGCTGTTACTTGCATGCAAAAAGTCTCTCTGCATAACGCATTTCTTTCACGATCTTTGCAATCAGTATAAATCATACATATTGATATATTAGGTGTACAAAAAAATTCTGAGCTTTAGATTGCATACAACCGAAATAACAATTTAAATTTTATATATCTTCCCACCATTTTGCAGTTTTAAAGCGTTGACATTTGGCCTTCTAAAATGCCATACGGTTTGGCATTTGATGCACATAACTTCAAAAATCAGTAGTGTTCACGATGGCAATAACAAAAGAGCATATTCGATTTTCCATCCACTTCGCGTTTCATCTGAAGAAAAATGCTGCTGAAGCCACTGCAATGATTTGTGCTGCATATGGAGAGAACGCTGTAAGTCATACTACATGTAAAAGATGGTATCAAAAATTTCGCCAAGGAGATTTCAGTCTTGAAGATGAACCGCGTGCTGGACGCTCTCAAAAGATTGAAACGGACGAATTGCAAGCACTGCTGGATATAAACTCTGCGCAAATTGAAAAAGAGCTTGCAGAACAGCTTGGCGTTACGCAGCAAACCATTTCCGTACGTTTACATACGATGGGAAAGGTTCAGAAGGAAGGCAGATGGGTTCCGCATGAATTGTCCGAAGACAACAAAAATCGTCGGCATGACACTGCACTCACTTTGCTCTCAAAATTCCGGAAAAAAGATTTTTTGCACAAAATCATTACAGGCGATGAAAAGTGGATTCTTTATGATAACCCTAAACGTAGAAAATCATGGGTTGACCCTGATCAACCTTCGACGCCAAAGCCCAATATCCACGCCAAAAAGGTTTTGCTCTGTATCTGATGGGATTGGAAAGGTGTGTTGTATTACGAGTTGTTACAGGTGAAACAATCATGACAGACCGCTACCAACAACAATTGACCAATTTGAGCGATGCATTAGAAGAAAAGAGGCCATTTACCGGCCAAGGACGTTGTAAAGAGATCTTGCTTCATGACAATGCTCGACCACATGTTGCGAAAGCGACTCAGGACTATATCTTTGCGTTAGGCTGGGAACTTCTCCCGCACGCGGCGTATAGCCCAGACATGGCGCCTTCCGATTACTACCTATTCCGCTGCAGCATCATTTGGCTGATACACATTTCGTGAGATTTGAAGAGATACGAAAATGCATTGATGACTTTATCGCTTCGAAGCCAGTGAGCTTCTATCGTCAAGGAATTCGCAAGCTACTCGAAAAATCGTTGATGCAAACGGGGAATATTTCGCTGATTAATATTTTTTTGTTTGTTTTTTAATAAAGATTGAATTTTACAAAAAAAAGCTCAGAACTTTTTTGTACACCTAATAAAACGGTGCGGTTTTTCTCCGTCCGAATCGAGTGTGTTTATAGCGCGGATTAGTGCCGGTCGCACGGGTTCGGTTAATTAATCGCCAGAAGTCCGTGTCCAATTTAACAATTAATTTATTGAAGAATTATACGTAGGATGGCTCAGCGTGTCAACATTGGTCACTCGGTGCTCGGCGATGAGTGGGATGCGCGTGGCGAGCGGAAGGATAGCAGCCACCGCTCGCGTTTCCTATCCATCCTACAGGTTAGGCGGGCGAGCGCTTTCTCCCGCGTGCTCTTATTTGTACGACTTTAATATTTAATAACATGAAAATTATTGCGAATATCGCAAAATGTATAAGATATTTTGATTTATCTCGCTCCCGCTCTATCTTCTCACGAGCAATGATGCGAGTGCTTTGGGATATCCTGTATATATAGTATTGTTGCGGCCGTGCGGTATTCCGTTCGGCGCTGCTAAGAAATAATCAATATCAATCGATAAGAGTTTGAATAGAGGATCGGCCCTTGGCAACGCGTCGTTCTCCGACTGTTTTATAGATTTGACGGCCAGATTTCGCGGTGGCCGGACGCGTTTCTGTACCGTTGGTTTAATAAAGAGTGAGTCTTTCCTGAAACAGTGTTCTTCCTTTCCGAAAGCGCTCCGCCGAGTATCGCGATCACGGGAAGTAACGCCGCGAACGCGACAATTTTGGGGGCTCGTCCGGGATCGAATTTTTCGATTCGTGTGTGTGTGTGTGTGAGAGATAATGGCGGAGCGACAAACAGAAGAGACGGGGACTGGACAGGAAGAGACGAAAGGTCGGAGAGTGATCTCTGCAAGAAAAAGGGCCTGTACTCGTGCGGAAGAGCCGGAGGCGTCTCCGAACTTAGAGGAGATTCTTCGTTTAACGCTGGAGGAGCTTCGCTCTCTGAGGGAGGAGCGCGCTCGTCGAGAGACGGAAACATTTTTAATGCCCGGTCCGCAGGAAGAGATTTCGCAACGTTCGATATCAGGCCAGTCATTTCCTTTTTCAAATTTTAATTCCGACTTGAAACTTAAGCCCGATATTTACGACGGTAGTGTTCCGTTGCGCGAATATCTTACGCAGTTTAATTTAATTGCGCGGGCGAATAATTTGGGAAACGCGGAGAAGGCTGTCGTATTAGCGTCATGTCTCCGAGGAAAAGCGCGTGCGATTTTGGAAGGAGGCACGGATTTTAAGAATTCTCAATTTGAAAATTTGGTCGCGCGTTTAGAGCTACGTTTTGGGGAAAATTTATCCTCGCAAAATTATTATTATCAATTTACGAATCGAAAACAGAAATTCGGAGAAGATTTAGCTGCATTAGGCTCGGATATCGAGCGTTTATCTCGATTAGCTTATCCTGAATGTTCTTCCGGAGTTCGTGACAAAATTGCTTGTTCTCAATTTGTAGTTGCATTGTCTGATGTGAATGTTAAACAGACATTGCAGCTAGAAGGGTTAATATCTTTGAGGGCCGCGGTAGAAAGAGCTTTGGCTATTAAAATTATTAGGGAGAATTGTTTAAAAGAGCGGAGAAATTTAGATTTTAAAGAGGTAAAAGAATGTTCGAATTATAAGAGCAATCCTGATTTAAACGGGTTCGAAGAATTTTAAGTAGAGGTTTTCGGGGCCCGGTTTTCCAATTTCGACATTATTTTTATTTCTTGTTAATTGTTTTGAGTTACTGTGTTTTGTTTTATTTTTCTTTAAGCTTCCTTCCGTCGTGAGAAGCGTTGTGGGGAGATCCTCGAGCCTGAGCACCAAGCAAGATCTTCAAGCTTGTGCTTCAAACTGAAAAGAAGTCTGCCTCGCCTCCGGTTTTCCGAGTCGTGGTTTTTCCGGGGGACGATGGGCGAATGCCGAGGCAGGGGCTTAGTGTGTCTTTTAGAAAGACGTAAGGGTCCACGACGATTACCCCCACTTTGCCCGAAAAATAGAAGAGAGAAGTGCGCAAAGCTCAAGACGAAGAGTCAAGAGTGAAACGCGCGAGAATTTCAAGAACAAGATTCTTCTGAAGAGACTGGGATTGGAAGTAGCGGCGCTCGGTAACCTGAGGCAGCAGCCCACGGTAGGGCAGGAAGTCGCCAGTAGCCCAGAAGTCTTTTCCAAGAGGAAGTTCTTGAAAGAGGAAGAATTGTCGGGACCACAATTTTATGAAGAGGGGGGCAGTGTTGCGGCCGTGCGGTATTCCGTTCGGCGCTGCTAAGAAATAGTGAGTCTTTCCTGAAACAGTGTTCTTCCTTTCCGAAAGCGCTCCGCCGAGTATCGCGATCACGGGAAGTAACGCCACGAACGCGACAATATATATATATGAGTATATATGAGAGCAATGAGGACTATTTTCGTGTGTAGATAGAGCTGGCTAAACTGAATCGAAAAGTCCTCTATCATTTTGCAATTTTCGCAATAGTTATTAATTCTTAAAAATCGTATTAGTGTGGCCCACCGGCAAATGCAAGCGCACGATATGATATTCTTGCCCGGCGATCATCGTTGCTAGGAATTATTTTCTTTAAACAATTCGTGCGTAGCTATTGTTATTGTTTCTCCCGTCGGTTAGAATGCAGAGGTATTCTCTAGATTCGCTCAGTCCGTCGGTAATTTTCTGGTAGGGACGGATTGCTCTCACCTCAAGTACTGAGCTCTTTAGGAGCGGAGCGCGGAAGCGCGGCTCATGGGAGCGAGTCTCGATCCAAGGAAGACTTCGGCTGCTCGAAGCGGAGAACGCCACGATCCGATGTTCGAGTAGATTCGGATCGGATCGTGAGCGGTAATGAAACCGCCGTCGCCGCTCCAAGGTTGTTGTTTTTAATTCGCTCTTTTTATTCGGCGGTGTTTGGCGCTATTCGACTGGATTCGGCGATTCGGCGTGGGACGCGGTCCCACGCACAATATGCGGTTGTCGTGTGTTTTAAAATACGCGGATTTTAATACGCGGAACGATGCGTAAAAATAGAATGCACAGTTACAGACATAATTCATTAATTGCAAGGATGATTATAAAATTATCATGTCTTAATTATAGCGCATTCAATCAAAATTGTGTATGTTATTTATACTCTAAAATAGAAATAAAATAAAATAAATTGTTAATATTCTACAGGTTGTGTAAAAAGTTCTTAACCAATAAAATATCTCGAAAGCAAGACATTTGAGAAAAAATATTTCAAAGACATGTATAAAAGTTGTAGAGTTTCAACATAGTACGAAGAAGCCCTCAAGGTCTTGAAATATTATATTTAATCGGTCTCTTTATTCATTACTCCTGTATTGTAGTAGAAAAACCAAACTTTAAGTTGTAACTTAAAAATTGTTGTTTTATAGGATTACAAATAATAAATGTGCGTAAAAGATTTACCTATTTTTTTAAATCCTTTCCTATAAAAAGGAAAATATATCGTTCAAAATTAATTGGAACGTTTTATTTTACATTCGCAGTATTTGTGAAGAAAAGAACAAAACAAAAAAGAGAAATTATTGAATAAATGCAATAAACTATTAATAATAAAAAAATATATTTAGTTGATGAGAACTATTATGGTTATATTGTAATACATTATAATTTGTTCACAACATGTATTTTCATGTTGATAAATGATGAGTAAAATGTCAAATTTTTTGATGTATATTTTATTGCATATACATTGAATCTATTTTGCAAGTAGCGTTACACTTTGACTGCCGAAGAACCTATATACGAAGTACATTTGCGTCTCATTAATGCATTAATCTTGTCAATAATATATAAAACTATGCGTCAGCAAATTCCCTCATAGTGTTGCAACAATAAGACATTATGAGATATAAATATATTTTAGCTAATAAGATACACTAATCATTGCAATTAGCAGGTCTACAATCAAAGTTGAATGAATGATATTTTGTAAATGCAATTTTTTAATCATAATTTGTTTTTAATTGTCCAAAGTATTCAGTACATACTTTGACAATCGCCAAAAATATTTAACTGATTTTAACGGTTAATAAATTCATTATTATTATTACTGTCATTATTATTATTGTTATTATAAAAATCGTATTTCAAAGTATTTAATACATTGTACACTTGCTTTCTTGCGTAGTCTGCACAATATGAGACGAATCCGTTCAGCGAAGAATCGAGCGCACAGACGAATAGAGTGTATGCATAAGGATTTATAATTATTTCTCAAAAATGATATTTCGGAAAATAAATTTATCATATACTATTGAATTCGTATAAAAATAGCTTTTAACTTGGTCATTAAATATTTTCAAAATTAAAAAGATAGATATAAAGTGGAGGGGCAAATTTAAAAAAAAAGTTAAAAAAAATTTTATTTATTTCCGCTTGAAACGATTCAACTTTTGTATAAAACTTTTTTTTGTATTCGTTATAATTTTGACAATATTCTCCTTGAAAGAAAAAAACCGATTTTTTTTTAGAGTTTCACCCCTTTAAGATACAGCTCAGCATTTATAAAAAAATACATGTTTCTTATTTTTGTTAATATTTTAACATATTCGAAGCTCATTAAAATTATGGTGGAGATACTTTCATGTTTTCTCTTGTAAATTCATTCCAAAGATGCTCAATAGGATTTAAGTCCGTATATTGAGCAGGCCATTCCAAAATTTGCATTTTTTTGGCAGACAGATATTTTGATATTTTGAAGAATGTTTTGGATCTCTATCGTATTAGAAGATCCATCCATGAGATATATTATTCTTGATATAAGATAGCATTTACTTTTTCAGTATATCTTTACAGTATATCTTATACATAAAGCGATCCATCACATCTTCAATTTCTACCAACGGAGCTACTTCTTTATATGAAATCCCAGACCATGACTCCACCCGCACTATGTTTTACTGTTAGTATTTGGTTAGTACTTCGAATTGTATCTGACACCAGCAAGACGTCACGCATACTTTTCCGTCACTTTTCCATTTTCCGTCACTTCCAAACAGTTTAAACTTTGATTCGTCGGAGAATAATCCTTTTTTCCAATTCTGTACAGTTTTGATGATTTTCGGCAAATTGCAACAAATTCTCTGATTCTTTTTACTGATGAAAAGTTTTTTTACATCAATTCGATCGAAAAGCCCAACATTCTTTAGACGTCTAGATACTGTGATACGACTCACATCAGCAAGATTCTCGTCGCGTAATTCTTGAGCAATCATGTCAGCAATCCTTCGAACGTCAATCATAGATTTTTTTTTTATTAATTTATCAACTCGCGTTGTTATTTTCCGAGGTTGACTATTTCGTGAACAGCAGCTACACTTCCTGTAGCCTCGAATTTATTAATGATATTGTTAACTGTGGTTTTACCTATTGATAACAACGCTGAAATTTTTCGTAATATTTTGTCTTCTCTTCAAGACAATTTTGCGTAGTCATATTTTTGTGTGCAACATGATGTTCGTTAGATGACTTATTTTAACTAATTGTAAGTAAATATCTAGATAACACTCTCAATGTAAACAAATATTTTGTCAGAGAATTCAGTTATAACTTGGCCCAATACTTGATATGATCACAAGTTTTTTGTTTTTTATTAAATAAAGAAACAATTTTGTCTGTTCCCTTATAATTATCAACATTTATTTATAATAAAATATATTATTCTTTTCATAGTTAACCGTTTTTTTTTGTTCATTTTCTTTAATTTCAAAATATCGAAAAAAGTCTGTTTGATTCGAAATTTTTGATCGCCATGTATATATGATATTAAAAAAAAATTAATTTGTAAATTTTATTTTTCTATAAAATATTTTATATAATATTCATTAATTAAGTTCCATGTGACGCATCTTCGCACTTTTTTGTTTTAAATCGTTGTAACTTCCTAATTAAATCGACGATCCTAATTAAAATTTCTAGAGCGTACTTGATACCTAAAAGAACTATTCTTTCTAAAAATGTAACTGAAAAATAAAAAGGAATATCTCATAATAAAAAGCAAATATAAATGTTGAAAGTGAAAATAAGAAAACTAAGATTTAATGGCAAATGTTCAACAATAAATAATTTTATCTATCTTAATAAGTAGAATAAGTTAATAAAATAATCATCTAAATAATCAATAATAACTATATACTCCGATTATAAATTTAAATAAGATAAGAGAGAAAAAAGGCAAATTGAGATTAAAATATAAAAAAAGTGCTTTTTTCTTTTTTCATGTATTTAGGTAAGGACACTTATTTTTTTTTTATTTTTACTTTTAACCTAATACGTATGTCGTTCTTTCCCGACACCCTTATCGCTGACTAAATTTTTAGAAAAAATAATCTTTCTTATCAAAATTAAAATTTGTAAATTATTATCAATGATTATAATGAACTATTTTTAATGTTAACATTTTGTGAACATTACTCAGTTCACTTCATTAGGGCGAGAAACAATTTAATTTAACTTGTTCCTATAAATAATTATATACATTACTGGAGCGAGAGAGAGAGAGAGAGAGAGAGAGAGAGAGAGAGAGAGAGAGAGAGAGAGAGATTGATTGATTGATTAGACTTTATTTAGCTTTCTCAGCTATTTTGCAAATACATGATACATACTTAAATTATATTTAATATATGCTCTTTTAACATTCGCTTAAACATTTCTAGTTTTTCACATCTTTTCATTTTGGCTGGCAACGCGTTGTACATTTTTACTCCTTCGTAGAACATACTTTTTTGTGCACTCCTTGTTCTACGAAATCTTATTATAATATCTCCGGTTTGTCGCGTTTGTCTATCATTTTTACTCCCCACTAGCTCTAATTGATCTTTTAATTGTTCCGGTAGCATGTTATTCACAACCTTAAAGATAAACGTACACACATTATAATATAGCCTCTGTCTTATGGACATAAACTGCAGCGTTTGCAGCATATGTTCTATCTTGGTATATTTATTACACTGCAGTATGACTCTCATAGCTCGGTTTTGCGCTTTTTGCAATTTGCTTAACTGCGTTTCACCCATGTCAATCAACAACGTCGCATAATACTCAAAATGAGGAGCTATGATTGTCTTATATACCGTGCATCTGGTATAAGCCGATATGGAACTACCTATTCTATTGAGAAAACTCGTTTTTTTCCCTATTTTCTTTAGCATATAATCACAGTGGTCGTTGAATAGACCGTCTATTATTATAGAGTCTATCGTCAATAATTATACCTAGATACTTCATCGTTTCCACATGCTCTATCTCAATTCCATTCAAGCATTTCAACGTAATATTACCTCTTAGCTCTTTTCTTATACTTCTAACTATCATGTATTTCGTTTTCCCTGCATTCATTTTTAATTTATTTATATTCATCCACTTTTCTACTATAACAAACACCGTATTCATTTTTCTTTCTAATTCTGCGCTACTTTCTCCCTCCACATATATTAAAGTATCATCATAAAGTATCCGCAAACATTTTTATCTTACATTCTTTTGGACAGACTTTGATTATATCGTTTATATAAAGTATAAATAACAAAGGTCCCAATACAGATCCCTGTGGAACTCCATATTCCGTTGCCATTAATTTTGACCATTTATTATTAAATCGCACCTGCTGTGTTCTATTCTTTAGATATGAGTTTAACCATTCAAGGACCTTTCTTCTGATTTCATATTGATATAATTTCCCTAATAATCTTTCCCTATCTATTGTTTCAAACGCTCGCTTCAGATCCATGAAAATTACCCCCACCATTCTCCTTTCACTGACTATCAATTTCCATTCGTCAACAATAGTTTGAATCGCTGTTTCACATAAATAGTGTTTTCTAAAGCCCGATTGATGTTCAGTTATAATACTATTACTTTCCAAATACCTTTCAATTTGCTCTTTTACTACCAATTCTAACATTTTCTCAAATATAGATAACACATTAATAGGCCTAAATTCACTCGCCTTCTTGGCTTTATCTACTTTTGGAATCGGTATTATTTTAGACGTTTTCCAACTTTCTGGACAGCAACCATCTCTCAGGGAGTTATTTATTATATCAACAAATTCCTCTTTTATTATGCAAAATGTTGCTTTTAATATATCACTAGTTATTCCCTCTTCCGTGCCTTTCTTATTTGGTAGTCCTTTAATAATTTCCTCTAGATGCTCTACCGTGATTCCCTCAAAATTTTCCATAGTTTCCATATTTTCTATAGCATAGATAATTCTTTTACCTGCGCCTGTAGACTGATCCTCTAGTATAGATTTTATTATACTATTAATACTCTGTATATAATATAAGTTAAATTTATCCGCTATATTGCACCCTATTGTACTATAATCTATGTTATCTAATATTTCAAAATCTATATCTTTTATTTCTTTTGCACATACTGGCTCGCCTCTAATAATTTCTTTTAAAGTTTTTCACATAGTCGCAGGATTTTCCTTATTAAAATCTATCATATTTTCATAATATTCTTTCTTTTTCGTCCTTTATTTTTTACTACTGCCTATTAACTTTAAATTGCAACCAGCTTTGTTCTGTATCGGCATACACTGCTTGCCTAAATGCCTCATCCCTTTTATCTGCAGCCTCTCTTATTACATCTGAGAACCATTTTTTCCCTTCCCATACTTTCGGAATTCTAAATTTCCTCTTCAGTGCCATTACATCTAACGCATTTACTATACTATTGACAAATTTTTCTGCTCTCTCACTCACACTCATACATACACACTGCCATCCCTGGCTTTCCTGTAATTTATTTTTTACTAACATAACAAATTCACCTTCATCAAACTCTTTGTAATTCCTAGCGCTAAATTCTCTATATTTATCTTCAATTTTATTCACACTCAACTCAACTTCCAGCCACGCGTGGTCCGTAATTTTGGGTTCATGAATTACTTGCACTCTTTTGTTACTATTAGCGAAGATTAGATCTATAATTGTTTGACTATCTTTCGTGATTCTCGTCGGTTCGTTAACATACTGTTTCATACCCAAGCTTAACATTGCCGTTTGCAATTTCTTCGCATAAAACGAGTTCGTCATAAGATCTATATTAAAATCTCCTATTACCATGCATTCACCCTTTATTACTAACTCCTCTACTATATCCTCGAAAAATCTCATGAAATCCCCGTGCACTTGGTGAGTGATATATTACCATTATCACTCCTTTATATAATTTATCTTTCACTTCTACCGCGACACACCAACAATTCGATTCTAATTTTTGTACTAACACCGTCTCGTAAATAATATCATACCTTACATATAGAACAACGCCTTCTGTATTTCTATTCTCAGCATTACATCTAGTCATATTATAACCAGAAACGTTCACTTCACTGTCTTCAATATCCTCGGTCAATCTGGTCTCCGATAATGCTAAGAACGCAGGATTTATTTTCTTCATAATCTGATGTTGAATCTCATCCTTATGCGCTATCAAACTCTGCGCATTTGTATACAGTATGATTTCTTCTTTCTTCTGTAGTTGCTACTTCTCCTCCCAGCCTGCTCTCCTCTTCTCTTCCTGTAACGCCCTCTTAAAAGTCGGACATTCTCGGCTGATAGCTTCATGGTTGTCATTTATCATCAAATAGTATGTTCGATTTTTGAACATACAGTTCATACATTTCTTCTCTGCCGCTGAACAGACACGCGAGCTATGATTCCCCGCGCATTTGCAGCATGTTTCTTCTCTCTTACAATTTTCCGTAATATGAAAATATCCCCAGCACTTAAAACATCTTTTGACACTGATGTGATTAAATGCAGGACACTTCTTCCATCCTACATTTAGTTTTGCTTTCTGCAATATCATCTCGTGTGTCTCTTCATCTACTTCCATTATTATTGATCCTTCTTCATTTCCTCTTCTTTGATCGTTATTCTTTACTTTGACCATTCTCTTCACAATTCGCATATTTACTGTATCTATTTTATTATGCTTCTTTATCGTATTTATAAGCTCATTATCATCTAAGTTCATCTCTTCTAAATTTATATTAACAATTTTTATCTTTGGTTTCGATTTACTCCGTCACTTTGTATTTCTCTCCCAGTTTAGCTTGAACTCTCTCTTTCAACTTTTTTACCTCCTCCAGTTTACCTCTCCAGTTTCACATCCCATGATTACTACTCCTTTGCTTCCTTTTTTTAATTTTGTTACTCCCATTGCCATATTCTTTATATCTACCTTCTCTTTTATCACTTTTTTTGTGTGTTCACTCTCCAGTTGCAATTTCGGTTTAACAATTATAAGACTCTCTTTCTTCTTTTCTTTAACCGCTTCACTGTAGCTTCTTTGCATTCCTCCCTTCGATCCAAACTCTATTCTCTGTATTATTTTCTTCAAGTTTTCCATCTCTTGTTTAACATTTCCTAATTCTTTTTGAACTACTTCTTTAATCATTATTTTAATTTCATTTTTACGCACCGCTTCATCTTTTATTTCTTTCACAGTTCTTATAATCCAGTCTATTTTTATATCAATGCTTGACCCTTTATTTCCACTGCTCGGTGTTGTGAACACTCCTGTAGATCCTATAGATCCTGTAGATGATGTCCTATCTCTCCCTGCCGGTGCCGGAGCTTTCTCACTATCAGTTAAAAATTCCTCAAATGGGCCTTTACACGGCACGTACTCTTAGTTTGTGTCGATAATTTTATGCTTATTTACACATCCTGGATGGTAAAAAAGCTTTGGGCAATTTTTACATTTAACGACTCTGCTCTTAATTGCCTTCCTACATGCCGAACATCGATACTCTGCATATTCGTCGTCCATGCTGATAATTACCGGCCGAAACCGTTAGTATCAGCGTAAGCGATCAGTCACCTGTGATCCACTTTTACACGTCAGCACTATTGTGTCCACGTATAATGCCTACTGTCTTGTGAGACTTCAATGTCTCGAATAATAAATTCACTGCTCACATCCACAGATCGCCGTATCCCGGCTAGATAACTTTCATATCCATCCTCGCTCTACGGCGACATAACTCGAGACATTTATTTTACGTCTTTTCCCACTATTTACGCATGAAAACTCACTATTTTGTCGGAGCGATGTGACACACGTCTTCACATCGAGAGAGAGAGAGAGAGAGAGAGAGAGAGAGAGAGAGAGAGAGAGAGAGAGAGAGAGAGAGAGAGGAAAAGATTATGAAAGTAGGGAAAAGGTATCGGATTGGCTGCGGTATGGTCGATCATAATTTAGTCGAATAATTTAAAAAAAAATTGAAGGAATAGTTGTCTATATTATTAATTTAGATCATATTACGTTTATTATATTTAGTTTTTCTACAATGTGTAGATTACAATTTACATTAATCACTAGAGTTTAATAATTAAGAAAGGTCTCTCTCTCTCTCTCAATTTGCGCGCGCGCGCGTGTGTGTGTATGTGTGTGTGTGTGTGTGTGTGTGTGTGTGTGTGTGTGGTTTACACAGTTCAAATATAGTTTCATTGTTGTTGTAACCACCTTCTGCACACTAAGCGTCATATTCTTAAGTTTAATTTTTTCATTAATGCAAAAAACGCAACATTAAGCTCTCCGTCCTTCCTTCTCCCCCTCTCTCTCCAATTAAAATTAACAGATGATGAGTCCAGATAATTATATGACCAAAAACAATATATAATATATTGTTTTTGAAGTTCAACATAAGTAACATAACGCCTTTTGTTTGAAACTACGCATTCTTTTTCTGATGTTCAGTCGAATTAAAGTTGGTTCTTTATGATTTTTATTGAAATTGAGGAAAAGATGAAGAAACCGAAGGGTTTCAAAAATTTGATAGTAGAAAATTGCAGTTATGGAAATATCAGTTAGAAGTAATTTGGTATTGAAGAATTTTTCGATGTTGTCAAGAGTACAAAAACTTGACTTGCAGATTAAATATCAAGAATGAGAAAAATGCAAAAGCCATGTTTATAATTTCGACAGTAATAAAATTCGATCAACTTCAAGTTGTGCTGCAATTATGCTGCAATTATGTGAGCATGACTTAACAATTCATGAGCAATGTTTGGAGGTAAATAGAATCACTCTTAAACAACATTTTTTAAATTATAAAATATCTGTCACAGACTGTACAATAGTATAGCAAGGTGAAATCATTGACATAAATTCTGACTAATATTTGTGAGCCAGCGGGAGATATCGACAAAATTGCAGAAATTCTAATTATAAATGGACTTTCAACAAAATACAGTCCGTTTATAATTGCGTGAGATTCTTATCATCATCATCATTAGCGCTACAATCCGGGGTGCGTCTTTGTTTGCTCCAGGATATATCTCCAGCAGTCCCTGTCTCGCGCTTTTTGTTTCCAACCAGCTATTTGCAATCGACGTAGATCTCCTGTGACAACATCCAGCATTCTTAGTCTGCCTCTCTTTCTACTATCCTCTGAGTTCCGTTCCAGGATTTGACCGGCTCTTCATCAGATCTTCTATATACATAACTCAACCATCTCAGTCTCGAGAGGCTGACAAACTTAGCGACGTTGACCTCAGAAGACCTTGTAGATTTCGTAAAGTTCTTGGTTGTATCTCTTTCTCCATTCACCCTTCTCACAGATCGGATTATAAATCCTCCTTAAAATTTTTCTTTTAAATCTGAGGAGTGCTTCCTCATCCGTCTTGGTAAGAGCCCAGTACTCGTATCCATATGTGAAAACCGGCCTAATTAAAGTTTTCATAAATATTGCACTTAACTCTTCTGGACTCTTTTGGATTAAAGCTGTTTGATCAACCCACGATAGCATCGGTTTGCCACCACGATACGTTTTTTAATCTCTGCCCCAGGATTGTTAGAACTGTTCACCAGCGTTCCCAGATACACGAACTTCTTTATAATTTTAAAGTTGTAATCGTCCAATGTGATGCTTTGACCTATCTTTTTAGTCAGGTTGATCAAGGTAGAGGCAACTATCAGTTTGGTCTTGTGTTCGTTGATTACCAAACCCATCTTCCTGGCGGCCTCCTTAATTTTGAGGAAAGCTGCTCTGACTTTAGGAATCGAGCGCCCGACAATATCTATATCATCAACATAGCTCAAGGCCTGAATAGATTCATTCAGTATAGTGTCCCTACTCACTATATCCGCTGTTCTTATGACTTTCTCAAGGACTATATTGAACAAGATGCATGATAGGCATCTCCCTGCTTGAGGATATCTCTGATATCGAATTCCTGCAAGATATCGCCACTCTTATCTCTCGAACACAACGCATTGTCATCTTCGTCAATCTGATTAGTTTCTCTGATATACCAAATTCTATCAATGCTGCATATAGCTCGTTTCTTCTGACAGAATCATATGCCGCTTTGGAATTGACAATTTGCATTGATGTTTACCGATCTCGAGATGAATTCTATCACATATTATGCTTGTTAGTATCTTGTAGCCTACACACAGCAATGCTGTGCCTCTGTAGTTCTCGCAGCATAGATGATCTCTCTTCTTGTGTAGTGGGTATATGATGCCAGTTTCCCATTCTCTCGGCATGTTTCCATATGTCGATAATCAACTCATATAGAAAGGCGATATGTCCATTTCTGATTTAATTAGTTCAATTGGAATTTTATCACATCTAGGCGCCTTGTTGTTCTTCAACTTGCCTATCGCTCTTCTAATTTCTCCGCGAGATGAGAGATCCTGGGGCTTAGTATCGTAGTCTTCCCGGCTGAAGACTTGTGTCTCCGAGGGCTCTGGGTTTCTTAGGATCTGGTCTCCTATTCCATTAAATAATTCCTCAAAGTGCTGGCACTATTTCTCAAGTAGACTGCTTATCTTAATAGACCTTCTTCCTTATCTCTGCATGCAAAACACCTAGGCTTGAAGACCTTTCGTGTCTCATTAATCTCCTTGTAGTATCTCCGCATTTCTTTTATTTGCAGCCGTTCTATTTCTTCAAGATTAACAGTTTCCCATTCCCTCTTCTTTCTCCTGTGGATAAAGATCCATTTTATTATTTTTATAATTATACCTGATGATCTTAGTTTTATAAGAAGAGGATAAGAAGGGAGGGCATGTACCACGACGGGGCGCGACCATGAAATAGTCATAAAAACCCGCAACTATTTTGCGAAAAATATCACCTCAGCCAGGAATCGAATCTGAATCTCTTACTTACCGGGCAGGCATCTTATCCTTTCGACAGAAGCATGTGATGATATTTATCGCAAATAACGTGTTTAAAATAACATGTCAACAATTCAATGATACACACATATATACATACACTACATATACATATATACATGTATATTCTCGAATTCCTACGATCGGTACTCCAGAGAGATGATGGTCCTATTCTCTCGATAGATGCAGGTCGGATCGCGGCGGCAACACTCTCCAACGCCACTCCTATTCCTGAGAAACGTTTTTATTTCAAGCTTAAAAAGTTCGAGAGGACAATTACACCTGGATAGTAAACTATCTCGCAGAGATGTCTCAGATTTTATAAAAACTAAGCTCGGAATCCAGTACGAGCAGTAGGACACCTAACTGTGGATATGTTTCTCCTTCGTTCTTAGCCTCCTGTATGCCTTCATAGCACTCCGTGTTTTATGTTTCTGCAGTGCTAGCTTGTATGCCTCGTTTTTTTTGTTGGTTATGTTCTCACACTCGGAGTCAAATCAACTTTCATTCTTCCTGTGGCTCTCTTGGCCTAAGCATGCCTCAGCGGTTTGGTGTCTATACCTAGCCCATCGTTCATCAATTTCCATTTTTTCGTTCTGCTGTTCTAGTGCACGAAGATTTACCTCGAGGTTCGCAGCATACGTTTCTTGCACACCAGGGACTTTTAGGCGCTCAATGTTATAGGATTTGATTCTGGCTGCTCGTTGACATTTCGCGATAGATAATCTGGCCTTCAGCTTGGTTCCAACGAGGAAGTGATCTGATTCGTTTCCTTATAAAATCTGACATCAAGTAGATCAGATATATAACGATTATCTATGAGAACATGATCAATCTGATTCTTCTCGTTACCATCTGGCCTCTCCACATGATTTTGTGGATATTCTTATGCTCAAATTTAGTGCTACTTATGAACATACTTCTCTATATCGCGAAATTGGCGAGTTTATTCTCATTGTTGTTTGTTTTCTTGTATGCTATGACCACCAGCACATTCGCGCTAGATCTGCTCCCGTCCTACTTGTGCATGAAGTCCCTTATAAAGATCTTAATGTTATTCTTGGTCTATTGTCATAGAGCTTCTTTGTAGACCTCATAGAATTCATCCTTGATCGAGTCCTCTTTTGTCCTTAGTTGATGCATGCACGTTTATAATACTCGTGTTAAAGAATCTGCCTTTCACCAGCATACTCTTTCATTTATCGTGCCAAAATCCAATATCAGGTGCTTGATCTTCCTATCCACCACGAAACCAATCCCGAAAACGTGCTTCCAATTATGACAGTTATATACAATCTCTCTTCTGGAACATGCCTTTTCCGATCCACCTGATCTCCTGGATGGCAGTAATATGTGCTCTATAGTTTTCCAAGTCTTCCGTTAACATTTTCAGGGCCCCAAGTCGGTATAGTAATAGTATATTCCATGTGAACAGTCCTATGTTGTGTTTCTAAATCGTTTATCATTGAATTTGCTTTGTTGTCGACATAGACTCCGAGCGGCTCCCTTTGGCAACGCCAAACGTCTCAACGCTTGAGTTTTTTACAAAACCAGAGTGTTAGCCCAGTGTCCAATCTTCCTCCTTTATCCAGACTTGGGCCGGAAAACCTATCCTGGATAAGCCATCCGAGCGGAATTGTGAGATTCTTAT
Source organism: Pogonomyrmex californicus (assembly GCA_024349325.1). Classification (NCBI taxonomy): domain Eukaryota; kingdom Metazoa; phylum Arthropoda; class Insecta; order Hymenoptera; family Formicidae; genus Pogonomyrmex; species Pogonomyrmex californicus. The sequence goes on from JAECZD010000011.1 coordinate 292,437, forward strand.
ACTGAATTGAAAACTTGACAGCACATTTGTTGATGGAAGAACAATGCTTATTGGAAACTGAAAAAATATCAACAATTCTTACTGCAGCAAAAATCAATAAGTCAAAGTTAACAAAAAATTTTCATTAACAAAAAAGCAACGAAAAATGTGAAAGCAGGTAAATAAAAAAAAATGCGGAATACAATCACAACAAAGGAGATTTCAAGTGTAAATGTCTAAAATTGCAAACCAAACGGAACACTGATACTAAAAAAGATTTTGAGTTTTAAGTTCTTAGTGCAAGTAAAAAATATTTTATTTCTGGATGTAACGTTTGGTTAGCAGACAGCACAGAATCAAAATACATAGAAAATGGTTTACATCATTTAGGGAGGACCCTACCCCTGAGGTTTCAAAAAATCGAAATTTTTTTATTGCTTTAATCATTAATTTAAATCCTTAAGAATAAAGATTCGGAAGCGAAATTCAAAGTCAAAGTGATCGAGAAAGTGAATTTTCCGAAGCGCCTCGCATCGCCCGGTGAGCAGCTGCGGCAAGTCACGAATATACACTCTCTTCCTACAAGCACAAACCACCAATATCTAATGTTTTCAATGCAGTAAAGGCAATTTATGAGAAATTAAGCAAGGATGAACTATTGAATCGTTGTCTTGGAGATACACGCAAAATAGTAATGGAAGCTAATGCAAGAATGTGGACGATAGCTCCAAAAACTCAAAATCTTAGTAAAAAAGCTCAGAAATTGCAGTAGATCTAGCTGTTTGCAATTTCAATGATGACTACAGAAGTTACTTGCAAATTATGAAAGTACTGGACGTCAAAATTGGCCATAACTGTTACGAATTTTGGAAAAAGCATGATGCAGCGTGCATGATGCGAAGAAAGCAAAGAAAAGTCTCACAGAGGAGGCAAAAGAGGTTAGAAGGTCGCTATTAGCAATCAAAAAGGAAGCTGACAAGGTTGATGAGTTGACAAAATGTCAACCTTATGGAGCAAGCATCGCAGATTAATAGTAAGATGGAAATTTTTGCTGTGACACTGTATAATGTTTCAAAAACTTTAAACGCATTTTTCTCAAAACTGCATTTTCTGAAACGGTGTACATGATAACTCAAAAAGTTTTCATTCGATTGACTTTAAATTTTAATTAAATATTCTTAGCAACATTCTTTATCGTCTGACGTAGGATTTTTGCAAAATATTTTGTAGTTTTTTTTAAATTAACAATTAAAGATAATTTTTTTCAAAAAAATTGCAACTTCTTTTCAAACTATCGCCATTTCAAGAGAAATCAATATTTTAAAAAATTAGACGATAACCATAACAGTGTAAATAATGTCATTTTTTTAGTTTGCATAAGTTGAACCGTTTTGCCGAAATAATGTACACCGCTTGAGCCCGTCTCATTGAAAGTGTTCCCACAATTGAATCAGGTGACCGCCATTTTCAAACGAGATGAAAATATTATCGTTTACAATAAAGAATATGTATAATAAAACTCTTAAATTGGTTTTTCAATTATGTTATTCATTTTTCCTCAAAAGATTCATAAAGTTAAAACTAATTTTTGAGTGCCAGGTGGGGTCCCCCCTTAAATCAATTCCGCTTGTCTCAATCCAGATTGGTGACAATTCATTTGTTGAAGCAACAAGCATAAGATTTATTGAAGTTATGTTATTTCTTGATGGAAAATGACAGTACTCTTGTATTCTTGAAAAACTTTGCATATATCAAAAATAAAGAAAAATTTGTTTTCAATAATAAACAAAGAATTTAAGATTATTTTGTGTGAAATAATTGAAGTAAAAAATTCAAATTTCAAATTCAAACTTCAAATTTAATCGCAGCAGGTAAGACAACAAGTCAGTATAGACGCTCTTCAAACTTCGAATCGAAACAGGTTTATGTTGCTTCATTAAATCCCGCTATGTTTTGGCACAAAAGATTAGGTCATAAATTTTTCAACATTTCAAAATATGGCTGATGATAGTTTAATTTCTGATTTAAAAATAATAAGAATTAAACAATACAAGGTAATATATCAAGCTAAATTTTAAATAATTAGAGAATAAAGAATTAGATGTATAAATTTGAAATTAATTGCTAATATTGCGTGCCATTATTTTAAAGCAAAGTAAAAAAGATATACAGAGACAAACATTAACAATGCGAATATTTCGCGTATGTCATCTTTTTGAACGATACGCCACTATAGTAGCTCTCGCGTATGTTATCTTTTTTATATTTTTTTCAAACCCTTTACATAAAAATGTATAAATAAGTTATAATTTATTCATATATAACTCTATTCTGATGTAATTTCATAATGGGAAGCGTCCACAATCAGACATAAATCGCAGTACTACATTATTTACAGTCAATCCGCGTCGAACCGTGCCGTACAGCTACAGTGCCACGGAAAGTCCAGCCGTACCTAAGAAGTTAACAGTGAAGTTAACAGTTGTTATCCTGAATTGTCTCAATCCGAAGATTTTGATGTTTTTGCTAAATTTCGATATGAAATTTAAAATTAAAAGATTAAAATTTAATTAATTTAATTTTTTTTAGAATTAATAGGAAAATAGGAAAATAATTTTTTAAAATTTTGTTTTTTTTTCTTGCATAATTTCCGATTCTTGGTATATGTCTTCTTGAATTTATATTTCTTTTTATTATTTCTAATTTTTCATCATCGCTTTCAGACGATAAAGAATTAATTCTCGTTGTAAGTGATACTGCTGCTAATAATATTTTTCTTCGACCTTGCTCCATTTTGCCGTTTGATTAGGTTTAACGCTACACTCATTGTTCATGGAGTTCGCATTCGATAGCGCTATTTTGGCTCCGTGAACGGAGTTGGTAACGTTAGCGTTGATAGCACGGTAATGAGCTTTCCGAACGCACTCAATATGTTGTGTATAAAATAAATGAGACACGTGTGATACAAAAATCGAGTCGTGTGATATAATAAAACCTCTCTTTTTTTCTTTTAAAGTATAGATAACGACACGGTGACCTAAGAAAGCGCAAGTTGTCAGAAAATATACTCCAGCACACCCTTCTCAAATCGCGCATTAATCTTCAAAATTTGCAAAATTTGCAGTCCCAATTCCTCTATACATCTCTCATGCGAGACATGTGGTAATGCTTTAATCAGGATATCAGTAGTCATGTACGTCATAGGCACGTGTCGAAGTTCCAATTCTCCAGATGCAAACTTGTCGCGGACGAAATGGTATCGGACGAAATAATATTTATATGCTTTGTTTATGCATGATAAACGAGATCGTAATGCTTCGAGATTTTTAACAGAGAGACTAATCTTTCCGTATTTATCCAAGGCCATTTCAAGAAACAGATTTCGTAAATAAATAGCTTCTTTAGCAGCTTCCAAGAGACTGACATACTCTGCTTCGATCGATGATAAGGCGACCGTTCGTTGCTTCTGAAATTTTCAAGAAATCGCTATTCCTACATCTAAAAGATAAACCAGTATATGAATGACGGACGGAAGTATCACTTGTCCAATCAGCATCCGAAAATCCTTGGATCAATTCGCCAATCAAAGTGTACACTAGCGCTAGATCGGATGTTCCTGATAAATATCTCAGGACTCGTTTTGCTGCTGACCAATGTTCCGTCTGAGGATTGTTTGTATATTGCGCTAGTTTGGAAATGGTGTTAATATCCGAACGGGTTGCTACTGTACATTAGAGATCAATCTACCAATCCGAAGACATGGTTCACGATACGGCCATTTTTCTGGGTTTGAAACTTGATTCAATTCCTTCGATGGCTTGTGTAACATTATCTCAGAAGGCTATTTCGTTACAACCTTCTATCCTATATTTCTTAATATTTCTTAATAAGCAGCGCCTTAATGTAGCCAGTTTGTGAAAGTTTTATCATACCGTCTCTGTACTTGGAAATCTTGTAATAATTGATTCTTAATTTCTTGGATCCAAGTATCATGCCGTGCCGCCACAAGCAAATCGTCGACATACACTGCCACGAGCATGATCTCGCCATTGTGTCAGCTATAATAAAGACATGTTCATTCACGGTTGATTTGAGTCCTAAGTTCTTCAACTTTTGACTTAATTTGGTATGCTATTGCCGTTCAGCTTGTCACAAATCATACAGAGCTCGTTTGAGACGGCAAACATTTCCTCTTTCTTTGATTATTTTGAGCATAGATTGAGCACGAATGTGAACCTCTGAAATGATAGAAATCTTGGTAATTATCCTGTTCAGCATTTCCTCGAATAGCTCAGGTATTTTCATAATCACTTTTTCTTCAAGCTGATCATTTAAATAGACAGTGACAATATCGAATTGCCATATCTTTAATCCAAGTTCAGCAGCAAGGATCATTATTATTCGTACAGTTTCCATCCTCGCCATGGGAGCAAAAGTTTGATGATAATCAATTCTTAAACGTTGACTATATATCCTTTGGCAACTATATCGGTCAATCTGACTGTCTGATCCGGTCATCCGGTTGATATTTATTTGTCAATACGAACCTGCAATATGTACGCCTGTAACCAATTACGTTTTGCTCTCTGAACTTCTTAATGATATCCAATGCGTCATTTTTCAAGAGACTCATTATTTCATCTTCTACAATTCTCTTCCACTTTTCACAATGTTCACCTTCAAGGGTCTCTTCAATAGACACTTCAGCCACGCCAGAATACATTTGGGTCGCCCTCTAGTTCCGGTGCATAGAAGTCGTGGTCTGTTTGGTGCTCGTCTCTGTTCTTCGAGCTGTACCGCAGGTCCAGGGAATATCAGAAGGCATGATTGAGGAGTCTGATAATGCAGGACCAATTGGAAACAAGTCAACATGTTTTTGTGAAGAATTTTCGGAGGAATCATTGTTTACCTTCGTTGTATTTTCAACCGTCAATCCGTCAACCGTTTATCCCATACCGATAAATCTTCGAATGTGTCCCCTGTTTCTTCCGAACATCTCGAGCAATGATGGTCTTATGTTTCGATGGAATCCATACCCTGAAACCTTTTGTTTCTTTGGGGTATTCAACAAAAATACCTTCTAAAGAGCTGATCGAGCTGAAAATTTGTCCTTCGTTGGATCCTTGTCCAAAACGAATACTCTTGATCCGAAAATTTTCAAGTGGTAACTCAACGATTCATCTGTCCACTTTTCGAATGAAATCTCTCCACCTAGAGCGCTTGTTGGATATCTATTGTGTATGTAACAAGTAGTAGCGATAGCGTCAGTCCAAAAACTCGCCGCTAGGCCCGATTGAAGCATCAGACATCTAGTCATATCTTGCAAAGTTCGATTTAATCTCTCACTACTCCATTTTGCTGTGGAGTAGGACGGACTGTCAATTTGCGCTCAATGCCATTTTTGGTGAAATACTAGTCGAACTCAGTATTACAGTACTCTCTGCCGTTGTCAAATTGCAAACATTTCACCTGTTTTCCAATCATTCGTTCCATCATAGCCTGATATGACTTAAACACTTCGAATATACCACTCTTTTCTCGCAAAAAATATATCAGCCCATCTTGTACAATCATCGACGAAATATCGCGCGCTATTTGCTGCCATTGTGCGATCCAATAACATCTCAGTGCACGATTTTTAATGGTTCATTGCACGATTTTCAGTCTCTTGGAAAAGGCAATGCTGTCATTTTTCCTTTTAAACATATCGTACATTGCATTAATTGATCAATGTCTTTCAAGTTTACTCTTGATGAAACGCGATTTTTAATTGAACGTGCGAGATCTCGTGCATTTAGACCTAATCGATAGTGCTATTTCAATAGTTCGAAGCGCTCTATCACGGTCGTGACTTTCACGTATTCGACATTCTCGGGAATGTAATATAAATCTCTCTTACGATCCGCTGAGTCTCCGTCACGATTTATCACTCGTGCTTCACGCTCATCAAAAATTACTTTACATCCCGTGTCCGTTGTTTTTGCCACCGAAACCAAATTTGTACGTAAATTAAATACATACATTATATTTCGAAATTGTACTCATCGTTTTTCTTGTTCAGTTATAATAGTAATTAGAACATCTCCTTTGCCTTTGATCTCTGCAACAGCACTTGCGAAGCTCAATCTATTCCTATCGGAATCGCACATCCGTTGAAAACGGATCCCTCGTCACTGCACAAAAATGTGCAGTGCACCCACTCAAGAATCCAGGACTAAGCAGCAATTTCACATCTGCCTTCAAATGTCTCTTCGATTAGTATAGTCATGTGACAGGCATATAACTCGTCAACAGTATTAGCTGACTCTTGGCTTTTCCCTGGAGTTTTACATTTCCTTCTCTTCGGGCAATTAGGCCTTTTGTGCCCTATAACATCACAATCGTAAAATCTCTCAGTTTTATTACCATTTTTTGTTTCCTTTTTATCAGTTCTTCTTTCTCTTAGGACGTTGAAATTTCTTCGGTTTGCCTTTCTTTACAGCAAGAGCAGTGACAATCTCTCCTCCCCCTTGCTTTCTGGCTTCTGTCTCTTCCATAATCTTCACTCTTAACACCTCAGTGGGAAGCTCATCTCGGGATTCGATTGCACATCTAAAATTTTCAAAAGAAGTTGGTAGATTATACAGTAACATTATAGTGAGCAAATCACCATTCATTTATACTCATCGCTTCCAATTTATCGACAGTGTCGAAAAATTTATCGATCTGTTCCTTCATGTTCGCACCTGCATTCGATGAAGTATGAGTTGCTGATAGCGTCGTCTTCCTCGCAGGTCCTTTTGAAGCGTAGATGGCCTCAACTTTTAATCATATGTTTCGAGACGTTTCATAACCACGAATCTGCGATAATTCGAAGGATGAATAGAAAAAATTAAGTCCGATCTGGCCATCTTGTCCGCAATTTTCCCAGCTTTTATCAGAGCATTTCCGCCTGCTGATCGCTTCCGGCTTAACCTTTTCGCCGCTAACGTATTCCCACAGATCATTTTTCGTGAGCAAAGTCTCTAGTTGTAGTTTCCATGTACCGTAATTCTCTTTAGACAATAATTCGATATGATCCATATGACACGGAAGCCATTATGAGCAAGGCTTAATTCAAGCAAGAAAAATCTGCACAGTTGAGCACACAGGTAACCTCAATATGTGTAATAATAATCGCCTGGGTCCATAACTTGTAGAGTTGGCACGATTTTAATGCGAACTGGGCAGAACAATAAAAGCGAGTAATGAGCTTGGTCTGTGATAACTTTATTTAAAAATTCTTTAAACAATATAATATTGCGTACAAAGTAAACGGGACACGTGTGTATAAAAATCAAGTCGTATGATGTAACACCAAAAACCCCTCTTTTTTCTTTAAAAGTATAATTAGCGACACGGTGACTTAAGAAAGCGCGAGTTGTCAGAGAATATACGAGATTACTTCAGCAATATGCAAAATAATATGCTATTTATTTAAAAAATTTTTGAAGATGAAATTTATATAAAATTAGATATCTGTTTAACTTTAGAGAAAATTAAATTATACTTCTATGATTTTCTATGAAGGCGACGAAATGGAAAAAATTCTAGTAATGCAAATACAGAAAGATAATTCCTATTTTAGCACATTATTTGAAAAAATTTATATGTTGGTCTTTTCAAAAAAAGTATCTTTACTTTTTTCTTTTCATACAAGATACAAAAAAGTATACAATCAATAGTGTACAATAATTGATTGTTTTGAAATTAAAATTCAAAAATCATGTAATTCATTGTATCAAGCACTTACTTGGTCAAAATATAAAAAGTGCAATACAATCAAATATTTAATATTATATACTTACTTGGTGGGACGATAAATTTTAAAAGATTTCGAAGGAAGGACAGATAGTTAAAAAAAGTCAATATTTTAATATACTTTCACCTAACAGTGAAATGAAGACACATCGCAGTTTTTAATATACAGAATTTTTATTGCAAAAGAAAAAATGCATACTTATTAAGCCATCTAGTGTTTTAAACAAATCTAACGAAATCTGAAATTATAGAAACAAGACGTATAGAGAGCTTAAGAATTCATATAGAATGATTAGAAGATTGAAAAAAATTCAACTTATTCACATCTCATGCATGAATTCCTTTTGAAATATTAGATATTACACATGATTACATATTAATTGCAGCAATTTTAATCACTTTACAAACACGTATAATTGCATAATTGAATTGAAAGGTCATGAAAGATCATCTCGTAATATCAAAGATTTGTATTTACATTTTTCCTATTACACTAATGATATGTATAATATGTGTAAGTCTGTATGATACCTTATATATTTATTTTACTAACAAACGACATTGTGTAGAATAGGAAAAATGTCTTTTTTTCTAGAAATTTATATTTTCTTTATTAAATATAATAATAAATTCCTAATAATAAATTCTTTATCATATTCCATTAATATTATAATGACATTGTGATTTATTTCAAAATTGTGTTTAGCCATACAAAAGTCCTTTCTTTACTTTGCACATGAACATTTGAAGTTGTAACAATATGTCCCTGCGCGATCGGATAATATATGGATGCGGGGACGTAGCTCGGGAGCTCGGAAACGCTCGTCAGATGCCGGGTTTGGAAAAGAAATTGCAGACGCCTGGGTTTAATTTACAATAAAATAATTAGATTTATTCTAATTAAAAGTTGGCAATTTAGTGAATACAAAATGATATACTTGGCTCTCACAGCGCAACGTCGTTCGAGTAGGTTTTGACGGTATTCGTTGTATTTGAGATTTTCGCGGCGCGGTTGAGCAGTAAATGCGACGGAATATTTTCGCGGGATAGTGCGTGAGTCGGATACGCAGCGCTAGGCAACCGGACCCGCGTGTTGCAAAGCATTTGGACGCACGGGTTGCTAAGCAACCGTAGACGTTTTCGCGACACGTGTTTTCGCGTATGTCAAAGGAAAAGGCCGAGAAAGCTCCGACTCTTCACGGAAGAGGAGATGAGGATACCGCGAGCGCCCGATATTCCGTAGAAGAAAAGTCCGAGAACGCTCCGACTTTCCGGACAAGAAGGAAACGAGAATACTGAGAACGATCGGTATTCCGTGGAAGAAAAACCCGAGAATACTCCGATTTTTCGTAAAAGAATAGAACGTGAATACTGAGAATGCTCGGTATTCGGTGCGAGAAGATTCTCGCATTGTTCGGATCAGATCGATGATTTCGGAAGCGGACAGATCGGATGATCGGACAGATCTGATTCTTTTCCGCAAAAATCGCCGAGTTTATATACTTATTTTGTGCTGACGCGTCAACACACGATTTGTTAAAATAGTTTAAAAACAGCTGATCTGTCATGCAGTCGGCGCGTGACCGATCAGCAGCGCGCGGGTATTATTCGGTCGGCGTCGGGGATGTTTGGGCGGCCCCGGCTGACGTGGGCCGCTTTCACAGGTACTCCGTTACAAAGTTATATTTGAGTCAGAGATCTGTTACATATTTTTCCTTCTACTGTAATGTATTTTAAATAAGTAAATAATTTAACTATTTTAATTTGGTATTGTAAGACATTTTATTTTTATGATAAAATCAGGATCAACGGCATTAGGAGATGAATCAATAATTCGAGATTCAATAACAAGCCATTATCTTGTACTTTTATTTGTATTCTCCTCTGTTGTATAATATATTTAAAATTGCAAAAATTATATACACAATGATTCTCGAAATTATAAATCGAAACAATAAATCAAATGGCTAGTAAAGTCAACGCTGTTAATAGTGCGTACTTATTTAAAAGGAAAATAGCTTATTTACTCAAAACGAAAAAAAAATATAACTTTATTTTATTCTTAAACATAATTCGAGTTCGAATGTTTCAGCTCTTTTTTTAACCATTTTCAGCGAAATACGGAGATAAATTGTTCGAAATTATATAAAATATAGCATTGTATACAAATGTAATGATTGATTTTTATGTGTTCGTGTTGTGATACGACAGTGATAAAAGAAGATGTTGATAAATGCTCACAACAGTTGCCAGATCGATTAGCAAAAGGCTAATTAAGAAATTTATTTAAGCGTGAGCAAACTCTACATTATTCTACATAAAAAATATAAATTGCAAAATTTTTTAGGTGTACTGAACTTATCACACAAACACATGTCCAAATCTTATCAAACATCAGGAATTATATATGAATCATAATAATAAAATAAATTTTTTTTGAGTAATCAACACCAACAATTTGGAGTTCAAAACTGCTTTGAATTTATGGAAAACATTATTGGTCTCTGTTCGCTCTCTTCTTCCGAAGTTTATGTTGCAGTTGTCTCCAGAAAATGCGATGCATTTCATCAAGAGACTATGTCGACGAAATTGTTATAATAAGCTCAATAATTGTATCTAATGTCTCTTTTTCTGTAGTCTCTATTTCGAGGAGCTTTGAAGTGATGCCCCAGAAAACATTATGACGTCTTAAAGACATCTGAAAGATGTCTTAAATATTATCGCACTTCCGCGACGATCTCTTGCACAACTCACACTCGCGCGTCACACGAAAGTAAATAGAGGCCGTTTACTAAACAACGAACTTTAATAATACAACTAAATACAACTAAATACCCAGGTCGTGATACAATCTCGCGCTCGCAATTCGCTCGCGCGTCTCCTCTCAAACCCGTCTCACAATTCTCTCCGTCGAATCTCTCAAATCCATCGATAAACATAAACAACGGCGCGTTGGCAAAGAACGATCTCTTAATATTACTTGGGGATCAAAAGCGAGTGGACCACCGCTCGGCACAACACTACCCCTTTCCTTTTCGAAATTGTCGTCCCGACAATTCCAGTGAACTCCTTCGCAGAAAAGTCCGCTTCTTCTTCCATGATGAAGCTCTCAAAGAATCTATCGGCTTCCTGCTCTATCCCGAGCTGCTGCTGCGGGTTACTGAGCGCCGAACACCAGTCCCAACTTCAGCCCTCCCGGAAGTTCCGTGCCGCTGCGAGGTCATTTTTCCTTTTTTTCTTCTTTCTTGATATTTCTTTGAACTTGTGTCTTGTGCACTTCTCTCTTGAATCTTTGGACAAGGGAGGGGGGAAAGTATCTACCGTGGACCCAACGTCTTTAAAGACTCCTCAAGCCTCTGCCTCGGCATTCGCTCTAAGTCCCTCGGAAAAAAAACCATGGTTCGAAAAAACCAAAGGCAGACTTCTTAAAATTATAATTCAGCCCGATGTTCAAAAAAGAAGATCTTCCGCCATAGACGCCAACACAGCAGCAAATTTAAACAAAAACGGAAACGAGAACGAGTATCTATTTCTTTCAAAATATTTTAAAATATTTACAAACTTATCATTTTCCCTCCCAAGGGCGAAGAAGAAAGATTGACACTTTCGGGCTTCTACAAAAAAAATACCCAATTCGACAAAATTTTTCTATTCAGAAATTCCTTCTTTCATGAAAAGGAGCTAATCTATCCAAATGTACAACCTTATTTCTATGTCTATTCGATTTCCGAATACAATAAACTACATCATTTAATTTCTTAACTATCACATATGGACCTTCCCAATTACTTTGCAACTTAGGGGCTCTACCTTGAACTCTTCGAGGATTAAAAAGGCAAACTTTCTGACTGGCCTCAAAATACAATCGTCTATCCTTACAGTCATAATAATTTCGTCCTCCGAGATTTTAAATCCATGCGCTGACTTGCAATGTTGTGGATATGGCTCATCTTTTCTTTTAATTTAAATGAAAATCTACTTCCTTGAGCAAAGACTTCAGACTCTGAGGAACAAGAAAAGGAAAAAGATTTAAGGGCAATCTTAATTCTCGCCCTAAACATAACTCCGAAGGAGTAAAACGAGTGACTTCGTCTTTGGAAGATCTATAAGTCAATAAACCCAATAGAACCCAACGATCCCAATCCCTCTGATTTTCCGAAATAAACTTCGCTAAATAATTCAATAATGTTTGATGTTGACGTTCTACTTGACTATTTGATTAAGAATGGAAAGAGATAGTTCGAGTTTTCTTTATTCCTAATAATTGAGATACCTCTTGAAATAACCGTGATTCAAAATTTCTTCCTTGATCAGTATGCAATTCTAATGGCACACCATGTCTAGAAATAATCTGATTTACAAAGGTTTCAACAACCGTATTTGCTTTAATGTTTTTAAAAGGAAAAGCCTCCATCCACTTAGTAAAGCAATCCGTTATTACCAACAAATATTTGTTTCCGGAAATAGAAATCGGCAAAGGACCAAGAACATCCATTTGCACTCTTCCAAAATGTTAGGAGTAAGGTTCGAGGAGCCCGCTCGAAAGTGTGATTGAGAGCATGCGTGTGCGACGAGAAACTTCTGGTGTGTGAGCAGAGACTGTGTGTGCAGGTGCGAATGGCATGAGGAGGAGTGAGTGTGATTATAATTTAATAAATAAATCTGTAGAAAAAAGTACGCCTCATCGTCTTCGAGAAATATCCTTCATCCTCGACAACATCCAAACAGAAAAGGAGTACCCACTATAGATTTGAAGAGAAGATTTTCTCTTTTCCGAAGGACCTTCCTAACGACACAAACTTTACAAGTCCTACACCAATGTTCCACATCCTGCTACAGATCGCCAGAAGAATCGCTTTCGAATTTTTGCCAAAGTTTTATTGACACCAAAATGTCCACCAGTTGGAGAATCATGTGCTTCTTTTAAAATTTGCTGAACCATTTTTTCCGGAACTATTGTTTGAAAAATAAATGTTTTAAAAGAATCTGGAGACTCCCATCTTCTATAAAGAACTCTATCCTGGAGAACAAGAGAATCCCATTAGGACCAATAAATTTTCGCAGAAATATCCCTTGAAGCAATTTCTTCTCGGAGAGGACGTCTGTTCAATTCTTTCCCATGAAGGATGTTAACGATATCCTCCAATTGTGCCGCTCTCCAATCTTTCGGTTCCATTTTTTCAAAAACAAACCTACCTACATAATTCTCTTTAATTTCTTCTTTCCTCTTCTCAACTCTACTGCAACAATTGCAGACATTCTCTACACAAGGACATCTAGACAACGCATCGATTCCCATGAGATTTTCCTGCACGTTATAAAATTTCAAAATTGTATTGTTGAAGACGTTCCAACTAACGGGCCAACTGTCCCTCCAATTCTCTAAAAGACATCAACCACCGTAAAGAAATATGGTTCTAATTAAAAACTTTCGTCTATACAAATAATGAAAATTTTTCAATGAATCCACAATCGCTAATAACTCGCGACGAGTCACACAGTAATTTCTTTCTGTTTTGCTAAAAACTCGACTATAATATGCGGTAATTCCTTATCTTTTCCTTACCTTCCTGTATTTGAGACAAAACAGCGCCAATACCGTGATTAGAATCCGTGATCAGTATCAAGAATAAACTTCCCTGTTTCAAACGGAAAGGATAAAATAGGAGAAAAAACCAAAAATTGCTTTAACTGTTCAAATGCTTCCTGACACTGTTCATTCCATGTAAATCTACACTGATTTTCCGTTAAAGAAAACAAAAGCTTAGCAATCAAAGAAAACAAAGGCTTAGCAATCAAAGAAAAATCTTTCACAAATTTTCTGTAATACGAACAAAATCCTAAGAAGCTACGCACCTTCTTATTCCGAGGAACAGGCCAATCCCGAACATAAGCAATCTTCTCTGAATCTGTTGAGATCCCTTCTCTAGAAATCTCATGGCCTAAATATATTTTACCTTCCTACTAAAAAAAGAACATTTTTTTGGATTAATCTTCAAATTCGCCGATCTCAAACGAAGAAAAATTTCCCGAAGATTACCTAACATTCCTTCAAAAGTTTTGCTGTAAATAACAATGTCATCTAAATAGACTAAACAGATTTTATTTAATATTTGATGAAGAATTTTCTCCATTAATCGTTCAAAGGTTACTGAAGCATTACAAAGTCCAAAAGGCATAACAGTGAACTGCCATAAACCTTTGTCTATCGAAAACGCTGTTTTCTCTTTATCCTCAGGACGCAGTTTCACCTGCCAATACCCACTTTTCAAATCAAATGTAGAAAATCAGGATAATCGATCAGGATAATCGATCAGAATAATTTCCCAGATAATCGATTAAGAAGATCATCGATTCTGGGCAACGGATCCTTCAATTCTGGGCAAGAATCCTTCTCGGCATTAAGTTTTCTATAATCGAGTTTTCTATAATGCAAAATCTCAATGTTCCATCTTTCTTTTTAACCATAACCGTAGGCGATACCCAAGGACTATGAGATTCCTCAATTACACCCTGTTGCTTCATCTCCTCAAGAATCTTTTCCACTTCATCATGCATTTGCAAAGGAATTCGCCTAGGAATCTGTTTAATAGGGGTTAGACTTCCCAATCATAATAGAATGCTCAATTACTGAGCAATTTCCTGCAACAATATTTTCAGAAAAGACATCCTGAAATTCAACAATGAATTCAGCAAAACATGTTTTTTGTTGAAATATCTAATGTTTCAGAATTTCTCTCAAAGAATTTCAACAAGAAATCTGAGACTTTATTGAAAAGATCGCTTATCCGCGAACAAGAAAAATTTGTTCCTTCTTGCCTCTCTTCAAAAACTAAATCAAAGATTTTATTTTGTCCAACCCTAGAAAGAAAATCTGCCCTTAAGATGCATTCATTACTAATTTTTGCTACGTACAAGGGGAAATCCAATGAATATTTACCAAGCTTTACTCCAACGACAACCTTAAAGTCAATGAAAACTATTTCACCTGTCGGATATTTCAATTTCCTATTTCCAACCCAAAGCCGTTGTCGACCTGATTTAACAAAATTGCTATTAAGAATTGAAACATCAGAGCCCGTATCAATCCTAAAAACACACGTTCGCCTATTAATAGAACCCCGAAAACAAAAATCACTTGAATTCCCCCCAAGTTCCGCAAAGAAAAATGTCTCTCCTTTTCAGCCGAGCTCAATTTTCCCTACCGATCTCGGCTAACCCGAGTTTCCCTACTTTGAAGTAAAAAGTGAAGGGTACTCAGACCGAAAATGTTCCTTGGCTCCGCATTGCCAACACTCTTTTCCACTTCCAAATTTAGAAAAATTCTTTTGTTTTATTAGGTATACAAAAAAGTTCTGAGCTTTTTTTTGTAAAATTCAATCTTTATTCAAAAACAAACAAAAAAATATTAATCAGCAAAATATTCCCCGTTTGCATCAACGATCTTTTGCCATCTTTCGGGTAGCTTGCGAATTCCTTGACGATAGAAGCTCACCGGCTTCGAAGCGATAAAGTCATTAATGCATTTTCGTATCTCTTCAAATCTCACGAAATGTGTATCAGCCAAATGATGCTGCAGCGACCGGAATAGGTAGTAATCGGAAGGCGCTGTCTGGGCTATACGCCGCGTGCGGGAGAAGTTCCCAGCTTAACGCAAAGATATGGTCCTGAGTCGCTTTCGCAATATGTGGTCGAGCATTGTCATGAAGCAAGATCACTTTACGACGTCCTTGGTCAATAAATGGCCTCTTTTCTTCTAATGCATCGCTCAAATTGGTCAATTGTTGTTGGTAGCGGTCTGCCATGATTGTTTCACCCGGTTGTACAACACACTTTTCCAATCTTACCAGATACAGAGCAAAACCTTCTTGACGTGGACATTAGCCTTTGGCGTCGATGTCGAAGGTTGACAAGGGTCAACCCGTGATTTTCTACGTTTAGGGTTATCATAAAGAATCTACTTTTCATCGCCTGTAATGATTTTGTGCAGAAAATCTTTTTTCCGGAACTTTGAAAGCAAAGTGAGTGCAGTGTCACGCCGACGATTTTTGTTGTCTTCGGACAATTCATGCGGAACCAATCTGCCTTCCTTCTAAACCTTTCCCATCGTATGTAAACGTACGGAAATGGTTTGCTGCGAAACGCCAAGCTGTTCTGCAAGCTCCTTTTCGGTTTGCGCAGAGTTTATATCTAGCAGTGCTTACAATTCGTCCGTTTCAATATTTTGAGGGCGTCCAGCACGCGGTTCATCTTCAAGATTGAAATCTCCTTGGCGAAATTTTTGATATCATCTTTTACATGTAGTATGACTTACAGCGTTCTCTCCATATGCAGCACAAATCATTGCAGTGGCTTCAGCAGCATTTTTCTTCAGATGAAATGCGAAGTGGATGGAAAATCGAATATGCTCTTTTGTTATTGCCATCCTGAACACTACTGATTTTTGAGGTGAGTTATGTGCATCAAACGCCAAACCGTATGGCATTTTAGAAGACCAAATGTCAACGCTTTAAAACCGCAAAAGGGCGGGAAGATATATAAAATTTAAATTATTATTTCGGTTATTTCGATTGTATGAAATCTAAAGCTCAGAACTTTTTTGTACACCTAATATAAATCTCCTATCCTTTTCGTAATAATCTCTTTTCTTTCCCCCTGCAAATCCTTTTCTTAAAGTCCTTCCGCTTTTCTTTCTTTTTCCTCTTCTTGAGGTTTTGAAAAACTATTTTCTTTTATAATTTTAATAGCTATTTTAATAGCCCTTTCCACGGCTCTTAATGACGTAAGCCCTTCCAATTGAAGTGTTCGTTTAATAAAATTAAACCCGTCCGTGAATGTGACAATAAATTGGGAACACGCAATCTTATCTTGTAATGCCGGCAAATACTCGGGATAAGCCAAACGAGATAAACGTTCCAAATCAGATCCCGAAGAAACTAAATCTTCCCCAAAATTTTGTCTCCGATTTATAAATTGCATATAAAAATTTTGAGCCAAAAATTTCTCGTCAAACCGTAACTCTAACCTAGATACGAGCTCGGAGAATCGCGAATTCTCCAAATCTCTCCCCCCCCTCCAAAACCGTACGCGCTTTTCCTCTCAAACACGCGACTAACACGACTCCTTTTTCCGAATCCTCCTAAGCTTTTGCTAGCGCAATTAAATTAAATTGAACTAAAAATTCGCGCAACGGGACACTTCCATCATACGTATCGGGCTTAAGTTCAATTCCCAAATTTCTTTCAAATAAATTAAAATTAAAATTAAACTGGCCTGGCATTTGACGTAGCTCCTCCGAGCGCTGTAAAAATTCAGCTTCATGCCGCTGCACTGCTCGCTCCTCTCGAAGTAGACGAAGTTCTTCCTGTATAGAACGAAAAACAGCCTCCAAACTTGTCTCGTCCTCCTCCGGCAAATCCTTTTCCTCGCCACGCAAGTCTTCTTCCTTACGGAAGATGCTCCTCATGCCTCATCGTTCTCGATCGGTCTTTCGCCAATTTCCGACGCGACGTCCATTGTCCGCCACCCCGGACGAGTCCTCAAAAATGTCGCACTTCCGCGACAGTCTCTCGCACAACTCATACTCGCGCGTCACGCGGAAGTAAATAGAGGCTGTTTACTAAACAACGAACTTTAATAAACACAACTAAATACACACAGGTCGTGATACAATCTCGCGCTCGCAATCGTTCGCGCGTCTCCTCTCAAACCCGTCTCATAATTCTCTCTGATGAATCTCTCAAATAAATCTATCGATAAACATAAACAACAGCGCGTTGGCAAGGAATGATCTTAATATTACTTAAGAGTCAAAAGCGGATTACCGCTCGGCTACAACACTATTATAAGACGTTTTATTAAATTATAAAAAAAGACGTCTTTAAGATGTCTTTAAGGCATCTTATTTATCTGATTTATGATATCTTTAAGATATCTTAAAGAAGTTTTATTTTTTAATAAATGACATTTTTTAGACATTTTTTAGACGTGACGTTTGATTTTGAGTCTTTTGGACATTCTATAATGATATAAAAATTAATTATACGGAAAGTATTGACAAGAGAAAGAATACAAGGCAGAATTTAAAATTACCTAATAAATTGGTACATCATTGATATAAGTTACACAACTTTGATAACGATCTATCTATTACAAGAAATCAATATTGTTATTAGAAAAGTTGTATAGATACTAAATCCTTAATATCCCAATTTAACAAGTAATTTCAACTTCTGTTTCGTATTCTTCCTCTTGTTTATGTTTCCGAATAGTTTCATTTTTTGTACATTACAATTGTGGCGGTCACTGCCTCGCGAGCGCACCATCGACACACCGTCGCGCGCAGTCCCGCGCCGGTTGGGGGTTCGCGCGCCCGCCACTAGATGGCAAGACGAGAAATCACTTTCTCGTATTTGAAACGCTACAGCGGACACTATATAAGAGCGGCACTCGGCATCGCTCTTCGCCTCAGTCGCCTCGAACCAAGTCATTGGTAAGAGCTTGCACTGCGACGCCCTCTGAGCTCTGGAGGCCAGCCCTGACCTCATTGCTCTACATACGGCAGTTTTTCCTGCTGGCAAATACCGACCCACATTCGGTCGTACTCTCCGCGGCAGTTAACGCCGCGGTTACCTCTTAAGTCTGACGGCCGTGAACGCCGCCACTTCCTTCTGGCTCACGTCTGACGGCCGTGAACGCCGCCAAACCGGCCATACCTCTGACGGCCGTGAACGCCGCCAGGTCCTTCCGACTCTGCCTCTGACGGCCGTGAACGCCGCCATATCCATCTCGCCTTTCTCCTACGGACGTGATCCTATCAGCTGTGAACACCACAGCCTCATCACGACCCGGAAGGTCACTCGCGGCCAGCAACGCCGCCCAATCCGCCCGTGTCCGGGCGATCTGCTCCAGGCCGCAGTCGCAGCCCGTCGATCTTCATCAGCTCGGGGAGCCGCTGCTTATCCGGAGGATCTCCGCCGGCGTACCTCATCTCCAGGGGCCGCCCACGACGCCTCAACATCCCCGAGGCCATCGATGTTGCCTACCATTCCGGAGGCGCCAGCACCACATCGCTCGCTGCCGTTGACTGCGCGGCTACCCACGCCGCAGTCGGCTCTGCCTGCCATCCCGGAGGCGCCAGCACCACATTGCTCGCTGCCGTTGATTGCGCGGCTACCCACGCCGCAGTCGGCTCACACACCTCCCTCGCCGTGCACCGGCCCGGAGGGACGAGCCACCGAGCGACGAGCCAGGAGTTCACCCGACCGCAGGCAACAACTTCTGGACCTGTTCAGCTCGGATTCCTCCTCCGAGGACAGCCTGCCTCGGCCACCGACTCCGCCCGCAGGGGACGCGACAAGTCCCTCGACTTCCTCGAGCGCTGCTACACCGGATCGACCACCGACTCCTGGCCGTTCCTTGGAACTCGGCACACCACCAGATAGTCCGTGGCAGCTCTGCGCAATAGAGCTAGGTCACGTGCATCATCGGCCGCCGCGCCGTGACACTCGCCGTTTTTTCGCCGAGGCCGCCACGCAGACCACAGGATTGCCACCGGCACCGGTCAAGCCTACAACACTCACCCTCCGGCCGCGCCGGGGAGGAGCCGGGGCTCGAGAACGACGCAGAGAGCGGCTGCAGGAACTGGCGCGCGCACGCGCAGAAACAGACGCGACCGACTCGCCTACGCGATTTTCCCGCGGGACCCAGACTGAGTCCCGCCTGCTCATGTAGCATTTTTGTTTCCTCGCTTTTTTTAATATAATGGCTTTTATTTAACTCTGCATTCCTTAATTGTTGGCGTGCATGCAACCTTCCTGCAACATATCCTTCAGCTTGCGCTCTTATTATCCAACGCATTGCGATACTTGGCTGCTACCATTCCGCATTGCTTGGTGCTGACACTCACATCGCTGGTCCACCACACCGCTGGTCGAGGACAGATACCCTCCACGGACCGAGAACCAGCCTTCAAAGTCGATTGCGAGCGACGCAGTGCAACAGGCCACACTCAAGCGCGAGACTCGACACACAACGCGCAATCGCCATCCACGCCATCAAGTGTCACACCACACCACAAATTCGCAACTAAAACTGGCGACTCACACACATCGCCGCCATACAATAATACAAAATATTGGAGTACTAAATGAAGTGACTGTCAATATTTTTATAGATTACATTATATCGAAATTATATCATATCATTTATTCCACTCAATATATATGTAGTTGCTCCTCGATAAATATTATAATCGGTAATGTAAATAATTAGACTTGTCATTTAGAACTTTTAGAGGTTATATTGATGACAGATTGAGGTTATATAATTGACTTTGAAGTTACATATGTTTTAGAAAAGATGTCTTTAAAACATCAAAAAAAAATCTTTTTGATACAGTCTTAAAAACGTCTTTAAAAGGATATTTTTAAAACGTTTTTCTCAAGACATTTTAAAAATGTCTTTTTCAAAACGTCTTTAAAACATGTCCAAAAGACGCATTTATGATGTCTTCTGGTAAAATCTTAAAGACGTCTTTTAGATATCTTTTAGACATGTGTGCTGTTTGAGACCATTCTTTTGGTAATCAAAATACTGAATAATAATGGGGAATAATTTTGTACTTCCACTGGTTACTAACCTCAGTGGACATGCTTACGAATGCTTACGAATCTTGTAAATCACTAGTGAGTTCGGCAATCGATAAAGGACCTAGCACATTGTTTGTAATAGCTGTCGCTTCGGTGCGATTGCATGTAAGTTCTTTTGTTATATCTGACTCCGGAAATAATTCTCGATTAGAGCAATAATACTAAAAAATTAAAGAACATATGATAACATGTTGTATAGCTATCGTACCTTCAGCTGTTCGGATGGGATCTTCAAGATCAGACTTAATCATATATGTAGCAATATTTGCTTGACTTCTGCTGAAATTTGTTTTGTGTTTTTAAATATTTAAATGCTCATTTATGTCATTAACAAACAACCTTATTTGCAATTGAAATATTCGTGGAACAAATTGTACAAAAAACTTTCCAATCATATTTATCTTTTTTCATCATTAGAAATTTATGTTGCAAATTGTTATTGAATCAGCATTTACGCTTAGATATTTTGAATTCTGAAAACAAATTAAATTTATAAAATACAATGAAGTAAAAACTAATCGATTGTCCAAGGAGCGGAGCGCATTAAAACTTAGTAGTAAAAGACGCTGAGATTTAGGTGTGTCTTCGTTCGAGTATGCATACAAAATATAAATTTATGAAAGGCATAATGAAAGACCTCTAATAGATTTATTTTACGCATATGCGAAGGAGAGAATGCGCACTCCTAAATTTCAGTGTGTTCTTTACTACGTAAGTATCGCCTTCCACTCCTCTAATAATAAGATTGTTCTATAATAATATGAATACAATAAAAAACCATAAAAATCGGACTGCTTTAAGAAATCCGCTTGGACGCCTTCAAAAGAATAAATCGGGGAGAATACGGACGAATGGCAGCCGTATTAGAAGTTCCATTGTTTGTGTAAACACGTTTTACTCTAAGCGTTACATTCTTAAGTTTAATTTTTTGTAATACAATAAACGTAATACTAAACTTGAATTACATTTTTAATCAAAATTAGTACATATTTTGTTTTTATATTATATTCCTTCTGTTCGAAAATAGGTTCAATTACTACCAATAAAAATAGTGCAGTTAGTAGCAGTGAAATTTATTAATTTCATTTTTTTGCTAGTAAAACCAGTAAAAGCTGAAGTGGAATCAAATCTAGAAGATTTAATTAAAAAAATTAGATATTTAATTGGTTTTTAATTAAGTTAAAAATAAAATGAAAAATGATTAGAAATTATGGAAGAATATATTTTTTAGGATCACGGGTTTAATTTTAATTAAGTCACTCTTTCTCTTTCTTAAAGAATATATTCGCTATTTATTTCGGATATAACATTTATCGATCTTAATGCGGGGTTTACTCCTATCAATACATCCGTTCGCTCTTGCCGCTTTTGGAGCTCTCTCACTATCGGGCCCCCGAAAGCCGACCTTCTCTCTATTTTACTACGTGGCCTAATCAGCCGACGACACGTTCAAAAGCTTTCACGAAGAAAGCGCATGATCAACCGTCGCGAAGGGGATGTCTTCTGACAAACAAAATAATATCACGCAGAGACAATAGAAAAAGCGTACAACAATAGAAAAACACGAGGCACATCAGACCTGGTCATAATTATATTCTATAATCTAAATCTTTCCTACATTCGGACATTCTGCGCTAATATCTGTCCTCAGATATTTTCGGATATTGTCCTCGTCATCAATTCATCCATATCGTCCACCCAGTGTTTCATATATTCAGTCGCAATGGATATCTCGTAGGATCCTTCATGTTCGCCGACCTTCTCAACAATGTAGCGATCATTCCGTAATATTCTTGTAACTCGATAAGGACCAAGATACTTGGGCGCAAACTTCAGGCCCAGCTTGCGTTCTCTTGATGGCAACGAGATCACTAATAGTATAAGCAGCCGGTTTTCTTCGTCTGTTAAATCCTTGACGATTTTCTTGCTGAACTTGTCGAATGCTCTCCTTGGCTCGATTTCTTATCTCGTCCCGATGTTCCTGAAACATGCAAGCTAATTCTTTCTCTATCAGCTCACGGATAGAGATTTCATCATTCATCTTGATATCTGCACCGAAAAGTAAATTAAAGGGTGTCGTTCCGATGCTTCTGTGTGGCATTTAAATACTTCTGTGCCGTATCCAGGTGCCGGTGCCATTTCTCTGGCCGGGGAGCAGACATTCTCGTTAACAATGGGATTATTGTTCGATTCACTCTTTCGACCTGTCCATTGGCTCTAGGCATACCCGTCGTGACAAGGACGTGCTGCACTCCCTCTGCTCTGCAATATTCCTGAAAGTCGTTAGACGTAAATGCCGAACCACGGTCCGAAACAATCCTTCGTGGATTCCCAAAAACATGCAACTGCTTCCTCAGGCAAGTCAATACCTCCGCTGTGCTAGTGATTCTAACCACATAAAACCAAACAAATTTTGTAAATGCGTCTACTATGACCAATATGTGTCGATATTTCTTGCGCGTCGAAGGAAGCAGTCCCAGATGATCGAGATGGAATGTATCTAAGGGAGCATCGCCTTTCTCAATGAGATGCAACAATTCCTCTTTTTTACCATGCTTCCTTTCGGCCAGAATGCACAGAGTTACGGACCACTTTCTCGATCTTTGTTCTCAAATCCTATATCCAATAATCTTTTTCAACTATCTGCTTGACTTTGATCGCTGACAAGTGCCCCTTGTCATGTACCCGTCGAATAATCTGCGAATGCATTAATCGCGGGACTATCATTCGCTCTTCACCGTCAATTAATTTAAACAAAGGTCCCGCTCTCAATATAAATCCATCGACTTTTCTCGGCCAACCTCATTATTTCTTGCAGGTGGGCGTCTTCATGTTGAGTTCTTCGAATTCGCGATACTATCCTCATACTCACTCATACACATAGATAACGGATTCCTGCTTAGCGCATCTAAGTGCATCATCGCTTTTCCGAGACGATGTATAATTTCGATCGTATAATTGAACTCTTCCAATTGTAGAGCCCATCTCGCAACTCGCACGCATAAATCTTTTTTACTCATTGTTAGACTAAATGCCTTACAATCTGTCACTATTTTAAAAGATATACCTATTAAATAAACACGGAATGTCTTCAGAAATTTTATAATCGCAAGCACTTTAAGTTCATAACTATCGTACTTTTCCTCCGGAGTCGTTCGGCCGCTCGCATAGTATACGGGATGCAACAAATTGTCATTGTCACGCTGTAATAAAATAGCGCTGTAACCATGTTTTGACGCATCGGTATGAAGTTCGGTACTCGCATTTATTTTGTACAATCTTAAAACGGGTTTGCTCATCAGAATCGCCTTCAACTCATTAAACGCATTTCTCTCTTTTTCTTCAAAATGAAATATGACATCTTTTTTCAATAGGCCCATTAGAGGCCGCGCAACGAATAATTACGGATAAACTTCCGAAAATAACCGGATAAGTCCAAAAAGCTTTGAATCTGCCTAACATTCTTCGGTTCGGGAAATCTCGTAACCGCATCCGTCTTAGCCTCCGACGGTCGCACGCTACCCAAATAAAAAGGGAGGGTGTGCGTCACGGCGGGGCCCGACCACGAACCAGTCGTGAAAACTCGTAATTATTTTGCGAAAAAATACCACTTCAGCCAGGAATCGAACCTGAATCTCCTGCTTACCAGGCAGGCATCTTATCCTTTCGACTACGAGGCATGTGATGATATTTATCGCAAATAACGTATTTAGAATAACACGTCAACAATACAATGATACATATATATATATATATATATATATATATATATATATATATATATATACGTATATTACAATATACATATATACATGTATTCTTTCGAATCCCCACGACCGGTACTCCAGAGAGATGATGGTCCTATTCTCTCGATGGATGCAGGTCGGACTGCAACGGCGACACCCTCCAACGCCATTGGCAAATATACAAATAATCCTCCTGGAGCATGACAGAAGAGATTGCATCAAGCATGGCTCGATCCCCCGAATACATGAGTTGTATATGTACATATATATTTATGTATATATATATATATATATATATATATATATATATATATATATATATAGATAAAAGGGATGTAATGGCAATAAGAGCTCAGCGCAGTAGTAAGAGCGTATACAAATTTATTGAATAATCAAAATGACATAAAGATTATCGCGAGGAATGACGAAACATATATATATATATATATATATATATATATATATATATATATATATACCAGGTGTATGCATAAGTTTTTTCCGGTATTTTAGTAAAAAAAGACACGTAATTTTCAAGGGAAATTAATTTTTTTTTTATTCAAAATATTGGCCATCGGCTTCTACACCCATTTTCAGATAATTTATGAATTCGCCCATTTTTCAGATAATTTATGAATACCATGCCAGAAAAATTGTTTGTCTTTTGCGGCAAACCATTCGTCGAGCCATTTTCCAACTTCCTCGAAATTGCTGAAGTGCTGCTCTGCGAGCGCGTGCTCCATTGATGCGAAGAGGTGATAGTCAGATGGCGCCAGGTCTGAGGAGTACGGCGGGTGCGGAAGGATGTCCCATCCAAGCGATTTCAAGGTGTCTTTCACTGGTTTTGCTGTGTGAGACGGCGCATTGTCGTGTAACAAAATCATTTTGCCATGTTTTCTGGCCCATTCCGGTCGTCTTTCGATTAATGCGTGGTTTAAATTAATCATTTGTTGGCGATAGCGTTGTGTATTAACGGTTTCGCCGGGCTTCAAGAGTTCATAATACACAATACCGCTCTGGTCCCACCAGACACAGAGCATGGTCTTCTTGCCGAAGCGATTTGGCCTTGGTGTTGATGGACCGGCTTCGCCAAGTGAAAGCCACGATTTTTTCCGCTTCGGGTTTTCAAAATAAATCCATTTTTCGTCACCCGTCACAATTCGATACAAAAATGATTTTCTTTCGTGGCGTTGAAGCAGCATTTCACAAGTGACTTTGCGATTTTCCATTTGACGTTCATTCAAATCGTATGGGACCCATTTACCGAGTTTATTGATCTTTCCCATTGCTCGTAAACGTCTGCTGATTGTTTCTTGTGATACATGTAATGCTTCTGCTAATTGCCGTTGAGTTTGAGTTGGGTCATCATCCAATAACTCCTGCAATTGCTCGTCTTCGCATTTTTGTGGTCTATCAGAGCGCTCACTGTCTTTCACATTGAAATCATCACTTTTAAATTGTCGAAACCATGTCTCACATGTTCTAATCGATGGAGCGTGTTCACCATATGTTTCTACCAGCAAACGATGACTTTCAACAGCCTTTTTCTTTTGATTAAATAAAAAAAGCAATGCGTGCCGCAAATGTTCTTTTTCAGGCACAAAACTCGACATGATCACTGAACGATAAAACAAAAACGCTAGTTTTTGGCGGACTCAACTTGTATGTGTTTGTAGTTTTAAATGTCAGACGAACAAAATGATGTATGTGTCAAATTAATACGCTGCATACTTTTCGCTGGCGACATCTCTTAGTTGAACCGGAAAAAACTTATGCATACACCTGGTATATATATGTATATATATATATATATATATATATAATCAAATTAAAAGTGACGAATGAGCGCGCGTATGTGCGTAGCGGAGCCGGCGCGCGTTCTTCAGGCCTGGGACTTAATATTATATATTATTTATGTATATATTAGGTGTACAAAAAAGTTCTGAGCTTTAGATTTCATACAACCGAAATAACAATTTAAATTTTATATATCTTCTCGCCCTTTTGCGGTTTTAAAGCGTTGACATTTGGCCTTCTAAAATGCCATACGGTTTGGCGTTTGATGCACATAACCTCAAAAATCAGTAGTGTTCACGATGGCAATAACAAAAGAGCATATTCGATTTTCCATCCACTTCGCGTTTCATCTGAAGAAAAATGCTGCTGAAGCCACTGCAATGATTTGTACTGCATATAGAGAGAACGCTGTAAGTCATACTACATGTAAAAGATGGTATCAAAAATTTCGCCAAGGAGATTTCAGTCTTGAAGATGAACCGCGTGCTGGACGCCCTCAAAAGATTGAAACGGACGAATTGCAAGCACTGCTGGATATAAATTCTGCGCAAACTGAAAAGGAGCTTGCAGAACAGCTTGGCGTTACGCAGCAAACCATTTCCGTACGTTTACATACGATGGGAAAGATTCAGAAGAAAGGCAGATTGGTTCCGCATGAATTGTCCGAAGACAACAAAAATCGTCGACGTGACACTGCACTCACTTTGCTTTCAAAGTTCTGGAAAAAAGATTTTCTGCACAAAATCATTACAGGCGATGAAAAGTGGATTCTTTATGATAACCCTAAATATAGAAAACCCTAAATGTAGAAATGGGTTGACCCTGATCAACCTTCGACATCGACGCCAAAGCCCAATATCCACGCCAAGAAGGTTTTGCTCTGTATCTGGTGGGATTGGAAAGGTGCGTTGTATTACGAGTTGTTACAACTGGGTGAAACAATCACGGCAGGCCGCTACCAACAACAATTGACCAATTTGAGCGATGCATTAGAAGAAAAGAGGGCATTTACTGGCCAAGGACGTCGTAAAGTGATCTTGCTTCATGACAATGCTCGACCACATGTTGCGAAAGCGACTCAGGACCATATCTTTACGTTAGGCTGGGAACTTCTCCCGCACGCGGCGTATAGCCCAGACATGGCGCCTTCCGATTACTACCTATTCCGGTCGCTGCAGCATCATTTGGCTGATACACATTTCGTGAGATTTGAAGAGATGTGAAAATGCATTGATGACTTTATCGCTTCGAAGCCGAGCTTCTATCGTCAAGGAATTCGCAAGCTACCCGAAAGATGGCAAAAGGTCGTTGATGCAAACGGGGAATATTTTGCTGATTAATATTTTTTCGTTTGTTTTTGAATAAAGATTGAATTTTACAAAAAAAAGCTCAGAACTTTTTTATACACCTAATATATATATATATATATATATATATATATATATATATATATATACACATAAATAATATGTAATATTAAGTCCCAGGCCTTAAGAACGCGCGCCGGCCCTGACCGCTACGCACATACGCGCGCTCATTCGTCACTTTTAATTTAATTTAAAAACTACTCGTCGCACGCAATTTTGCTAAAGGAAAAAGTTGTTTCTTTTATCATAAAGAATCACGTAGTGTACTCCAAATGCGGGAATTTTGGGACACCCTGTATATATATATATATATATATATATATATGCGATGAATGGTTTTTACAATTGATCATATTAAAAGTGATGAATGAGGGCGCGTATGTGCGTAGCGGTCAGGCTGGCGCGCGTTCCTCAGGCCGGTGCGGTCTGGTACTTAATTTTTGACGACTTCATGTACTGTATTGTTTAAAATATAATACAAGTTAACAAAATAAGTATTGTTTTCATTCTTTATGTAACGATTCAATAAAAAAGATGTGATCTGATTTCATAGCATTATCTGGAAATAAAAATAAATATAAATTATATGATGTATGAACTGAGCATTCTATTATTTTAATTATTTTTTTGCCGTAAGCGCAATTGCATATGACAATAAAAAAAATATTGAATTTAACGAATACTTATTAATTATGTGAGTACATAATCACAAAAAGTCAAAAAATCAAAAAAACTTGATTTTTTTAATAGTTTAAATTTAAAGATAAAATATTTAAATTTATAAGTTAAAATATTTTGAGAGAGCTGGTTCTCTCTTTATTTTCTCAGAAAAAATTAACAAAAGGTTATACAAAATTATTTATCTTTATAATATTACAATAATTACATAATCTCATAAAATTTTAATAACGATTGTACCGATATCTTGAAACTTTTTTACATATTATATTTCGTAAATGTGTAAAATTATTTCTTGTACCAGAGAAGTTAAAAAAATTACAAAAAGTTAAAATTATTTAAATAAGAAAAGTAAAAACGAAAAAATAAAACGGTCTCGCTTTCTCGCGCGGATAGCTATCAGTTACCAGATAGGGAAGCGAGGACATTGGAGACAAAATTTTGATGTAGAGATTCGAGTTAGATTATATTATAACAGTAGTTTATTGAAATAAAGAAAGAAATAACAAGGTGTAGAACATGAATAGAATTGGCCGTAAATGGGCGAGACGGTGATTGGCGTGTTTACAGTTTTTACGCGGATGAAGTGTCGCTCCGGCGGTCGGCGCGATACTGATATCGCTACGCGTAACTCGGCAACGCGGGGCACGCGCGGCGGGTGGCGGTGTCGCACGTGTTGTCGCGGACCTTTAATCTTCGGGCGATTTAAATCGCGTGTGCGTGTTATGAACGCGGACGTTGTCTTTGTCGCGAGGGTAGAATTTCCGCGAGAAGATTTCTGATTGCTTGGGTCGGAGAACAAGGGTGCCCGTTCTCTGCCGTTCTGTGCTCGGTTGACGGGAGGTCAACCCCTCGTCTGTATAAAGAATGCCGAGTGAACTCGGCCAGCCGGGGAGAGCCCCAGCTATGGCGGAGGCGTCGGTGTCTTTGCCGAGTGTGCTCGGCCGATCGGGGTGTACCCCGGTGCTTGGAATTGGTCGGACGGGAGTGCGATGGTATCGGGGGGCACACCGATATACGGCGGCGGAATTCGGAGACAGCGGAATTGGATCGAGCGGACTCGATGCGCTGGGGAGACTCCAGCAGCTCTCGGCTTGCCGTGAAAGGTTTCGGAGACGGTTTTCAGCTAGGCCAAGTGAACTTGGCGCGTTGGGGAGAGCCCCAACAGATCTCAGGCTTTTTACTGGAATCGATTTGGATACTCGCTTTCCTTGAGACATGTTCTCAGAAGGGACAGGAACAGGAAGGAGCGCGGAACAGGATGATTTTTTTGTGGAGAGCGATGCCTTTTTATACTCGAGATCGACCTCGGTATTTTTCGATCGGATCGGTCGGATTGGTCGATCTCGGGGGTAGCATCCCTCTCCACAGGAGCGGAAAAAAAGAATCGGATATAATTGGTTTTTTGGGATGATAAGGAATTGGAGCGAGGATGTGGAAGAGTAGGAAGAGGAGTTCGGCGGTAAGGTAACGGCGCGGCGTGGGATCGGTTACGCGCTTGTAGACGCGGTCGTGGCGCGGTGCGAGACGCTTGCTCACTTGCGTGTCGGTGTAGCGTGGGGCGCGTTAGCGTTTGCTGGCGCGGCGTGTAATGCGGCGCGGGGGAAAACAATCGTGTTTTCGCGGCATTCCTTCGCTATATTCCGATGCTTCGGAGTTTAACGAATTTGGATAGATTAAAAAAATAGGCGTAAACGCCTTTTGCAGCCACTGTCGCACTCCGTGGTCGGCGGTCCTCGGAATGGTCGGTCGGGGGAAAATCGGAGAAGGAACAGAGCGGAGGGATGCGCTCCGTTACAAAATTATATTTGATAAAATAAATAATTTTTATAATTATAATGTAGACGTTATGTAAATAATTATTTTAAAAATATGTCAAAAATATAAAAATATTTTAAATATTTTGAAATAACCGTATTTAAAGTATTATACATATTGCGTATATGCTCTGCAAAAAATTTTCCTTCATAAAAAACAATTTGATTAAATTATTTATAATTGTTAAAAAATTCAAAAGTTCAATTTCTCGGTAGGCGTTTAACATATTCCGTTAAAAGAAAACATTCTATTGATTACACGGTTAAACAATAAAATAGAAAACAATTCGTAAGCATTTGTGAGTAACATTTGTGCAGTACTGAGATATTCGTAAATTTTAATAATAATAGTTGTAGCTCTGAAAAAGGC
This sequence comes from Pogonomyrmex californicus, assembly GCA_024349325.1. Taxonomy (NCBI): domain Eukaryota; kingdom Metazoa; phylum Arthropoda; class Insecta; order Hymenoptera; family Formicidae; genus Pogonomyrmex; species Pogonomyrmex californicus. The sequence continues at coordinate 322,620 of JAECZD010000011.1, forward strand.
TGATTAAAAGTTTAAATTTATAAAAGATGTTCGAAATGCAATCTTCTTATTTGTATGCAGGCATTGACTCTGTGAATAAAACTATCTTGCATAAGCTGGAACATTTCTGGCATGATTCGACGTATATTTAATGACAAATCTTGCAAAATAAAAAATAATTAAAAAATAAATTAAACGAAAAAAAGAAATTAACGAATAATTAAAATTAACAACAAATTTAACGAAGTTTAAATAATTCGTTAAATTTAGTATTTTTTTAATTGTTATATGCAATTGCGCAGTAATTAAAATAATAGAATGCTCAGTTCACATCATATTATACACTATATTATTATATGTATTTTTATTTCATGATGACGCTACGAAAGCAGACATTTTTTTTATTAAATCATTAAAGGATGAAAACAATACTTATTTTGTTAACTTTTATCATATTTTAAACAATATACTACGTGAAGTCATCAAAGATTAGGTACTAGCCCGCGCCGGCCTGAGGAACGCGCGCCGACCCTACGCACATACGCGCGCTCATTCGTCACTTTTAATTTGATTTATTGTAAAAATTACTCGTCGCATGCAATTTTGCTAAAGGAAAAAATTGTTTCTTTTAGCATAAAACGCAATGTATTCCAAATGCGGGAGTTTTGGGACATCTTATATATATATATATATATATATATATATATATATATATATATATATATATATATATATATATATATATATATATATATATATATATATATATATATATATATATATCAGTACAGCTCCTCGCTCTGACGAAATGAACTGCAATGTTCACGAAATGTTGGCATTCAACAATGCATAATAGTAACCAACCACAATGCATAAAGTGGAAGCCTTAAAAGCATATATATATATATATATATATATATATATATATATATATATATATGTATATATAATTTAAAATGTAAGCTTCAGACAAAATTTTCATAGAGGAAAATCATCTCAGATAAAGGGTTTGTCCTATTTTGGGGGGGGTGGGGATCTAAAGATAGTTCGGATGTTGTATTTCTTCAGAGTCCTGCCGATCGGTTGTTTCTTTTATATATGGGAGGATGGAGAGGATTTTTCTGTCTGTCTCATCATGTGATATTTGTGCGTCTGCTCTCTTGTCTTGTTTATGTGTCTGTTGATTATTTTATTTATATCTTTTTTGTCGTGTCCATTCTGTTGTAGGGTTAATTTCAAGTGGTTAAGTTCTGTCTGTAAATGTTTCCTGTAATAGTTAACATGGAGACCTTCAAGAAAGAAGCTCTTCATGGAGAACTTCAAGAAAGAAGCCCTATGCAAAGCGCCCAAGAAACCTGAAATTTGGTTCCATTATGTAGACAATACTTTTGTAATTTAGAGACATGGTAGAGCAGAACTATGAAAATTTCTGAATTTCTTCAACATTCTAATATCCGCTTCACCATGGAAATAGATGAAATATTTTATTATAGAAGGAAATAGAAGAATATTTTATTACGGAATGGAACGCAATATTTTTTATTGTTTGGTATATTTAATTGGGTCAAAATTGGATATTATTCTATTCAAAGGAGAGCACAAATTGATGTCGTAAAGCAAATTAATTATTATTTATGTCTTAGTAACATCAGATTCGTTCCGCTCTGTAAGTAAACGATTTAATGTGTCTGAATCAACAATATAGTTTAGTACGAAGGGAGTTCGAGCAATACGAAATCAGTTTATTAAATGGCCTATGAAGTTGAAAATATTTAGATAAATATCCACATATGGATTTTGCATATAAATTTTCCACAGTTTTGGACATTATTGATGAAATGCACATAAACATACCTAGGCTGAAAGAAGACATTAATAATTACATATATAGAAAAGGTAAATTTTCTGTATAGTAATACGTAAAAATAAAAGTATTGTTACGCCCAGCCCAGAGTAAATTATAAAATTAAGAACTAAGAATTTAAATGGATTGAATGGTCTCGGAAGGACGAACAGCTGCTCTCTCGAGAGTCAGGCATGGAAACGTGATCTCGAGTCAAACGCACTGTTTATATCTCGGCTTGTTCCTTTGACTGGATCAACGATAAAGAATCGCTATGATGCATCGCTATAGATGTACGTTCGTAGATGTCAGTCGTTTTTTGATAAAAAAAACTTAATTCTTATTACCAGGGAAAAACCTCGTGCGATCAATGGGATGGGGAAAAGAAATCGAGGATTTTAAAGAAAAATAAAAATAAAAATTAAAATTTAAACATTGATTTTAATTGATAAAATAAAGATATATATAAAAAGAGCGGAAGAAACAAGAGAACAAATATTTGCGTAGATGTGTATATGTAATATCGCGGGTGTTATAATACATAAGTGCGGAGGGCATCGGGTTGGATTCTTACGAGGGAGAATATGAATGAATCTTTGGTATGATCCTACCCGGTAATACAATTAATATTCTCTGGTTAACTTAAACTAATGATTACATAATAAGCAAACAAAAGAAAAATTACAAAATTATATAATAATAAAAATCGTATATAATATGTGTATAATGACAAAAGGATTACATGAAGGTTAAGGAGGGGAGTATTCTTGATATTCCTTAGGAAATGGAATGATTAAGTCTATAGAATGAGATTCTTCGTCTTCTAAATCCTCAAGAGGTCAAGAGGTTCGCCATCTCGAAATAGGGGACCTGGGAATAGGGCGTAAAAGTCGATGAGGTATTCTGCATTGGATGGATGCACTTGTGAATAACTAGGTGTGATTGGTGTGGTCTAGGTTGATATTGATGTTGTACAGGGGTGGAGGAGGAACAGAATTAGATGAAGATGTTAAAGGTTGGTTTAGGAAGGATTCAGGAGTAGTAATAGCTCATTGACGATTCGATCTGCTATTTCGATATCTGTTTAGATTTCTTGATTCGGCGCTGACTTTTGCGTTGATTCCAACGATCCTTCACCAGAACGACAACGATGAGATCGTTTTTTAGTATCGCATTGTCAAACTTTAGAAACTGGGACTTCTGTTTGATTTACTACGAGAAAAAGAATTGATAAATGAAGAGAGGTGTGAATTGCGTATGAGAGAGAAAGAAAAAAACAAACGGAAGCCTCGCATAGCTCAGACCAGTTCAATGAGATAGAGAGACGAAAGAGGAAGAACAACAGGAGTCTCGCATAGCTCAGACCAGTTCAATGAGAGAGAGAGAGAGAGAGAGAGAGAGAGAGAGAGAGAGAGAGAGAGAGAGAGAGAGAGAGAGAGAGAGAGAGAGAGAGAGAGAGGAAGGAAGAAGAATAACGGAAGCCTTACATAGTTCAGACCAGTTCAATAAGAAAGAGAAAGGAAAGGGGAAGAATAACGGGAGCTTCGCATGGCTCAGACCAGTTCAAAGAAAGAGAGAAGAAAGGGCAGAAGAGGAAGATTAAAGTGTCATGGAGCAGAGAAAAGAAATAAAAATCTGAGATTTATAATTGATTGATGTAATTAATAAATAGAGATTAATAAATAGAACTCACTGTTGATTAGCTGGGATGATTATCTCGAAAGAACGAGTCTCGACTTCTCTTCAGAAAGTTGGGATCTTCGTGCAGTCGAATGGTTCAAATGATTGATTGAATGGATAAAAGTGATACTAATGAAAAATATCTTAATAATGCTGCCGCGATTCGGAAGCAGCCCTATTTATATGGGATGGTCAGGGTCTGAATCTTGAGGGGCGATTGAGGGGCAATAGCGGTGGCAGGAATTCTCAGGTGTGCGTGCGTGCGTGCGTGCGTGCGGGCGGGCGGGCGGACGGGCGTGCGTGTGTGCGTGTGTGCGTGCGTGCGTGCGTGCATGCGTGCGTGCGTGCGTGTGTGAGGGTAGGATGTTTACATTAGATATCTCCTTCGCCTTTGCTTGCCAAGGTGATAGTATTTTGACTTGCGACGGTTCTAACTCGGGACTAATAATTCTTTGTATATGCTATTAAAAATTCTTTTAAATTTTCTTTTAAAATTAAGCGTATCATTATAATAGTCAGAGCGGTTGCAAATCTTTCTCTTGTTTCTTGAAATTCAGTATAATTCAGTATCTTAATGGAAGAAGAAATCAACATTTTTATATAAAGAAAATGATATTATTCGTCTTTTGGGAAAGAAAAGAATCGGAGTTCACTGGACGTAATAGTATTATTTATAATGTTTTTGTATCAAGAAATAATAAATATATTTTATAGAGTATTTTAATCGAACAATTACTAAACTGTTATGCAATAAACTGTTATTTTTTAGATAATATGTAAAAGTGATTTATCATTTATTCATGTATTCGCTGGAATTGCTTCCTGACCCCCATTTCTCTGCAACTTGTACTCCAGGTACTTAAACTCTCTCACTTCCTCAATTCTTTTCCCCTTCCACTTCCATCCTCCCTTACTCATCCTGCCTCTGCCTTTCTTGAAATCTTCGTCTTCTTTGTGTTCAACTCCAATCCTTTCTCCTCCAAATATCTCTCCAAATACCTTTCCATCATACTCCTCATTTCTCCCTCCTCAGCACCACATCGTCCGCATATGCCAAAGAGTATATCTTTCCCTCTCCCAACTTCCCTCCTCATTTTACTCTTCCTAACTTCTCCTCCAAATCCGCTATTAACAGATTGAATAACATGGGGCTTAGGGAGCATCCCTCCCTCACTCCTCTCTCCCTCATCGTTCTTGTCAGTTCCTTTCTATCCATCGAATCAAACGCCGCTTTTAGGTCTACAAACAATGCTACTAATTTTCCTCCCTTTTTCCCAATCTGCCTATTTACTATGTAGTTTAATACGTAAATATTATCAATTGTTCCCATCCCTTTCCTAAAGCTCATCTGATTTGGTAGTATCAACCCCTTTTCCTCCACTTCCTCCCTTAGCCTCTCCGCCAACACTGCCGTGTATATTTTGTACAGTGCATTATTGTTACCTCCTTGTAATCCTCCACCCTTTCCCCCTTTTTTACTATCGGCACCACCACTTCCTCCTTCCACTCCTCCGGCCACCCCTCCCCTCTCCATACTCTATTATAGACTCACCAGATCCACTCCTCAATCTCCTCTCCGCCATATCTCCAGACCTCATTCGGAATTCCGTCTACTTCCATCGCCTTTCCGTCCTTTAGCCTTCTAATCACTCTACGTATCTCTCTTTTATCTACATCCCTCTCCTCTCCAACTCTCCTTCCTCCCCTTTCTCCCCATACCATTTTATTTCCTACTCCCCCAAGTAGATTCTTAAAAAATCTCTCCCATTCCTCCCTTCCTATATCCCCATTTATCTTCTTCCACTTTTTCCTTTCTTTATTTACTAATCTCCATACCTGTCCTCCGTTTTCACCTCCTCTGCTTCTCTTTCCCATTTCTCATTCTCCTCTCTTTTCTTTCTATCACACAGCTCCTTATATTCTCTCTCCCCCCCCCTATACTCCTGACCCTCTCTATGTTCTTTCCTCTATTCCCTCAGCGCTTTTCTGATCTTTCTCTTCTTCGTTTCACATTCCTCATCCTATCATTTTTTCCATTCTTTCTTCTTCCTCTTCCTTTTCTCCTCCTGCCTTTCCAACGTATTCTTTATCCTTCACCCTAACTCCTTTATTACCTCTTGTATATTACTCTATGCCCTCCCTAAGCTCTACCTCTCTTTAAATGCTTCTCTTCCTTCCTCATCTCATATTCCCTTACATACTCCCCTTTTCATCCTCCCTCTACCTTTCCTCTCATATTCTCCTCCCTTCATCCATATCACTGGGTGGTGGTCCGAGTCTACCCGGTTCCCTACTTCCAAGCGTGCTACCTCCTCCGTCATTTCCTCCTCTGCTAAGACCTAATCTATTACCGATTCCCCCCTGCCTCCAGTTCCCTTTCTCATCCCCTTTTATTCCTCCGTTCAAAATAAACCAAGCCCTTTCGTTAATCCATTCCACTAACCTCCTTCCTCCCCTATTCATCTTTCTATCTCTCAAATTCCTTCTCATCTCCTCTTTCTCCCACCCTTTCCAGCTTATCCTCCCTCCTTCTCTCCCCGTTCTTGCGTTAAAATCCCCCCCAATTATCGTCTCTATTTCATCTTCCTTTCCCTCCATTCACTCCCTCAGCTCCTCTAATTTTCTTCCCATATCCCCATTTATATATACTCCCACTATCCTTAAAATCCCTTCATATTTCACTTTTCCTATCACCATTCCTTCTATCTTTTTCGAATCTTCCTTTTCCCGCACCACCAACTCTTTCCTTATACCCAAAATCACTCCTCCCATCGCTTTTCCCTTCCTATTCCTCCTTCTCGCCTTCTGTACGCTCCATTCATATCCTACTGGCAATCTCTCCCTGTATTTTTCCCCAGTCCTTTCCTTCCACCCACGTCTCTATCAGCATCATTACATCCCATCCAGCCCCCTCCAAAAATCAATATCCTTATTCCCTAAACTTGCCACATTTCAAAATGCTATACTTAATTCCATCTGTATTGCCTTCTTCTTATCCCCTTCTTCTTCCCTCCTCCCTCCATACAACTCTCTTTTTCCCCTGTCACTCTCTATCAACTCTTTACTCTTCCCCCCTTCTTCCTTCTTTTCGCCTCCCAGTTATTCTCCTGGTTCTGTATCCCCTCCTCTTGTCCCTTCCCCTTTGCCTCCCCATTTCTTGTTCTTCCTTACCTCCGCTCACTCCAATCTCTCCCTTAGTTCCTCCTTCTCCTCATCCCATGTCCACTATTCCCCTTCAATTCAAATTCCTCTCTGCCTAACTTCACTCTTCTATCTCCTGCCTCCTCTTTCGTCGCTATCTGCATCACCTTCCATCTAATTCTCTTCTCATCCTATGTCAGATCCTCCTCTATCCATATATTCTTTTCCTTCAGCTTTCATTTATTCTGCATTATTCTTCTCTTCTCCTCCTCACTTCCCACCTTCACAATCACCATATTTCCCTTTTCCCTCCTATCTTCTACTGTCCTTATTTCTTCCATCTTCACCTTTACTCCTATCCTCTTCATCACCTCCTTCCTTCAGTCCTCCTTCTCCTTCCTTCAATCTCTTCAACAAAATATTCTTTTTTCTCTCCCCTCTCTCCTTCTTCATATCTTCTCTCTAGCATTCTTATTCTCTCCCTTCTTTCCTCCTCCCCTCCCTCCTTCTGCCTACACCATTCTTCACTTCCTTCCCTCTCCTTTCTTCCGCCTTCCTCTGTCCTCCCTATCTTTAATTCCTCTAACTCCTGTTTCATCCTCTCAATCTTCTCTTTTAACTCCTCCCTCTCCTTGTTTCATCTTTCCTCTCTCATCTTCAGATCCTCTTTCATCTTCTCTACTTCTATTTTCACCGCTTCCTTTTGAGCATCCGCTACTTCTCTTATCTCCTGTTTCACCTCTTTCAATCCTTCTTTCAACTCTTCCTTCAACTGCCTAACTAACCCTTTCAACTCCTCATTCCCTTTCTTTCGGCGATCTCCCCAACTTCTTGTTTCTTTTAAAAATTTCCGCCTCATCTACCGAGTCATTCCCTAATACTTCACTTTTCTTCTTTGCCTGCTCCTCTAAACTCTCCCCCCTGCTATCGCTTCTCTTTTTACCCACTCTCGCCAACGTCTTCTCCATTACTACTTTATCTATTCTATGCCCACTGTTCTCTATCCTACCCTCAGTTGCCTCTCTATCTCATTACCTATTCCGCGGCCGCCACCTACCAAAGACACTAGATCCTACTAGTGACTTTCACTATTAATCCCCCATTCCCTCTCCCTCCAACTCTCTTATCACTCTTCCTCCCTACTCCTCTATCTAACTTTAATTCCCTTACTTCTTTCCTCTCTCTTTCCGCCTTTCGCCCTACACTTCCTCCACTCCTATGCCCTTCCCCTCTCTCTTTCCTTCTCTCCCCGCACAAACACTCTCTCCCCTTCACTCCATCTCTCACTATCGCACCACACACTCTCTTACAAATATTCGCCAACTCTATCCTACACGACCGGAAACGGAAGTCCTAGTTTAAAAAATAAATAAATACAATAAATCATATAAAAAGTTATTTGAGTTTTTATATACAAAACATAATATTCTCTAAAGCATAATAATCTCTGTTATATAAAAGACACTTAAACACACAATATTTTCTTATTAAATTAGAAAATCTCTTCGCTATTAGGGAAAAAATGTTCTTTTATTTCTCTTATTTGCGTTACTCTGTAATTAATAGTTTTTCTTCTTTTTAATTCTTTTCTTCAAATGAAACTAATAATTCGTTCTTGTTTCAGTTATTGAGATCTTTATTTGTTTTATATATAAAATACACTATTTAATTATATAATAGAAAAATATATATTTGAATAAAGAAATGTTTTTTTAATAGTTACTTTTAATAATTACTGACTGTAATTTATTTTTATCATCTGTTAATGGTGTCTGTTCAAATTTTTTAATATTCGACTATGCTACAGCTAATGGTTTTATCCAATATTTTTTTCGAAAAATATCATCTAACACCTAAAACATGAATTATTTATGCACATGTGTGTGCATGCGTGCATCCGGCGTGAGTGCGTGTGTGTGTACAAAATGTTTCGTAACATATGGGATCCACTTCACTTGCTGACAAAGAAACGGAACGCAGTCCTAGTAAATTTTATTGTTGCCAACTGCACTATTTTTATTGACAATCAAACACATTAATTATTTTTATTGTCTCTATTTAAATTACTAAGATGATTTTGTTTCTAATGTCTCGCTATATCTTTAGAATTTTTCTATTTTCTTGGAAAATATGTTGTAAGTGGTTATATTGTGATGGTATTTTGTAAAAAATTATTTGTTCTGTTTTAATGATCTGATATTGTGCTGATGGAGCAATCTGATATTATTTCTAATGTTAATGTTTATCTGATATATTATGTTAATGTTCTTTTATATAAAGAACATTATGTTTATATCTTAATCCTATATTCATCAGAAATAAATGGCTGCATTCAACAGAAAAAGCTACTTTGCAATTGTTCTAAGACTCTTCAATATGATTGATTTATACATTTAGATCCATGACGAATTAAGGACAAAAATCAATTATATTAAAGAATTTTATAACAGTTGCAAAGTTGTTTTCTGTGCTGAACGCAACTATTACCATACGCCACGTTATTATCCAACCCAAATCTTACCACTTGAAACAAATTCTACAACAGAATGGATATAACATAAAAGCTATATAAATTATAAATATCAATATATATTATAAATTATCAATTAATAATTATCAATTAATATACAAGTAAAACATTTAAATTAAGAGACATTTGAATATTTTTAAAAAGTTATTTTAGAAAAACATATTTTAAATAAAAGTTGTTCAATTTCAAGAGGTTGATATATTGACATCAGTTTGACCTTAAGTATAAAATATCTCTCTCTCTCTCTCTCTCTCTCTCTCTCTCTCTCTCTCTATTTCTCATTCACGCATTTTAAATATAATAATTTAAAAATGAGATTTTAATGATCTCTGCGTTAAACTTCAAGAGTAATAAAAGTTTATTAAAATAAATTCTTGTTTTGTATATTGGTTCAACGTGAAATTTATTTATGTTTCTCTAGAAACTACAAAATAAAATTGTCGAATTTCTGCAACGAAATTTCTGGCGTAGTGATAGTTTATATTCTGCAAACCGTGATTAGCTTTGATTTACTTCTTAACTGTGTCAAGAATCACAGCCGTGATTCTCATAAGAAAAATACTATAATTATTTTTTAAAATTCGATATGCAAATATTCTTGTAATTTATTGTAATTGTGTAAATATTCTTTGCACAATTATTTTTGCTAATTTTTCATTTTTATAAAAATTTCTCTTATATCTTTTTTATCAGAAACGTTAGAAAGCAAGGCGACAAATGATTAGATATCATTTTTAAGTTAAAGTTAGCATAATAAAAATGAGAATTTGAATTTTGAATGAATATATGCGTGTATTATCATTAGTATTATAATATATTATAAAACTAAGTTTCGGAAAAAGAAAATGTTTCAGAATATAATTAGGGTTTTGTCTTTTAGAGAAGTGATTATTTTGAACTGTTCATAAGGAAATCTTCTAGAGGGACAACTCAATTCAATTGTTTCTCGCGCTGATGAAATAAACTGCAATGTTCACGAAATATTAGTACTAACAATGATTCACGATATGACGGAACCTGTAAAACACAATACAATTTTGAAAATAATATTTGTGAAAGTCTTATGAATATATTTGAGAATATATATAATATCAATTGCAATATAATATCAATTGCCATTTTTGCAAAACTTTTGGTAGAACCCGAAATATGACTTAAAACAGAAAAGCTCGAAGAGATTTAGGACTTAATTGATTTATCTTTTCTCTAAATATTTATATATCTTATTATCTTTTCTCCAAATAGAATATTTTTCATTTTTTAATTTATTTATATCTGATATTGCTATCTTTCTTTATAATAGTATAATAAGTTAACAGAAAAGTTTAAAATTATTTTTTAGTTGTCCACTAGATTACGTAAAAGTATATGATGGTCTCGATAATTCTACTGCAGTTATTGGTACATATTGCGGGCAGCAACGAAATTTAGTATTATATTCTTCAGAAAACAGTTTGTTCGTGCTGTTTATTACATTAAAGCGCACGGCAAATACACAAAATCGAGGATTCAAAGGTATCTTCGAATTTTCGGAGAGTTTTGTTAGTTTAGGTGAGATGATTATGATTCTTTTGTCTACTATATGAAATTTTATAAATCTTACTAATCTTGATCGATATTTATTTCATTTATTACATAGATTTCATAACAGAATACCAGGGCGAACACATCCGTGGATCTGAATGCGACCAAAAGATCCTTAGCAAGAAAGAAACGTCAGGATTCGTAGTTAGTCCAAATTTTCCATATCCTTATATACCTAAAGTCGTTTGTCGTTATTTTATCTATGGCATGCAGGACTCGCAACATCTGGAACGCGTACGATTGGAATTTATAAAGTTTACAATACAGATACCCAAAGGCGAGTAAGTACCAAATATATTTACTAACAAGGGAACACAACCAAGTGTCCCTCCCCTCGATTTAATGACATTCGAATATAGACAAAAATATAGACAAAAAAAGAGACACATTTTTTTTATAAGTGCTGAGTTGCATGTGTCATTTTTTTTAAAGATGAACTCTCCTTTAAAAAAAAATCGGTTTTTTTCTTTCAAAGAATATCGTCAAAACTATAACAGATAGAAAAAAAAGTTTTATACAAAAATTAAATCGTTTCAAAAGTACTTTATAAAGAAAATAAAAAATATTTTTTTTAACCTTTTTTATAAGTTTCCCCCACTACTCCATCTATATCTTTAATTTTGAAATTTTTTAATGATCAAATTAAAGATTACTTTTATACAAATTCAATCATATATGATAAACTTATTTTCTGAAATATTATTCTTGAGAAATAATTATAAATCCCTATGTTTACACGCTATCCGTACTCATCAATGCGCTCGATTCTTTGGGCTGCACGAATTTCGTTTCATATTGCTCTAATTACGCGAGAGAGCAAATCAATACAATACATTGAATATTAAGTAAGAGTTTTATAATAATAATAATAATAATAATAATAATAATAATAATAATAATAATAAAAGTAATAATAAAATAGCAATGAATTTATTAAACCGTTAAAATCAGTCAAATATTTTGACAATATGTTAACATATATACTAAATACTTTGGACAATTAAAAATAAATTGTTATTTGTTAAAAAAACAAATTATTGTATTTACGAAACATTGTTTATTTAACTTTGACTATAGAGCAGCTAATTGCTTAAGGTTTGGTTTTTCCCTTATTATATACAGGAGTAATAAGGAAAGACCTATGTAATATCTCAAAACCTTGAGAGCTCCTTCACATTTTATTATAATTTTACGATCTTTGTACATGTTTTTGAATTAATTTTTGTACATTTTTCTTAAATATTGTTTTCCAGATATTTTACTGATTGAGGACTTTTTATGCAACCTGTAGAATATTAACACTTTGTAACGGCACGCATGCCGTTACTAATTCAGGGGTCGATTCAGGGGCTCTTAGAGCGCCACCACCTGTGTAATCCCCACCAGTGAGGAACTTTTCCCATCGAGGAGAATCGTAGAGGTAGAAGAAGCGGTATATAAACCGGCTCATCGGACGAGTCGGCACCAGTTTCCGTCTCGAGCGAGACTCAGGGTGCTTTCGAGCCTCGATCGAGATTTCCCAGCCTTCCTATTCTGCCGAGACCACGGAGAAGGGTGCTACCTCTCCGAAGCCAGGGTGCTATCGATGTCGATAGCGCACGCGCGCGACCGCCTTCGCTTGGGACTTGTACATAGTGTAAATGGCTAGCTTGTAAGTCTTTCTCTTGTGCCGTACAGCAACCGTCTTCCGATTTTCCGACTGATTCCGCCAAATACCGACCGCTACTCTGCTCCTGCGAGCTTTGTATCTCTCGCTCTGTAAATACCGCTATTCCGCTTTTAGCTTTGTGTCTCTCTCTATCTTTATAACCAACCGCTACTCCGCTTTTATGTCTCCGCCTACCAAACTGTAAATAACATCACTGTGCGGAACATTACACTGCGCCTGAATACGCACTTACACACACACACGCACGCACGCGCGCGCACACACACACACACACACACACACACACACACACACACACACACACACACACACACACACACACACACACACACACACACACACACACTTTTCTCTGTATATGAATAGTCACTTAATAAACTTTATATTTTTTATATGTTAATTGCTATGTTGTTTGTAAGCTCGGATCTCCCCTTTCTCCCGAATCCTGGCACCGACGAGCTAATTCGCAACGTCGGAAAAGGTGCACCATTACAACTTTTATTTTATTTTAATTATATTTTAGAGAACATAAACAGAGTACATACATTTTTGATAAACTTTAATATAATTAAGCTATGATAATTTTGTAATCATCATCTTTATAAGTAATGAATTTCAGTATCAACATTTATAGTTCCGATATACCGATTGCAAAGATGGTGGTCATAAATGAAATGCATTATACGGAGAGATTTTTTGCATTATGCGCAAGTAAGTACAAACACTTCACCGCAAACACCACATATTGATTTTAATTGTTTTTTATAAGAGAAATCTACAGGAGTACCAAAGTGGTTTATATTCTAAATAATCGCTTTCGTATCATGTATATTTGAATAAGTTCGTAAATCTTGGTGATGAAAATTGATTATGGGTTAAAGATTGTAATTTTAAAATAACGTTTCGTGAATGACGCTTTACTTCAAGACCTAGAAACATGACGATATCTGAAAAATATCTGATAAAATTCTTCCATAAACGGAAACCATGTACATTTTATTTCGATTTCACAAACCGAAAACAGAAAAACGAAGAAGATTATGTTACTTACAGCTTACGGTTTGGAAATAGAGAGATTGGCGCGTTTGGCGTACCCCGAGTGTACTCATAAGATACGTGACAGAATAGCGTGCGCGCCATTTGTTTTGTCTCTCGTAAACTTTATAAAGAGGCTTTATAAAGAGAAACAGGGACTTACAGGGACTAATTTCGATAATAATGGCTATTGAGAGGGCGAAGGTTATTAAGGAAATTTACGGTGGAGGTTTCGGAAGGAAAATGGTTCCGGGGAGAGAAAAGTGGAACACGAGAGCGAGCATGAGGAAAGAAAGCCTCGAAAGCGTTCAAGGAGGGGGAAAATTCAGAAAAAAATGATTTCGGAGAGCAGAAATTTAAACGAAACAACGAAAGAAAGAGATACAACAACGGGTCAAAAAAATGTTGGCAATGTGGAAAACGAGGATATTTCCGTTCGGAATGCCCATCCCTTACTGAGACGCAAAAGGGAAATTAGGATTAGTCGAGCTTACAGGAGCGGGTTCGACGCGTGAGGGGAATGCCCCGAGTTGCATTAGGCGTTTAGGAAAGGGTTACGCGAGGGAAGAATGTTTTGTTTTTCGCGGACTTTTAAATATTATAATGTTGTTTGTTTATTTAAGCTAGATACGGGCTCTGAAGTAACTCTAGTGAATAGTAACTTTGTAAGAGTTAAGGGGAAGCGTTTTCCAATAGGGAGGAATAATTTGAGGTATCCCACAAGGAAAAAGGTCCCGGTTAGGTTTAAAGTTTTTGCTGAGATAGAAATTGGCAGGTTTTTGTTGAAAATTCCTGTATTTGTGGCAGATAGTTGAAGATTTTATTTTAGACGCGGATTTCTTCTTGTGCATAGGGATACAGACAGCTATAGAATCTTTTCTTCAAAGAGATCAGGAAGAAAGCTTTTGGTCGGTTAATGCAAGTTGAGGGAGAGGTACCATTGGAATTGAGAGAATTCTTCAAAAATAATTCCCGTAAGTTAGATGAGGGGCAGAAAGCAATTTTTGCCGATTTACTGCAAGAATTTTCAGATGTATTTTCCGAACAAATTGTTGGAAAGTGTGAAATTCTTCAACATGAAATTAAATTGCAGAATTTTCGTTCAATCAAGCAGGCTCCGAGGAGAATTCTAATTCATATGCGTTTTGAAGTTGAGAGAATCATTGAGAAGATGAAAGAACAAAGGTTATAAAGGAATCTTCGAGCCCTTGGGTCTCTCCAGCAGTTTTGGTAAAGAAAAAGAATGATTCTCTTAGATTTTGCGTAGATTATCGGAAATTAAATGCGGTAACAAAGAAAGATTCTTATCCACTGCCGAGAATTGATGATCTTCTCGATCAGTTATCAGGTAATGCTTGGTTTTTTATCTTAGATTTAAAAAGTTGCCACTGGCAATTGAAAATCCGTCCTGAGGACAGGGAAAAGACCGTTTTTTCTGTAGGTAGTATGGGCTCTGGCAATTTATTGCGATGTCCTTTGGTTTGTGCAATGCCCCTGCTACTTTCGAGTGTCTTATGGAGCGAATTCTCCGGCAATTACTTTCTAAAATTTGCCTGATTTATTTAGATGATGTGATCGTATTTGATAAAACCTTCGACGAGATGGAAGAAAATTTGAGAGAGAATCTTCGTAGGTTCTTCCTGCTGTCAATCTTAGTATTAACCCTAAGAAGTGTAATTTATTTGGTAGATAGGTGAAATATCTGGGACATATTGTTTCTTCAGCAGGGATCTCAACGGATCCTGAGAAAACTGTAGCAGTCCGGTATCTCAGACTAAGAAACAGATCCGAAGTTTCCTTGGATTCTGTTCTTATTATCGGAAATTTGTGAAAGGTTTTTCTTCTATTGCACCTTTGTTTAAATTAACAAAGAAGAAAGAAAACTAAGTTTATCTGGACTGAGCAGTGTCAGAAAGCATTTCTTAAGTTAAAGCAGACATTAACGATCGCACCTCTTTTTTCGAAAGAAGAGGAGAAGATGATTTTAGATACTGATGCTTCAGGTTTTGAAATAGGAATGGTATTCTAAAGTTCAAGATAGCAATGAAAGAGTCATTGCCTATTAGAGTCGAGTTTTGAGTAGCGCGACTTATTCGCATAACGCGATTTGTAATCGTGATCGCCGCGAGCGCGACAATATATATATATATATATATATATATATATATATATATATATATATATATATGTATAATTAAATGTAAGATAAATGTAATTGCAAAATACGGGATAATATTTGCATAAATCCTTTATAATATTTTCGTACTCAATTGTATTTTGTCTGAAGTACATAATTAAGAAATCATTTTATAACTCACTTCTTCCACCAAAAATGTAGACGTTAATAGATGTATTCAAATAAAAAATTATTTGTAATACCTTCTCTCATTAATTAAATGTAGATGTAATATAATTTAAATGTTTCTTGTCATTTGAAATTTCCCTCTCCTGAAATTTCCCTCCCCCTCGTTCTCTTAATTTCTAAGAATCGTACTGGATCCTATCCTAGCTAAAAAAGATTAAATTCTCTGATCCGAAAACGGACCGACAGACACACGTCTCGAAGTCGGAGTCATAGCGTGGACAGCACGTTGACCTGTACTCTTGGACTAATTGTGTGCTCGGTTCGTGAGCTTCCACTCGCGAGTGAAAACGATAGGAACGTCTGATGCGTCCATTCATCCCCAACAATATCGATAGCGTGAATTATTACTCCCCTTTTAATCGCTTTAATAAATTTATTTAATGTATTTGCTGAAATTTGTTTGAACTTTTCTAATTTATTACCACTTTCGTTCAGTTGTTTTTCCTATCGTCGCAATTGTCTTGCTGATGAAATTTTCTGAAATTTTGATGTCACAAATTCAATTTTTCTTAGCTTACCATCTTTAACACTTCTCCAATATTGAACTGCTTCTCTTTTATATTCCATTGGAATATCATCCATTGGAATATCATCGAACATCACATGATATTTCTTTTATATCGTATGTAATTTTCTTGTTCATCAGTGAGCTGTATTTCTTCTGCTTCAGCTACATCAAATTCATCTCGGAAGTCTAATGATTCTTCTTCTTCCATTTCATATCCATATTTTTTTTAACATTTCTTTTAATATAATTTCCATTTTTTGTCTCATTATAAGTTCATTTGATGTAACAGGACAGGGAAGTCCAAAATAGTAAATATTGTGGATAGCAGTATTATTACATTTCGCGGATTAAACTGCATCGTTTCTAAAAATTATATACGAGGGCTAATCGATAAGTACCCGTGTTAGTAATGAAGATGCAAGTTTCTTTCAAAAATTTTTTTTTATTTTTCAACATAATCCCCTTTTAGGAGGATACACTTTTTTCAACGCTCCTGCCATTTTTTTAATCCCTCCGAAAAATATTTGTCGAACTCTGCAAAATAGGTTTCAGCGATGACCTCCTCGAAGGTCGCCCATTCGACGTGAATCTCTTTCCACCGAGCCATTTTTTCAGGTTTGAAAACAGGGAGAAGTCGCAGGAAGTCAAATCCGGAGAGTACGGTGGATGCAGTAGTAATTCGTAGCACAATTCGAACAATTTGGCTATGGCGACTATGGAGGAGTGAATGCATTGTCGTGGTGGAACAATACTTTTTTTCGCCAAAAGGGGCCGTTTTTTCTTCAATTCAACATCGAATCGGTCCAATAAATCAGCATAGTATTTTCCTTCTAGTTTTTTCCTTCTCCAAAAAGTCGATGAAGATCACACCTTATGCATTCCAAAAAACAGTGGCCATTACCTTTCCGGTCGATGGTACCATCTTGACCTTCTTTGGAGCATGCCAAGTAAAGTCCATTGTTTGGATTCCTTGCTCTCCGGTGTGTAGTGATGAATCCATGTTTCATCAACGATTACGATTTGACGCAAAAACTTCTGTGGATTGCGCTTAAACAGCTCCAAACACTGCTTCGAAATTGATAGCCGCATCCGCTTGTCGTCCATCGTTAGCAATCGCAGCACCCATTGGGCTGACAACTTTTTCATTCAAATTGTTATGCAAAATATTGAATGCCGCTCTGTATGACACTCCTACGACCTTTGTTACTACACGCACTTTCGGCGATCAGCGAGAATTATGTCATGGACTTTTTCAATAATTTCCTCAATAATCAGGTCTGCCGGGCGGCCTGGGCGCTCCTTATTAAGAACAAATGTACGGCCACGTTTGAATTCGTTGAATCAATATCTGACGATTGTCATAGATGGTGAAAAGTTTCCATAGACGGCATCCAACTTCGTTTTTATTTTTTCGTACGTTTTTCCATCCAAAAATAAAAAGCGAATCACGGATCGATATTGGCTCTTTTTCCATTATATCAAAAAACATCAAACACGCTCACTACTGTTAAATTAAACTGTTAAACTATCGCATAAATCACTTTGAAATTTGATATAGCGTCGTTTGAAAGATAGTAGTACACGATGGTAATGCTAATTTGTATCAATAATGCCGCCTGTTTATAAACACGGGTATTTATTGATTGTCCTCGTATATTATTTATGTCTCTATTTTAATGTAATAATTATTAAAGTTGTAAGGTAGATAGGAAGATCGACGTAATTGTGTACAAGCACTAGACAGCTACGACATGATTATTGCGATTACTCATGATATAAAAGAATCATTCTTAAGTTATCGTTAATGATTGACACAGACATTAAAGTTTCTAATCGAGCAACAAACGACAAATTATTTAAAATGCCTATCTTCAATTACGTTATAAAGTAAAGAAAGAGAGAAAGAGAGAAAGAGAGAGAGAGAGAGAGAGAGAGAGAGAGAGAGAGAATAAATTTTCTAATTAATTTAATGTATAATAAATTTATTTATTTATTTATATTTATTTATAATAAATTTAATACCTGTAAAACAATTATCCTTGAGAGAAATCCGTTAAACAAAAAAAAAGGATAATATTGTACAATATACAAACATTTTACTATCTACAAATATTTTACAAATGCGATCAGACTTAATAAATTATTTGTTTTATTAAACTAATAATTAAATAAAACAAATAAAATCAATAATTCTAATATAAAAAACTAGAAAAACAAAAAGTATAAAAATATAAATAACAATAAAAATTTCATAAATAGATACTTATACACTACTTACTTATTCAATCTTATATTATTCTCAATTCATAGTACTTATCAACAATAGAATGTAATAGAACAAATGTCAGTATCAGACTGCGCATTTGCTATAATAATCTACACTTTTTTATATCAATAATAGCTGCGTTCCTGTTTATTGTCAATATTAAATGCACGTTTCAGTGCTAAAAATATTAAATCTATTTTCTGCATAACATTTTGATTAGTAGAAAGAAATTATATACAAAGTACACTTGTGTCTCATAAGTCTTCAATAATACACGAAACTGTCAGTAAATTGCTTTGTAGTGTTGTGACAATAAGACATTATGGGACACAAATATACCTTGGCCAATAAAATACATTGATCATTGCAATTAGCTGCTCTATAGTCAAAGTTAAATAAACGATGTAAATATAATAATTTATTTTTTTTTTAATCATATAATAATTTGTCTTCAAGTGTCAAAATATTCAGTATATACGTTAACATATCGTCAAAATAGTTGACTGATTTTAACAGTTTAATAAATTCACTGCTATTTTATTATTACTTTTAATATTATTATTATTACTATTATTATTATTATTATAAAACTCTTATTTAATATTCAATGTACTGTATTGATTTGCTCTCTCGCGTAATCAGTGCAGTATGAGACGAAATTCGTTCAACGCGAAGAATCGAGCGCATGGACGGGTACGGATAGCATGTAAACGTAGGGATTTATAATTATTTTTCAAAAATGATATTTCGGAAAATAAATTTATCGTATATGGTTGAATTTGTATAAAAGTAACCATTAATTTAATCATTAAAAAATTTCAAAATTAAAGATATAGATATGGAGTGGTGAGGGAAACTTAAAAAGAAAGTTAAAATAAAATCTTTTTTATTTTCTTTATAAAGTACTTTTGAAACGATTTAACTTTTGTATAAAACTTTTTTTTCTATTTGTAGTTTTGACGATATTCGCTTTGAAAGAAAAAAACCGATTTTTTTTTAAAGGGGAGTTTCATCTCCTTAAAAAAATGATACATGCAGCTCAGCACTTATAAAAAAATACGTGTTTCTTATTTTTGTCTATATTTTAATATATTCGAAATTCATTAAAATTGGAAGTGGGGGGGACACTTGGTTGTGTTCCCTTATAAATGCCAATAGATGTGTGGACATATTAATTGTGTATTGCATTATTTTGGATTTTTTTAGGACGACATGCACTGACGGTTATCTAAAATTATATTTAAAAGGTCAGGAAGCAACAGATTCTTACGATAAATTCGATTACGAAATGTGTGGAAACAAGAGCAATCCCAGCCATATAGTTAGTGATGGGCCAAGACTCGTGATGGTCTTTAGTAGTGGAGAATTGCAGGCACAGGGTTTTAAAGCTAAGTAAGTGCGCACAATTAATAGAGTATACAAGATGTACATATTTTTAAAAAAATGAAAAATAAATACAAAAATATTTTTTATCTATTTTCTACTTTTTATAATTATAGAATATAAAATAAATATATGAGTTGTATAAAAAATTGATGGATAAGAAGAAAAGATTTTTTCTTTAACTAAAAAAAAAAAAATAAATGCCTGTCAATATTACAACTTCTGCTAATTCATTATGCCTGAATTGATAATGGGACATAGAAATGAAAAAATACATAATGAAAATTTTTACAGAAATATTTAATAAAATAATATTTGCCATAAATAAAACACACTTGTAAAATATACAGGGAACTATTTTTTTTTGTTACTTTGACAATTAATAAATGATTATATATTTTAGAAACTAAAGTTTGGTTTTGTTCTTGGTTAAATATAATTTTAAATATGTTTAAGTATTATCACAGTAAATTGGTATATTTTTAAAATTATTTTCTACATTGATTGCAAATTTTATTAAAATTATTCTCATTTTATGTATATTGCTTAAAAAAATTAGAAAATCACGTTGTCTTGTTTAATTTAGGTTCAAAATCGTAATTATTTAGTGAATAATTAATGTGAAGGCTGGATTTTCATCTCTTATTAATAATAATTGACGTCATAAGAAGCTCTGAGTGTCGATGACGTCTGAAAATAATCGTTTTCTTTTATAAATATTAAAATTGTTCGAAAATCGCTTTTTAGAGATTTTTAAGCTCGAAGATTTCGAATTTATAATTAAAATGACAAAATTTATTAATATGAAGTTAAAATGGCAGCTTCGAAATTCACAAAATTTTCAAGTACTTTATGAAATAATGCGATAAATTTTCTTAAACAGCTATAAAGGGATACAATGCAAAGTATAAAAGTACGTAGGTTTAAAATTAAAATTCGTGAATTTTGTTTTTAGCAATCCAGTATAGCATATATGTGGAAATATATGGAATGCACAAACGCATACGTGTGTGAATATATGTGTATGTTAAGATTGTAAAATCTGTTTTACACAAAAAATGTACAACAAAAATTAAGCTTTATTTGTAAATTTTTCAAAATTTTTTATCAACATTTAAAATACTATATATTAGGTGTACAAAAAAGTTCTGAGCTTTTTTTTGTAAAATTCAATCTTTATTCAAAAACAAACAAAAAAATATTAATCAGCGAAATATTCCCCGTTTGCATCAACGACCTTTTGCCATCTTTCGGGTAGCTTGCGAATTCCTTGACGATAGAAGCTCACCGGTTTCGAAGCGATAAAGTCATCAATGCATTTTCGTATCTCTTCAAATCTCACGAAATGTGTATCAGCCAAATGATGCTGCAGCGACCGGAAAAAATAATAATCGAAAGGCGCCATGTCTGGGCTATACGCCGCGTGCGGGAGAAGTTCCCAGTCTAACGCAAAGATATGGTCCTGAGTCGCTTTCAGCAACATGTGATCGAGCATTGTCATGAAGCAAGATCACTTTACGACGTCCTTGGCCAGTAAATGGCTTCTTTTCTTCTAATGCATCCCTCAAATTGGTCAATTGTTGTTGGTAGCGGTCTGCCGTGATTGTTTCACCCGGTTGTAACAACTCGTAATACAATACACCTTTCCAATCCCACTAGATACAGAACAAAACCTTCTTGGCGTGGATATTGGGCTTTGGCGTCGATGTCGAAGGGTCAACCCATGATTTTCTACGTTTAGGGTTATCATAAAGAATCCACTTTTCATCGCCTGTAATGATTTTGTGCAGAAAATCTTTTTTCCGGAACTTTGAAAGCAATGTGAGTGCAGTGTCACGTCGACGATTTTTGTTGTCTTCGGACAATTCATGCGGAACCAATCTGCCTTCCTTCTGAACCTTTCCCATCGTATGTAAACGTACGGAAATGGTTTGCTGCGTAACGCCAAGCTGTTTTGCAAGCTCCTTTTCAGTTTGCGCAGAGTTTATATCTAGCAGTGCTTGCAATTCGTCCATTTCAATCTTTTGAGGGCGTCCAGCACGCGGTTTATCTTCAAGATTGAAATCTCCTTGGCAAAATTTTTGATACCATCTTTTACATGTAGTATGACTTACAGCGTTCTCTCCATATGCAGCATAAATCATTGCAGTGACTTCAGCAGCATTTTTCTTCAGATGAAACGCGAAGTGGATGGAAAATGCTCTTTTGTTATTGCCATCGTGAACACTACTGATTTTTGAGATTATGTGCATCAAACGCCAAACCGTATGGCATTTTAAAAGGCCAAATGTCAACGTTTTAAAACTGCAAAAGGGTGGGAAGATATATAAAATTTAAATTGTTATTTCGGTTGTATGAAATCTAAAGCTCAGAACTTTTTTGTACACCTAATAAAACGATTCTGCATATTAAAAAGCCACGTGTGACTATTGCTTGATCGGGGTAACGGCCCTATCAGATTAATGGTCGGTGACGTAAAACGATCCTGGCAATCCGGGCGATCACTGTTGCTCGGATTTGTGCACAATACAGTTTTTACACGCGCGCATTCCTAGCTAATAATATAATTCGGAAATTCGCGCTATCGTTTTTGTGATGCCCAGATGACCGGCGGTCGGAGCGTCGTAATATTGCCTTATAATTTCAACGCGTTGATCGAAAGACACGCAGACTTTCCATTGTTCGGCGGCGGGTGTTTCGCGAAAGTTCAGACTATGTTGTATGTGCCGATATAATTTATTTTCGCGTATAGTATATCGGGTGCGGTGTACGGATTCTATTCTGTTTCCATTTGGCGGTACCAATAGCAGGTCAGTTGTGTTATGGCGGCGAGCTCGGGCTGGCGCGAGAGGGCATCGGCGACTTTGTTCAACCTCCCTTCAGTATTTAATTTCGAAGTTGTATTGCAGTTCCAGCAACCATCGTCCTAATCGTCAGTAGGCGATTCTAATTTCTACAGCCATCGGAAAGCCGGTGATTAGTTACTACGGTGAAGTGGTACCCTTCGAGGTACCCGCGCATTCATCGGATGCCCCACAGCCAAGCATTCGAGTTCGGTCGCGCTATAATTGTGCTCGGCTCCGTTTAACGTGCGGCTCGGTAGGCAATAACGCGCTCGCCCTCGGGAAAGTTTTGCATAAGCACGGCACCGAGATCGTGCGTGCTGGCGTCGGTCTGCAATGAAAATTGTCGATTGAAATCTGGGTACGCAAGTACCGGTCGGATGTCAGTTACAGTTTTAACGTGGCAAATGCTTTGTTTACTTCTGCGCTCCATGCCCAGCGTGCGATTTTTCGCGTAAGGATGGTCAGCGGGGCGACTACGGTCGCAAAATCTTTTATAAATCGGCGATACCACGACGCCATCCCCAAGAATTGCCGGATGTGTTTAACAGTGGTCGGAATCGGTCAACTGTGGATTGCGCTTGTTTTTTCGGGGTCGGTACGGAATCCATTGCGATCAACAATATGGCCGAGATCTTTATAATAATTTGATCGGTGCAAAATCGGCATTTCTCGGGGTTGATTCGTAGCCGTGCGTCGCGTAGTCGGCGGAATATGTCGGACAGCACTTTGACATGTTCGTCGAACGTTCGTGTGGCGACGATAATGTCGTCTAAGTAATTGAAAGCGTGCGGTTCTAGCTCTGGTCCGAGAATCTAGCAGTCGTTGAAATATTGGTGCGGAATGTCACTCAAACGATATTACGCGAAACTGCATAAGTCCTCGACTTTCGGGCATGAGCGGTATTTGCCAATACTCGTTTTTTAAATCAAGGATGGAAAAATATCGAGCACCGCGGAGTTTGTCGAGCGTTGCAGACACTTGTGGCAGTGGATATGCGTTGCGAGCAGTTACGTCGTTTACTCGGCGGAAGTCTATACAAAACCGCGGCTTCCCATCTTTTTTTCGGACGATACCGACAGGAGAACTCCAGACGCTGTCCATCTCTTTATTGATGATCTGCATAGTCGGGTTGCGAGACCGATATCTTTGTTTAATTGGAGTAATATCTGATAATACTCGGATCTTGTGTTTTATTCGGTCGATTCTTTAACACTATCGAACGCCGCAAGTTCTTTTCGTAGAATTCACGTAGCATTTGTCCGGTATGATTGCGGTTGTCGTGACTATTCCGACGGCGGTCGGATGATAATATCGGTGATGGTCGATTAGCATGTCGCTGTGGAGCGATGGCAAGATGTAAAAACGGTGCCACCGTGATTGTGTTCCGATTTTTACAGGAATCAATATCGTTCCTTGTGAATTGCCCATCCGCCAACCGCACCTAAGTCTGACAGTTATCCGGCGTGAATCTTAATTTTCGGGCAATCCGCGGGGTTGCGATTAATGAACGATACTTCGGATCCGGTATCTAGCAAGGCTTGTATCGGTATCGTATTGATGTAAATGGTTAGGTGCGGTCGCGGTAAATAACTCAGACGGAAGATCGGGGTACGACCGCAAATTCCCCGGCCCGGGCGGCGTTTCCCGGTGGCGGATGGCAATCTCGTGTATAGATTCCATCTTTGCCGCACTGTGAACAAAATCGGCGCGGAGTACGGCGGCATTCAAAACGGGTGTGCCCGCGTTGTTTACAACGCCAGCAACACTCTTTTGAATTGTATTCGGTGGCGACTACGATCGGCACGACTTTCTCGGTTTTTACGCGGATTTTCTGCCGTTTGAATCTCTTGATCTTCTGTCTTTTGAATCTCTTTATATTCCACGGCACGTTGTTGCAGGTCGCGGAGGGTGTGGACATCATTGCGACGGATATAATTTATAATCCGGATGGAAATTCTCATAAAGTTGATCGACTTGTGCGGAGCTGGAATATTCCCCGGCGCGTCTCATGAGGGTCTGCACGTCGATCGCATATTTTGCATAGACCTCCCCTATTTTCTGTACACGCTATTATTTCGCGTCGTAGTTGAACGCGATATCGGTTGGGCAGATATTGTGCCCGAATATCTTCCGTAAAGTCCTCCCAGGATGTCCACAACACTCGGTGACTTCTGTATCATAATAAAATAATTCCGCGGAGCATTTCGGGTAGCCCTAGCAGCAGATGTTGTCCGGTATAACCGTACGCGGCGTTTCGTTCTTCCATGTGCTCGAGGAATGCCCATGGATCGCGCCCATCAAAATGGCAACCCTATTTTATAATTTGATTAATAATTTTTGCCGTGGTCTGGGTTTCTAGTGCGGCAGACTCTATCTCGCGGGCTTCCGTTGTCTTAGTATTTTCGCGTTTCTGAATAGAACCGGTGGCCGCGTATTGTTCGATGTACTCGCGTAAACGCTGACGCAACTCTTCGAGAGTCCCTTCAACTGAAAGACCCTGTGCTTTTAATTCTTTCTGGGCTTCCGCCTTTGATAGATCTTATATTTTCGGCATTTCAATACGCCACTCAATCGCTGTATCACTTGCACCAAAAAACAAAATATTTGTCCTTGCTTATTGGAACGGTCCCTGTTCGGACGTTATAAAACGGACCGCTTTTGGCCGGTGCGTGGTTTGTTAAGTTTATATACGCGGTTCGTCGGTTTGTCTGGGTTCGGGGTACAAAAGACGGAGTAAGAATTTAATATTCTCAAATTTAATATTCTCAATATTAAGAGGTTACCTGCAGTCAGAAGTTTTGGAAAAACCAATTTTGAGATTTTAACATTTTCTTATAGTACAACATCCCAAAAGTGTCGTAATCAATTTTCAAGTTAATCCGATCATAATTGACGGAGATATAAAGTGGGAAAGTCTCCACTTACAATTAGTTAGATCTTTTCGGAATAGGTAGCTCAGCGCACTCGAACGTAATAGCGGTTGTATATGCCTACCTATGTTCTATGAAAAAGAAGTCGATATTTGACCCTAGGCTGTTATATTGTATTTTTCGAAGGTGTATGTATGTGTTTTAGCGTTTATAAACAGTTCAAAGCAGTTGTAGCATCCAATCTTAACATCTTGACGACGTATCACAAGTATACTTGTGATGGCCTAAAATTGAAGCGAACCTAGTCCGAATACATTCGTGCTTGTCATGACCTAAACTCATTCTCGCTTCGAGGGATGAATGAATTATTGCTTTTATTGTTTTATTACTGCGGATTGGTAATAGGATACGTGCATTACTACCATGGAATATTTTATTTCCTTACTGTTCTCATCTCAAGCGATAAACAATACATTGCTTCCTTACTTTCTTAGTAGAATCAAAGTATTATTTACGAGACTGGGAAATTCCCCGACTGTTACAGCCCGGCCGCACCGAACGATTTTCGATTAGGAAACGCCGGCTTTTCGGGACGCTTGGCTCAAAAACGTCCGTCGTCAAGGTGGTAACGGAAATTTTAGTGTACAGCTAGTTTAATAACAGACGCCGAGCGAAACAGATCGATCTGTTTATTACAAAAGTTTTTACCGGAAATCGGTTTTTTTTTTAAATTTAAATAATATAAAATGCCGCGATCAAATATAAAAGTTTCAAGAGAGGTAAGAACTACGATTAATATTCGTAAATCGAGAGTGAAAAAGCAAAAGAGCGTGTTTAATCCGAAAACAGCGAAACGCAATGACGCGGGTGTTAATACATTAGTAAAGAAATTAAAACAACAGAATGATATTTCTGTTCCAGTAAATAATTCTATAGAATATAGAATATTGAAATATTGTCTTTTTTACTGTTTTTGCTGCCATAGCTAGTTTAATGAAATATGCAAAGTGTAGCGGGAATGTAAAGTTTCAAACTGCTAGTTCGCGAGGCCTTGATTTTAAAATAGCTTTGTTGTGTGATAATTGATCTACTGAGTATATTCCTAAGTATGACGCTTTTTTAGGACATTCATACGAAATTAATAAACGATTTATATTTGTTATGAGAGTATTGGGTATCGGCTTGAAAAGTGCAAAAAAGTTTCTGATAGTGATAGATCCTGATAGATCTTGTGTTCTGATAGATTTGCCAAGCTTTTTAGATTTTAGAACTTATGATATTATAGCGAAACAAATACATGAAGCTTCTAAAAATGTTGCCGAATTTTTTATGAAAAAAGTTGTGGAAGAAGAAGTCAAAGAAACATGTGAAGCTCAAAAGTAAGAAGAAACAAATGAATTAACTATATCTGGAGATGGGACTTGGCAAAAACGCGGATACTCGTCTTTATACGCGTGTTTTCAGTTATCGGCTATTACAGCGGTAAAGTAGTTGACATTATTGTTAAAAATCGTTACTGTAAATCATGTGAATTTTGGAAATCAAAAACAGACACCGAAGAATTTGAAGAATGGTTTCAAATACATAAGCAATCATGTAGTTGTAATCATGAAGGATCATCCGAAATGATGGAAGTCGATGGCATTTTAGACATTTTTAAACGTTCGATTAAACAGTACGCTGTAAAGTTTATTAATTATATCGGCGATGGTGATTCAAAAACTTACAAAGATCTTGTAGATAGAAATTCTTATGAAGGTACAACTATCAACAAAAAGGAGTGTATAAGACACGTACAAAAGAGGATGGGTACTCGACTACGTGAAGTGAAAAAGAAAAACGAAGGGCTTAGCGGCAAAGGCAAACTCACTGGCAAAGTCATCGATAAACTAACTATTTATTATGGATTATCAATTCTGTCAACGATATGAAAAATGCCATATGGGCAACATTCTACCATTACAGTTCGACAAAAGCAAAATCAAATCACAGCAAGTGTCCGCCGGGGCCAGAGTCATGATGTGAATATAGACGCGCCGAGGCCAACAATGACTTGAGGAACTATGTACAATATGAGCCGTTACCTACGGATGTTCTGAAGGCTATTAAGCCAATTTACGAAGATCTCAGTAAGGATGAGCTGCTCGGAAGATGCCTTGATGGATTTATCCAGAACAATAATAAAAGTTTCAATCAGATTGTCTGGAAGATAGCTCCAAAAATATCATCCTGCAGTTTTACGATAGTAGAAATGGGTGCTTATATTGCTATATGCATTTTAATGAAGGTTTTCAAAGTATTCTAGCTGTATGCTATTTGAATAAGTTGTGGCCGTTCTGCTCATCATTATGCGGAGAAAGAGGCCAGAAACACCTGGCGGTGGTGATTGCCGTTCGTTGTGTCGGGTGACGGAGGAAGTACTTGATCGGCGCCAGTAACCCCTAGCTGAGACAGCGAACACGCTACCTCGTGTGTCTCTGGCAAGCGGATTCGGCAGATCGAAAAGGAAACAAAGATCGGCTCTGGTCAATAACTTCTGGCTGGGATTGCGTATTCGCAACCTCTTTTCAGCGGATTTTCTGTTGGTGTCGGAGTTAGTTTCGCTGAAGCGAAACCGGTGGGTGATTCCGAGAATCTGTGTCTATTTCGGTCGGATCGAGCTTTTTATCCTTTTTATCCTCGTGGATCGATAATTCGGTCGATTTCGAGAAATTTCGGATTAATCCGCCAATATTATTTTACCCTAATAATCGGAATAACAAAATAAATAATAAACAACTTGTTTGTCGGTATAATATAATTCGAAGTTACGTATTCGGGTCTTTCCGGGCGTTCGGGTATTTTCGCCGCGTGGCTCTAAGTAGCACAGATTCTCCGTATGATCCGTAATTAATATCACGCTAATTGAAAGTTTATCGGCACTTTTTGCGACGGACGGTCGGTCGGAGGGTGGAGTATAGAACGGAACGATGCTGGTGGATTGCATCGTTACATCGTTAAGGAGAGTGTTGTTTTTTCGCGCGCAGCTTTCTTACGTAACACGATTTGAGGTCGTGACCGCCGCGAGCGCGACAATATTATTCTTAGAACCTATCTCAAGATAATAGATTATGGCGCACAAATATCATCACTTACACTTCAAAACGAACATCACCAAAACTGAATGACATCGTCGACCGCCAGTCGGACGTTCGAAAAAAAAGAGTAAGTCAGCTATTGATCTCGCTTGCTTTTTCATTCTCTTGCTTACTCTTATATGCGTATAAATTATTGCAGAGGCTGCGGAACCTTGAACTTAATAAACCTTTTAACAATCAATCAAAGTCATGACGTAAGGAGCAGAAACTATAGTTAGAAATACATTTCCCAATTTTTCACGAGACACATTGTACATTACTTCTGAGATGCTATTATAAATTCAAAAAGTAGTGTATTTCAATTCTAATTTTCCACCCGTTCGTACTAAATGAGTAGGGTATTGGTGCTGCCATTTTAAGGCATGAGTTATATGCATCAATAACGTGAAACCCGATGTCTAGACTTTATTTCCAAACACTTTACTTGGGTTCAGTGAGCACCTTTCGCAGCAGAAATTACAACCGTACAAGGGCAACGACAATAATGACGTTTCTTAAAATAAAAATTTCCGAATCGGATTTTGCGTCATAATATCTCTCGTAGGACACGTACAAAAAAAAATAAAAACACTCCTGTTATGCAAATCAAATCCAAGCTATCGATTGAGCCTATTTAAAACCCGATCGATTGAGCCGTTAATGAGATCCGATAATTTCGGGTGTTCGCTATTACCGATTCGCGTAAAGTCACACGGTAGTGTTTCGGTTATGGACTTGACACATACTCCTGATAAATAAACTTAATCTTATATTATATTTGCTTCATATGTTGGCTTTCACAACGTACTATTCACACTAGAAATCAAAACTTCTACCTATACATAATTTTAATCCATACGTCCGTGTCACTTTCTTGAACAATATACATATAGTGGTTATTCTCTATACTACTGTCGCAATGGTCCTTAAATCTTGTCATTATTTTATGTATTAAATCAAAATTCATCATTTTTACTTATTTATTTTAGTTATTATTTCAAGGTCTAGTAGCGCCAAGTTTTCTAAGAAAATTTTTTTTTTATTTATATTATTTTTTTTATTTTATATTGTTACTTCTTTAATTCTATTTAAATCTTCCGATTCAAATATACATACAAAAATAGTTTATGGAAACATATGTTAGAATAACAAATATATGCATATATCTACATATATTAACGTAAATGAAAGCTGCTACCACTTGTGTTAGACATATATTGTATAAGTTGAATTAGATAACGCAATCTTATGATATTATTATTCTTTAAAAAGAATTAGAGTTACTATCACTTCAGTTAAAATAAGAAGATTCTTCAATAGGAATATAAAAATACGTATCACTCAGATTTTGTTTTTTAAAAGCAGTTATATATTTAACTGTCGAGATAATATAATTATAATTTAGCGCCACTTATATTGACATCATATCTTTTATACAAATGATATACATAGTAGTCATTTAGTAATAGTTTGAGTAATGTATCACGAATTAGATATATATCCTTTAAATTGAATTAGAATTAATGAAATTTTATGATATCATTATTTTTTAAAAGAATTTAGAAGAATTAGAGCTACTATTTCTTGAGTTTTAAAATAAGAAAACTTCAACGAGAATACAAAAATATGTATCACTCGAGTTTTATTTTTTAAAATCAGTTATAGATTGAACTTTCGAGGTAATATATAACGAGGCATTATATAACTTGGCACCACTTTTTTGATATCAAATCTTTTATACAAATGACATACATCAGGGTTTAATATTATTACTTGAATTCAGTAATATGACGTATATTTTACGATATAACACTTGGGTTTAAATAGAAATACTATTGAGTACAAAGATATATTTTATGAAAATATAAAACTCTTTGAAAAAAACTTATAATTTTTAAAAAAGAAATGTATCACTTATAATGTTTTACATAAACGTCAGTCTTGACGTCAGTTATTGATAACAAATCTTTTACACGAATGATACATTTAGACTGAATATACAACTCGCGCCAATAATTGATGATAATATTTTAAAAGAGAATTACGTAAAATAACTACTATTGCTTGGATTGGAAGAAAGAATTTTTAATTGGCACAAAAATATCATTTAGGTTTTATTTCTTAAAAAAAAGGAATCATGTATGTTAAACAATAGAATTTTTTGCAACTATCAAAGTAATATTGTTTTTTAAAATAACTTTTTTTCCATTAAAAAATGACGCTTTTATAATAATTTTACACATATACATTGCGCGTGCACTTAGCGACTCTTTTGTACTTTTGTATAAGGAAGTGATAAAAAAATTACGTGAAAAAGAATTAAAGAAGTACTCGAATTTGCAATATGCAAAGTCCAGTCACCGTTATATTTTCTCCTAATCTCATTCGCGTATTCGATACAGAAAGTATATGAGAAACATTTAATACAAATTTTTCGCGAATATTTAAACATTGTGCTGTAACGGTATGTCTCTGCTCGGGAGCGGAACGTGGATCGGGAGTTTCAAATAACTGGATGTCGGGATAGTCGGATGCCGAGTTTAAAAGAATCGTGATGCCAGAGTTTAATTAATAATAAATATATTACAACAATATATTATAACAATTTATTTTAATGAAATGAAAATTGCAGAGCGTTGAAAGTCGCCTGTCGTCAATGGCGTGACGCCGTTCGCATAAGTTCAACATAACATTGAGTGAGTGGTCGGATATCGAATGCAGATACGTGTATTCGCGGGATGGTGCGTGATGGTCGATGACGCAACGCGTTGCTAGGCAACCAAGGACGCTTTTGCAACACGTGTTTTCGCGTTTTCGGGAAGGATGACGAGAATGCTCGTCGAAGAGAGAATACTGAGAACATTCGTATTCGAATGATATAACGAGAACACTCGTTGTGGATAAATATTCGAGAACGCTCGAATATTGAGTCTGGAGAAACGAGAACGCTCCTCGTGCCGAAAAAAAATCCGCTCAGATATTTGGTCGGGAAAAACGAGAACTTGTTATTTTGAAGAGAATAGCGAGAACGCTTAGTATTCCTGGACGGAGACGAGAACTCTCGTGCTGGTCGGATAGATTCAGGTTGGATTATCGAACGGGACTGGTGTCGAATCAAAAAATTGCCGGATTTATATACCTGATACAGCTTCATTTGTTCTTTGCATGGCAAAATGTTATTTGACAATGTTTTACAATGATCTCCTGTTTTTGACAGCTCACGCGTGTGATGCGTGACACACTGCCGCGCGCGCGTCGGATGTCGGGGAAATTCGGTGGATTTCGGGCGGCTCGGCTGGTATTGTCGCGGCACGCGTTTAGTGCATTATAGAATGTAGTGTACAAGATCTGCTGTAATGCGATGCGTACTATATCGGACAACCCATGAGATAAGTAAAAAGAAGACTGCATAAATATCAAAATGATATACGCAGAATCACAAGTACACATTCAGTTATTACTGAGCACAGATTAGACTACGACCACGAATTTGATTGGAATAATGTGAAAGTATTAGACTGTGAACGAAATTTACAGAAACGATTTCAGAAATGCGTTTTATTAAAAGACAAAATAATAGTCCAAATTCATAGTCTGATATTGAATTTTTGCATCACGCATACGTTTTCATCCTGAGCAAGTTGTAATCTTGTTTTTGTCTTGATTGCAGGTTGTTAAAATTAAAAATCATTGCATTCAGTTGCTTAGAGCTCAAGGTGCGCGTGCAGACGTGCCGTGCGATGTACTGCTCGGTGTGAGCTGTGCAGTACTCCTGCGCGTACTTTCTCCGTTTTAGTGTGAACTGTGTTCATCTGATGAGTGACAGCCCCTTAGTGATCATTATCTCATTTCTTTTAAAGATGACATAAATATGTACGTCACAATAATTATTAATCAACGATTTTATTATTGTTGAGTTCATCGAATACAGGATTTTATCTTTATTTTTTCATATCTACTGAAGGTGACTCAAACTTGAATCTGGAGTTGTATTACATATTGACATTTTGTAATAAAGAATGTTAATTGCGCTATTAATAGCGCTGATTCTCATTTGCCTTATTATGTCACATTCTTAACACCGAGAATCACTTTAATAATATTGTTTATTTTGTAACGGAGCATATGTAATGCTCCGTTATTAAACGCGCGCTATGCGGCCCACACCGTCCGGAGCCGTCCGAACATCCCCGAGCACGACCGAACGTCACGCGCGCGCCGATGATCTGTCACGCATCGACGGCGTGACAGATCAGCTGTTTTGCAGAACAGCTAAGCAAATAGCGTTTTAACACGCAGACAAAGATTGGATATATAAACCCGACAAATTCGACAAAGAATGACCAGTCCTGTCCGATCATCTGATCCATCCGATTCCATTACTTCGATCTGAAACGACACGAGAATTTTCTCGTTCTGAATACCGAGTGTTCTCAGTATTCTCGTTTCACTTCTAGTCGGAGTGTTTTCGGACTTTTCCCGTGTCAAACGAAAACACGTGTCGCGAAAGTGTCTGTGGTTGCCTCCATTCATGCGTTCGCGCGCTTGGCAACATGCGGGTCCGATTGCCTAGCAACGCGTTGCGTATCCGACCTACGCGCTATCCCGCGAGTATACGCGTACGCATTCGATATCCGTCCACGCTGCGAAATTATAACGAAACATATACGAGCAACGTCGCGCTTCGAAAGACAAACATCTTTTGTATAAGTTAGCTTCGAACATTTTTAAAATAAATTATTTATTTTATTTTACTAATTAAATTCGAGCGTCAATTTTTTTCCGAACCTTGGCACTCGACGAGCATTTCCGAACTCCCGATCCATGTCCCCACTTTCGCATCGCTTACTCCGACCGAGCAGAGACGCACCGTTACAATCATGAGGTAATTTTATTAACCATAATTAATTAAATTATATATTATAAAATATTTGTAACATATTTTTGTAATATATTTGTAACATATTTTTTTAAATTTATAGGAATTTGGATGATAACGACATAGTCGT
The DNA here is from genome assembly GCA_024349325.1 of Pogonomyrmex californicus. Lineage (NCBI taxonomy): Eukaryota > Metazoa > Arthropoda > Insecta > Hymenoptera > Formicidae > Pogonomyrmex > Pogonomyrmex californicus. The sequence continues at coordinate 356,444 of JAECZD010000011.1, forward strand.
GTGTATAGTTGTAACGGAGCGCATCCCTCCGCTCCGTTCCTCCTCCGATTTTCCCCCGACCATCCATCCATCGGGGACCGCCGAACAACAGGCGGAGTGCGGCAGTGGCCGCAAGAGGCATTTATGTCTCCCTCGCTGTAAATTCGCAAACTCCGAAGCGTCGGAGCAAAACAAGAATACCACCAAATATACCTATTTTCGTGGTATTCCCCCGCACCGCGCCACGCGTCGCGCCGCCAAGCGCTAGCGCACCCCGCGCCGTACCATCGAGCGTGGATGCGTCCCGCGCTGCACCACGACCGCGTCTACAAGTGCGTGACCAACCCCGCACCGCGCCGTTATCTTCCCACCGAATGCCTTCCCTCCTCTTGAACATCCCCGCTCCTATTCCTTATAATTCCAAAAAACCAATTATATCCGATCCTTTTTTCCGCTCCTGGGGAGAGGGATGCTAACCCCGAGATTGACCAATCCGACCGATCCGACCGAAAATACCGAGGTCGATCTCGGGTATAAAAAGGCATCACACAGGAAATCTCTCTCTCTCCTGTTCCTCGCTCGTTTTCCGAGAGCACGTCTTAAGGAAGCGAGTATCCGAAGCCTAGTAGAAAGTTTTGTTGGGGCCCTCCCCAACGCGCCAAGTTCGCTTGGTCTGGCCGGAAGCCGAATCTCTCACGGCAAGCCGAGAGCTGTTGGGGTCTCCCCAGCGCATCGAGTCCGCTCGATCCGACTCCGCCGTTCCTGAAATTTCATCGCCGGGCATCGGGGTTCCGATACCACCGTTCCTTTCCGAGCACCGGGGTACGCCCCGGCTGGCCGAGTTCACTCGGCACTCACTGAGACAGACGAGGGGTACACCCCCCGTCAGCCGAGCTCTCTCGGCAGGGAATGGGCCTACCCGTTCTCCGACCTAAACAGTCAAACGCCCTCGCGAATACTTCACCCTCGCGACAGCGCTTTAACATCACCGTCGATTTAAAGATCCGCGGCGAGCACGACATCGCCGCCGTCGCGTGCGCCCCGCACCACCGAATTTCGCGCAGCGAACAGTATCGCTTCGCGCCGACCGCCGAAGCGATACCTCATTTCTAAATCATACGCGCGCCGATCGCCGTCTCGCCCATCCACGGCCACAACCATTCACGAAGATCGGTGCATTCCAACGCACCATCCACTATCGTCCTGTTAAGTGAATAAATCATTGTTTCTTTATTCCAATACACATCTAACCCCAACAAGCGAATTTCTGTCTCCAATATCCTCGCTTCCCCCTCCTGGTAACCGACTGACCGCTCTCTGCGCGGGAAATCGAGACCGTTTACAGTGTATTTTAAAAAAATGTTAGATTTAAATTTCAATCCATTGTTGTAGCCCAAATGGAGCTATCACGATAAGTCTTGCATTTTGGCATAGCAACGAGTCCGCGCTACACTGGAAATACAAGTTTATGAATTCTTGAACAGCATGTGAACGAAGGTCGCTCGCTGCATTTTACCATATATGGTCCGATTGAGAGACATAGCGCGTATCAATGCGACATCGTGAAGTTTTATAAAAAAGGTCGCCTAGTCGCGAACCGCGGAAGTTCATTTCTAAATTTCTAACGTCTCGTCTCGATCCGCAATTGAAATTATAATTTAACGCAAGAGCGGAAACGTAATATATTATCTATGGAGACTTAATTATTTTAAGAGAAATAGTTTGTAATAACGGGGAAAGAGAATTTACAAGAATGGTGAGTGTCACTGCAAGTTTTTTGCATACTCCTACCAACGCTCCTCATGGGTTTCAACTCTTCAAATAGACCGAATCTTGAATTTTTTTCTTGTTGCACCGAAAGGTACAACACCATATAAAAAAAAATATATGAAGTTTAAATATCAAACTATTTTTTGTTTTAAAAAACACAAATTCTCTGTCTTAAAACACAAATTTCGTGTTTTAAAATACAAATTCTCTGCTTTAAAATACTAATCTCTTATTTTATATAAGAAAATGATTTTTGTTTTTAAAGCAGAAAATTTGTGTTTTTGTCCAAAGTACGTATACATAGCGCAACACACGTAGATTTCTCGAACATATTGATATATTTTTTAATATTATGGCTTCCTATTCATCATATCGTGATTAATAATGCATTTATTTAATAATAATATTATGAAAATAACTAATTGTGTGTTACTTATTAATGAATAAATTCTTCACTTTATCCTTTACTTTTTTGTTAATAATTTTTTAACGAAGTGATCGCCATCTAAAACCTCCTTAAGGTCATTCAGAGTAGTGACCGTAACAACATATGTCAAAATCAAAGTTATTGGAAGGGTCTTCGTTTTTCTATATATTTATCGTTTTTTATTGATATAATATAATGTTTACTATATTATGAATATAATATGAATCTGTTATTATTGTTCATAGGTATGTTTTTGAAACAGAATATAAGATACCGGGCACTGCAGCACCCGATGGCAGTTGTAGCTTCACTTATCTCAGTTCGTCTCGCAAACGTGGCGAATTTAATTCACCACGATATCCTAGCAATTATCCAAGCGACACGAATTGTACATATTTCTTTCTGGCAACACCAAACGAGCAAGTTGCTCTGATTTTCGATCACTTTAAGGTTCGCACGAAAAATGATAATGTGACAATTGGACATTATGGGTGAGTAAATTGTAATCATGTTTATGCATTATACAATAACGAAAATTGATATTATCTGATATATAGACACGAATTCTGTCAGGAAGATTGGCTTGAAATTTACAATATGTATCGAGATGATACAGAGAAGTTGATAGGAAGATATTGTGGCGGAACGGCACCAGGTCCCGTAGAATCGAATCTTGGTGCACTTGGTTTAAAAGTAATTTTACATTCTGACTCTGAGCTTGTCTACAGTGGCTTCAAGGCGCGTTATACTTTTGAGATTGCTAAACCTATTTTTGGAGGTATATATTATAGGTTTTATCATCCTTTTGCAAAAGAACATACATAAATAAATAAAAAAAATTAAATTTATAATATTCCATGCAGCACTATAACTAAACAATTTCTTCACAGAAGTTATAAAATTAATTACTTAGATTAAAAAAATGAAAGAACAATTTTTATTTTTCTATAATTTGAGAGATTAGAATTTTAATTTAAAAAAATTAAACACTTGTCGCTTGTAATACTAATCTTATTGAAATATTCTACAGATTGTGGATCAAATATTAGTAGTTTAAATTATGGTGTAATAACTAGTCCGAATTTCCCGAATAAATATGATGGTCCGGCAAGAAACCTAACTAGTAAAACTTGCAACTGGTTCATAAGGGTTCGACCAAATCATCAGATACTTTTAAACTTCGAGCTTTTTTCTGTAGAAGGTGACCAATTAGGTAACGTATACATGAATTTATTATGAATTATATTTATTAATTATTAGATGTACAAAAAAAGTTCTGAGCTTTAGATTTCATACAACCGAAATAACAATTTAAATTTTATATATCTTCCCACCCTTTTGCGGTTTTAAAGCGTTGACATTTGGCCTTCTAAAATGCCATACGGTTTGGTGTTTGATGCACATAACCTCAAAAATCAGTAGTGTTCACGATGACAATAACAAAGAGCATATTCGATTTTCCATCCACTTCGCGTTTCATCTGAAGAAAAATGCTGCTGAAGCCACTGCAATGATTTGTGCTGCATATGGAGAGAACGCTGTAAGTCATACTACATGTAAAAGATGGTATCAAAAATTTCGCCAAGGAGATTTCAGTCTTGAAGATGAACCGCGTGCTGGACGCCCTCAAAAAATTGAAACGGACGAATTGCAAGCACTGCTGGATATAAATTCTGTGCAAACTAAAAAGGAGCTTGCAGAACAGCTTGGCGTTACGCAGCAAATCATTTCCGTACGTTTACATACGATGGGAAAGGTTCAGAAGGAAGGCAGATGGATTCCGCATGAATTGTCCGAAGACAACAAAAATCGTCGGCGTGATACTGCACTCACTTTGCTTTCAAAGTTTCGGAAAAAAGATTTTCTGCACAAAATCATTACAGGCGATGAAAAGTGGATTCTTTATGATAACCCTAAACGTAGAAAATCATGGGTTGACCCTGGTCAATCTTCGACATCGACGCCAAAGCCCAATATCCACGCCAAGAAGGTTTTGCTCTGTATCTGGTGGGATTGTATTGTATTACGAGTTGTTACAACCGGATGAAACAATCACGGCAGACCGCTACCAACAACAATTGACCAATTTGAGCGATGCATTAGAAGAAAAGAGGCCATTTACTGACCAAGGACGTCGTAAAGTGATCTTGCTTCATGACAATCCTCGACCACATGTTGCGAAAGCGACTCAGGACCATATCTTTGCGTTAGGCTGGGAATTTTTCCCGCACGCGGCGTATAGCTCATGGCGCCTTCCGATTACTTCCTATTCCGGTCGCTGCAGTATCATTTGGCTGATACACATTTCGTGAGATTTGAAGAGATACGAAAATGCATTGATGACTTTATCGCTTCGAAGCCGGTGAGCTTCTATCGTCAAGGAATTCGCAAGCTACCTGAAAGATGGCAAAAGGTCGTTGATGCAAACGGGGAATATTTCGCTGATTAATATTTTTTTGTTTGTTTTTGAATAAAGATTAAATTTTACAAAAAAAAGCTCAGGACTTTTTTGTACACTTAATATATATATAGTACACATAATTTATAATATAATTATATTACGTATCAGGAGACTCGATAATGTCTCGGGTGTCAAATCAACCAAGACCACTATCGTGTGATTTTATACAAACCGATAAGATGCGAGCTGAGATTATCTCATTCACGATTGAATCGATCAAGTTTTAAATAGCCTCAATCGATAGTTTGGATACGATTTGCATGACGAAAATGATTTTATTTTTTTTCTACGTGCTCTACGAGTAGAGATATTAAGAATCAAAGTCCAATCTGGAAATTTTTATTTTAAGAAACGTCATTATCGTCATCGTCCTTTATACGGATGCAATGTCTGTCGTGAAATGTCAATATTAATCTTCTCGAGCCAGCGGATTTTGAGACTGATAAGTCAGGGTCACTGTAGGATCTAGCGAATCAATGTTCGCTGGATTCTGCAGTAATCCTGACTTATCAACTTGATTTATAGATACATATCAGCTGATAAGACTGATAATGTATGTAATAAATAAATACGCGTGCATTGAAATGAATAGATTAGCAATATATCTAATATTTAAAAAGAAATACATAAGTTATGTTATTATATCTTCATCACTAGAACAATACGCGCGCTACGCATTTATTTAATTTTATAGTTTTTAAGAAGGGATATATGGTACAACCCTGTTGTAATAAATCCTTATTACAATTTTTTTTCAGAAGTTATTTGCTAAATAATAACCTTTCTCAATAAATCGATAAGTCTAACTGTCAATGCACAATGACATTCGTTTTCATTGCATACATATCGAGATATCGAGATCGAGAGAATCAATCTACATCATGGAAAACAGGCAACAATAAATTTGATTTGATTTAACATGGCGTTTTTTAGATAGAATTATATTGTTCGTTTGTACCGATTTTTATATCTATATAAACATATATTTCGTAATATAGGATCTAACAAATCATTGGCGGGCAGAGTACAATGTGTTTCATGTAAAATTGGTTAATGTATCTCTAACTACAGTGTCTGCTCCTTATCACGATTCTGATTTACTAATTATTAATAAATACGCATAACGAGAGTAAAAAAAAAATAGAAAAGAAACGAAAGATTGAGCGAGATATATGAGATTGTTGCTCTTTTTCCGCGCGTCTGATTAGCGATCAACGATATCATTGAGTTTCGCGGCGAGTTTGACAGTTAGTGATAATTTGTTTTGGAATATAAGTGACTGATGTTTGTGCATAATCTGTTATTTTGCAGGTAAGTTCTAAGAAGCAATAAATATTGTCATTTTGATAATGTTCTTTTATGTATGCGTTTATGTTTTTTTCCAGAAATCAAAGCTAGAAGTTTAGATACTATGGTCTGTACAGATTGTTGTGCAACTCTTGACCATATTATGGTTATGGTATATTTGTTTAAACAAATCATCATATATCAAAAAGATATATTTAATAATTATTAATAAAACTAAATTATCTTTTCAATGAAATTGTATTAATAAAAGTATAAAAAAACATATTGCACTAAAATTACATGTATCATACATTTTCAGGATATTGAGAAAAAAATTGTAGAGCGACATCTTGACCCAGACAGCACGCATGTCTAAAAGATGTCTAAAAGATATCTTATAAGAAATGTCTTTAAGACTTTACCAAAAGACATCATAAATACGTCTTTTGGACATGTCTTAAAGACGTCTTGAGAAAAACGTCTAAAAAATATCATTTATTGAAAAATAAATCTTTAAGATATCCCAAAGACGTCATAAATTGGATCATAAAATGCTTTAAAGAGGTCTTAAAGACGTCTTTTTTTATAATTTTTTTAATTTTACATAACACCTATGTAAAATTTTCAAAAAATCGATTTTTTTTTCTTTTAAAATACACTTTAGGGTCTCAAAAATGAAGTGCAAGTGGTTTTATTGGGATACATAATTTTTTTCGAAAGTTATAAGCGATCCGCGCCGAGCGCCTCACAGTGCTGCTGGCCGGACGGACCGACCGCGCGGTATGTCGGAACGTTCAGGACTTGTAAGGTCCAAATATTTTTATGATCACGTGCAAAAATGCATCAGCACTCGACTGAGAAATTTAAAAAAAAAAAACGGTGAAAATTTGGAAGGAAAAGATCAGCTAACGGGCAAATTAATAAATTAATTAGCAATTTATTACGGTTTAGTCATCAGAAGAAATTCTAATTCAATAGAAAAAAGTGAGAAAAGAAATATGGGCAACACTATATCGTAAAATCTCAACGGATAATTGATTTCAGCACGAGAAATGTCTGAGTAGTACCAACTCGTGGTGCACGTGGAGAGATAGTGAAAGCTAGAAAAACTGAAAGACTATAAGTACAACCCGGTAATATCAGTAGAAGTTTTCGAAACAAAAAAACCTATTTATACAAAATTGAACTCTGATGGATTGCTTAATTGCTGCTTAGGCGGATTTATCCAAAATAGCAACCAAAATTTTAATACCACCGTGTAGTCGATGACACAGAAGAGTTCATCGAACGAAAAAAAGTTTTAGATATTTGTGCTGGCATTGCCGTATGCCAATTTAATGATGAGATGTACAGCATATAATTCAAGTTCTGGGCATTATTATCGGGCACAATTGTTATAATTTTTGCGTCGAAGTCGATGAACACTGCATCATGCTCTCCGATCGCTCACTTAGCACACAACAAAAGAGACTCGCTCGAGCGAATAAAAATCGCAAGAAAAGACAAAGAAGATGAAAATCTGGCCGTTGAAGATGAAGTAACTTTATGATGCTAGGATTGCAGACTAAAGATAAATTCACGAAAAATAAAAAAGTTAAATTATTAATCTAAAAATCTTCACATTCAAAACTTTAAACGCGTTTATCTCGAAACAGCATTTTTCAAATTGCAGTAGAACTCAAACAATTTTTAATCGATTTATTTTAAATTTTGACAGTATTTAAAAAATTACATTTTCTAAACAAATACGTAGAATTTTTTGATAAGTTACAAATTTTTTGAATTACAACTGATCTTACTCGACTTTTTTGTGACGAAAATGGAACTTTTTTTTTATATTTCCGCCATTTTGGCAAAAATTAATTTTTTCAAAAATGACTACGTATTTCTGTAGATATTTGAGTAAAGAAAATAAAAAAAAACTTTTTTTTGTTTTAAACCAAAAATTATGACAATTGTGCTGCTAACCGCGGAACACAATACCAATTTTACTGTCTCCTTCACGCTGCTGTATATCCGCCATTTTAATAATTAAGACTCTAAAAACTTTTTTTTTTTACTTTTTTATATATATAATAAAGTTATAAAATTCATTTTTTAATAACGCGATTCATTAAATTTATAAGCTTTCCTAAAAATAGACCTCATTTACCAGGTGTATGCATAAGTTTTTTCCGGTTTACCTAAGAAATGTCGCCAGCGAAAAGTACGCAGCGTATTAATTTGACACATACATCATTTTGTTCGTCTGACATTTAAAACTACAAACACACACAAGTTGAGTCCGCCAAAAACTAGCGTCTTTGTTTTATCGTTCAGTGATCATGTCGAGTTTTGTGCCTGAAAAAGAACATTTGCGGCACGCATTGCTTTTTTTATTTAATCAAAATAAAAAGGCTGTTGAAAGTCATCGTTTGCTGGTAGAAACATATGGTAAACACGCTCCATCGATTAGAACATGTGAGACATGGTTTCGACAATTTAAAAGTGGTGATTTCAATGTGAAAGACAGTGAGCGCTCTGGTAGACCACAAAAATGCGAAGACAAGCAATTGCAGGAGTTATTGGATGATGACCCAACTCAAACTCAACGGCAATTAGCAGAAGCATTACATGTATCACAAGAAACAATCAGCAGACGTTTACGAGCAATGGGAAAGATCAATAAACTCGGTAAATGGGTCCCACACGATTTGAATGAACGTCAAATGGAAAATCGCAAAGTCACTTGTGAAATGCTGCTTCAACGCCACGAAAGAAAATCATTTTTGTATCGAATTGTGACGGGTGACGAAAAATGGATTTATTTTGAAAACCCGAAGCGGAAAAAATCGTGGCTTTCACCTGGCGAAGCCGGTCCATCAACACCAAGGCCAAATCGCTTCGGCAAGAAGACCATGCTCTGTGTTTGGTGGGACCAGAGCGGTATTGTGTATTATGAACTCTTGAAGCCTGGCGAAACCGTTAATACACAACGCTATCGCCAACAAATGATTAATTTAAACCACGCATTAATTGAAAGACGACCGGAATGGGCCAGAAGACATGGCAAAGTGATTTTGTTACAGGACAATGCGCCGTCTCACACAGCAAAACCAGTGAAAGACACCTTGAAATCGCTTGGATGGGACATCCTTCCGCACCCGCCGTACTCCCCAGACCTGGCGCCATCTGACTATCACCTCTTCGCATCAATGGGGCACGCGCTCGCAGAGCAGCACTTCAGCAATTTTGAGGAAGTTGGAAAATGGCTCGACGAATGGTTTGCCGCAAAAGACAAGCAGTTTTTCTGGTATGGTATTCATAAATTACCTGAAAGATGGGCGAAATGTGTAGAAGCCGATGGCCAATATTTTGAATAAAAAAAAAATTAATTTCCCTTGAAAATTACGTGTCTTTTTTTACTAAAAAACCGGAAAAAACTTATGCATACACCTGGTACGGCCGGTTACATAGATGTTATCCCTTAATAAGACGTCTTAAGTAATTATACAGTTTAGACTTCTCATCTGAAATATGCACAAAATTAAGCTCATTCGACGCGTTTTTGCACAAAACGAAAGTATCAGGCAAAAAAAAGCGTTGCTCTGCCTCGCGAACCGAGATATTAAGTTAAGTTAAAGTTGCATTATTCAGGGTTAGGAAACCTGTCATACCGACGAAATATATCGACGTGGGCATGCGCTGTGACCACATGCGCATGCGTTTCGTCAAGTCGCTGCGCCAATATTAAAGCGGTTTTTTAAATTTTTGTGAAATTGTATAATTATAAATTTTGTTTTAAAACAAGGTTTATAATTGTTCGATTCCACATGAGTTTACGACTTTCCACATAAAGTGAATTTCTACAAGGGTTTTGCGAAATCCTCTCTATCGTAATTATAGACCTCGTTTTGTCCCTTAGCATGGAACGGGGGAAGAGTGGACGCAAAACCCTTGTGGAAATTCACTTTATGAGGAATCGAATAATTATAGACTTTGTTTTAAAACAAAATTTATAATCATGCAATTTCATAAATTTAAAAAACCGCTCTAATATTGCACGGAGCGACTGAAACGCATGCGCATGTCAATACATTTCGTCGGTGACAGATTTCTTAACCTAAATAATCGTCAACGATCAATATCTCGCTTCGCAGAGCGACGCTTATTTCTGCCGAATTCTTTCGTTTTATGTAAAAACGCGTCGAATGAGTCTAATTTTAGCCATATTTGAGGTAAGGAGTTTAAACTGTATAATTACCGACGTCTTATAATATTTAAGACGTCTTTTAGACGTCTTTAAGACGTCATAATGTTCTCTGGAGAAATACTTCAACAAATCTTAAGTAAAGGAATATTAAAAAGTCAATGAATATTAAAAATTAAAAAGTACAAACATATACATACGTAAATGTACAATACAATAAAAAATACATGCATTCAAAATGACAATATTCATATTGCTTCTTAGAACTTATCTATGAGATAATAGAATTTATTTCATTTATATCACAGAGAGAAAAATCTAGCAATCAAGATCCTGCTTGCCGAAAAATGATCATGTTTCTCATTGTAGATAGTAACTTTAATTCTTTTCCAAAATTTATATCAGGCTTTACATACTCATAATATTTATCATATTATAATAAACTGTTAACTTTATGTGTAAAAATTATGAGAAATAATATAATAAATAAGAATATTTATTATTTTTTTATTATTAATATACGGTATCTTATAATTTGCAGACCACCTCTTATGATCATATAGAAATATTTGTACTATTTCATAATTTTTATAATAATTAGGTAAAAAAAATAACAAAACTGTAAAATTTGATTTTTCTTTTGCAATCTGAAAGAGAAGAGTAGTTTCCCAATTTTGTGTGCTAAATTAGTAAATAAAAATATTCCATTATATCAAATTTTTAAGAAAAATAGAATTGATACTAAAAACTACTTAAAAACGTGTTTTTAACTATTTTTGAAAATTTATAGCTGATGACTTCGTTGTATGAGAGCCTTTAAAAAAGGTTTAAATTAATGTTTGACTATTATATTACTTTGACATGATATCGAATTTTTTACCGTTAACATCATCGAATTTCTGACACATCACATTTGGTTTTAGGAGTGGGTATAGTCGCACAGTGTCAAATAAAATTGCTCTATATAATTGAAACCATTATAAATAATAATAATAATAATCAGAAAAAAATTACTTTTAAAAAAAGATAAAAGATTACGCCAACTTCAAGCGACTTGTTGTTATTTTTGATTTGCGTAAAAAAATATTTTATTAGAAATCAATTTTAATTGATATAAAATTCTAATATTAAAAATTCAATTTCGGCTAATTTTTAATCTCATTAAATAAAAAAATCTTACAACATTGAAATCATAAAAAGTATATTTTATTTTTATTCATATAAAAAATGTGATATCAAAATTAAAATTGGCGCCAACTTATCTTATGAAATACTAACTAATCTTATGAAATATAAAAAATTTATTGCGGTGAAATGAACTAATTTCTAATTTCATTAAATCTCATTAAATAAAGAAAACCTTACAATGAAGCCATATATAAGAAATATATTTTACGCATACTTGGCGTGATCCACGACCGTGTATCTTGATAAAATATATGTATTTTATATTTTTTATTTTATGTATATATATATATATAAAATAAAAAATATAAAATACACACACACACACACACACACACACACACACACACACACACACACACACACACACACACACACACACACACACACACACACACACACACACACACACACACACACACACACACACACACACACACACATATATATATATATTGCAATGGCGTTGGAAGGTGTCGCCGCTGCAGTCCGACCTGCATCCATCGAGAGAATAGGACCATCTCTCTAGAGTACTGGGGATTCGAGAGAATACATGTATATATGTATATTGTAATATGTATATATGTGTATCATTGTATTGTTGACGTTCTAAACACGTTATTTGCGATAAATATCACATGCCTCGGTAGTCGAAAGGATAAGATGCCTATCCGGTAAGCAGGAGATCCAGGTTCGATTCCTGGCTGAGGTGGTATTTTTTCGCAAAATAATTACGAGTTTTCACGACTGGTTCGTGGTCGAGCCCCGCCGTGACGCCTCCCTTCTTATTTGGGGGTTCTACATACATATATACATACATACATACATACGTACATACATACATACATACGTACATACGTGCATATGTGCATACATACATACATAAATAGGATTGCCATATTAAAATTTTCAAAACTAGGACTTACAAACCAAAAACTCCGGACATTTCGGTTGCAACCCCGGACAAAAATGCGCTTAAATTAATAAAATTGATTAGACCAGTATGAATCATTATTTCACATGTAATTGTTCATTAGCATTCAGAGCAAAGAGAAATTTAAACTGGATACTAAATAAATACAGACTATTTTGATTTAAAATAAAAAGTTATTTAGGTTAGTTAGGTTAGTTATTATAGATTTAGATTAAGTTTTTTAGGTATTAAAATTTAAAAAATTTAACTCTTTTATGTGATATCAGTAGATAAGCAAGGGAGGTCCTAATCTCCACGGGGCGGAAAGGGGGTGAGGTGGGGAGGGGGGTCGTAGAATCCCCAGGGGGTTCGTATCCGGAGGATTATCTTCCTAGGTCGGTAAGGATGGTTTTCTTTCCCCAGGCGGTTCGTAACCGGGGGAGAGAAGGTGGATCTCTCTGGCGGTCATCGAGGTAGGTTTATCCTCCTGGGTCAGTAAGGCGGTCGCGGGGTTTCCCCGGGTCGGTTTCCCCTAGGCGTTGTCTACGAGGATGCGACGCGTGTGTCCTCCCCATCTTCGACGCCACTCTAGCGTTTTCCGCGGGGTCTAGCGTAACCCCGGGCGCGTCTTCGACGCCGCCTTAGCGTTCGTTTTCGATGCCGCCCTAATGTTTTCCGCGGGGCCTAGCGCGTCCTGTTTTGCAGGATGCTGCGGTTTGTTACGTCGCCTTAGGCGTATTCTGTGTCTAGGCGTAGTCTATAAGGATATAACGCGTGCCGCTAGTTCTGTTTTGTAGAACGTTGCGGTTTGACGCGTCGTCGAGGTGATTCTTTTGAGTGATACTTGTCGTCGTGTTTACGATGGCGAGAACCGTCAAAGTAATGAATCGGTGCCAGCTGTGCGAGACACGAATGATCGATGACGATGAGATGTGTTGGTGCTATTCGCTGGATGATCTAACATCTTCTCCATTGCGAAACGTAACGGCGTATCCATCGGTTAATGTGACGGAGTACGTCGTGAGAAGACAATACACTCCAATTTGTAACCAGTGAAAGAGGCGCGGTTGTCGATTTCCGCCTCAGCGTGAGATTTCACCTAAAAAGATAATAGAGGCGTGTGTATGTCATCACTATCGAGGGATGGCATATAATCTTTTACTGGAGGTACTCTACGAAAAGAAAAAACCGATCGAGATTAGCAGATGACAGGAGTACATGGTGAACTTTCATGAAAGCGGCTTACGACGTATTTAACGATAACGATGACGACGAAATGTTTTTTTGCGCTCATCACAAGTATTGGTGGAAAAACGGTACCGTTTCGTCAGCCGCGTACGAAAAGGAGAGAAAAAGAAGAGAGCGCGTTGGCATCAATTAGCGCAACTAAGTGTGCGTGCATATAATTATATACTATAATCGTAATATAACTATGGATTGTATATATGAATATGTATGAGATTAAGATTAAGCGCGAGAGACGGAGTTTTTTTTCCTCGTTCGTTTGCATATCGCGGAGACGAGAGGCGGATCGGCGACGCGCCGGAAGTCTTCAATTTGCGATACCGAGGATGACGTTATATTATCGGGAACGTATGAGAGACGAGAGGTGGGAGTCGCGCGAGGAAGAAATCGTCGTACGAGTATTAATAATAACGAGAGATTCAATTTGCGATATCAAGGGCAACGTTATCGGGAATGTATGAGAGATGGGAGGTCGCGCGAGGAGGGAATCGTCGTAGGAGTGTTAATAATGACGAGAGAATATTTTATTATTTTATTACTTTATTGTTGTATTATCTTATTATTGTATTATCTTTATTATTGTATTATCTTTATTATTGTATTATCTTTATTATTGTATTATCTTATTATTGTATTTTGTATTATTGTATTATTTTATCAGGAACGTAAAAAGAGGAAAGAGATATTTGTAGGATGCTGCGGTTAGGCGCGTTCTGTGTCTAGACGTTTTCCGCGGGGTCTAGCGCATCCTGTTTTCGTGGCGACGGAAAGGCGCGCGTTCTGATTATGTAGAATACCGCGCGTCGCGTTAGCGTTTTTTCGCGGGGTCTAGCGCTTCCCGCGTCTGGAGCGTTTTCCGCGGGGTTTATCGCATCCTGTTTTTGTGATTTGACGCGTTTTTTTTACGCCACTTTAGAGAGAGATTTAACTAGGAGTATCGACGATATAGTGTTAGTTTGCGAGATGGAGAGTCAGTCTAATGTTCCGAAGAGTCAATTGAAGGATCCGGAGATAATATCTCTTAGACGAATCGCTCGAGCTCTCGAGAGAGATGGAACGCAAGATTGTGGAACGGGAGAAACGCGCGATGACGATGGAACGTGAGAAACGGTCTACGATCGAGCGGGAAGAGGAGGACGAAATATCGGCCGAGGCCGAGAGTGACGCGGTCGACTCGCTCGAGTTGATGCGCGCGATGTGGACGTCTATGCATTCGACGGCGTGTAATTTATGGCTGATGATGGCGTTTTTGTCTAAATATCTGGTGCTTCGAGGTGGCGTTTTTGTCTAAATATCTGGTGCTTTGAGGAACGGAGCCGATCGCGCGTATACGCGAGGCCAAGCGTATGAAGAATGCTATACGTATCGTTACCGACGTGTGGAGTTGGAAGGGTCCGTGGAACTCGTACTGTTCTGGGGAGAGCATGGTTCACTTGGTCGAGAGTTCCGCGACGCCGGACGAGCGCGCGTCGCTTATGGAGATCGAGATAACGAGGGAGACTTCTTTGAGTTCTAACGAGATTACTGGGAGTATCTGGCACATTTGAAAACGACGAAGGGGGATCTCGACGACGAGTACGAGAAATATCTTGCGCGTCTGAATACGGCGAGGAGGAATGTGAGTTGTGGCAGTGGTTTAGATGCGTTGTTCGCGTCCTTATCTGGAGACAAGGAGGAGGAGGCTGACCGATTAGTTCAGTACGTGACGAAGTTGAAGGGTGGATGACAGGTGAGATCTCCGGGCGAGAAAGGGATCGATTGCGAATTGATTCGAATGTACGTGTACAATGTCAAGGATATAGTCAAGAAGAAGAGACACAACTGGTGGAAATACGCGAAATTGAGAGTTCAATTTTTTAATTCGCGTCGGATCGGAAGAGAAAATCTTACGGCAGGTCGTTGTTACTGACGGACTATCTGCGTTTCCTTCCTAATAATTTTACATGTTTGGCGGGCGCGTATCGACGACCCTCGGGCCAACTCGTATTGTTCGTAGACGATACGGTTTACATGGTAGAATTTCCGAGTTTCGAGCTAGTACCGGGTTGGCCGAGGAAACTGAAGGATATGAATCTTCCTCTTAACGCAAAAATCAACGCTGTAGTTAATACTAACGCGGGACGAACGTTCGCGATTTACAACGACGAGATCGTGGCCGAGATCGACGACTGCTCGATGATAGCCGTCAGACATAACTTGTTGCACGCGATATTTCCGGGGATTCCACCCGCTGTAACGTCCGCCGTTCGATACATCGACGGTAATCTGTACTTTCTCGGTAAACGACAGTTCTTCAAGTACAACGAATTTACCAGGAGTGTAACCATGGCCGGTAAATTCGATCCGGAGATTTTTGGTATCGTGTGTCCAAGGGACGGACTGTTAGAACAATTGCGCGCTCTTTTGAAAAGACTCGCTCAGATGAGGAACGTATTTTCGAGCGAGGACGATTTAGAAGAAGAGAGGGAGGAGGAAGAGGCACGGAAGTTTTCGTATAGTGTATAGAGCGAAGGATACAAAACGTTTACGAACAGTATCGCGCGATCTCTTCGATTGTAAAGATGTACGATATCGAACACTCGCAGGATTTCGAGACGCGTCGAGTCGATGAGAGCGACGACACGAGGAGGAAGAAGAGGACGCTCGACGATGACAGGCCGATCGCGTCAAGTCATAACAACGCCGGTTGTACGAATAATCCAGTTAGAATTCTAGAACGAAAATATTCCTTAACTAAGACGAGATACAAGTTTCTCAATGTCACTCTTATATGTCACTCTTGAACGTTCCTCTCACGTGAATATTATCCTGGGAGATAGTCATGGCAAAGAGGTCTCAATGTCGCCCGATACGTAGAGGCAGTTTGTCGAGCAACGACACGTTCTCTCGAAATATCTGCAGAGTACCAACGGAGAATCGTTCTTTCCAGCCTCGTTGCATATTGGAAATATGACCGTGCGTTTCGGAAAAGTCAACAACTTGACGATATTACGCCTGGAAACTTGCGCGGTTCGCTTGGCCATGTCGAAGGAAACAGTGAATAACATGTTCGAGCTCGAGCATTGCGCCAGCCGACTCGTTATCTCGTTGACCAAGATATTAGGAAAAATCGATGCGAAATTGGCGCGTTTCAAGGATATCGCGTTTACTACTAAGGATACGGAGAATATCTCGTGAGTCATACGCGATAGCGATGCCTTCGATAGTAACGACATTATCGATTGCGAACTCGTTGCTCTGTACTTTGGGATGTAAGATTGAGATGAAATAAAGTGAGATATATATTGTAAAAAAATGTTTTTTTTGGTTATTTGTATTTCCCCAAGCATATATAAGTGTAGTGGGTGATAAAAGAGTCCAATTATAGTATAAGCAATGAATCTGATTATAATATATAAGCAATAAATCTGATATATAATAGTATAAAACAATCTAATATATGATACAATAATTGAAAACAATCTGATATATGATATAAGTTGTTAACGCGATATTACAATTCGGTGATACATTCCTGTCGTTTCAACCACAGTCGTACAGTTTGCACACGTTCTTCATAGCGCAATGCTTCGCGTGACGCTCGCAATGGAATGCTCGAATGTCGTCCAGGGTGCTTAGGCGTCCTATCTCCTCGAAATCCGCGTCGATAGTCTCGACGATCACGTCATGGTCCGCGATGACGTCGCAGCCGAGAATCTCCTCTAACCACTTCTTTTTCTCCAAGCCTTTGATGTACACTCGTTTAGGCTCGTCTCACGATTGATCGCACACGCCGCTTCGAATCACGTGCTTCGAGAATCTGTATGCGACGTCGCTGTCGTTCCACTGCAGGCCGTGATGATTGGAAGTTATCCAGCACGCTTTAGATTTTTTTGTCTTTGTAAGAAGATTCCAGGGAATCGTTTCTCGAAACATTCGATGAGTCAGCTCTTTTCCATTTTTTAATATCGCCACTTCTTTAATAAATTTCTCCCGAACGGTAAAACCTTGCAGATCGACGAAGATCGGTACGTTCGACATCGTCGCGAGAATTCGATATCTTTGCGCTTTGCTCTTCTTTATACGTTCGTTATCGCTATCTCATAAAGAAACCGCGATTTCCTGTGTTTTCGCGCTCAGCTCTTTCTTATACGTTCGTAATCGATATCGCGTAGAGAAAACCGCGGTTTCCTGTTTTTTTACGTACGACGTTCGTCAGCGGATTATATTCTATAACTTTATCGTGAATGATGAGACAATAAGCCGTTGTGTTAGCCGGAACGTTCTCTTTGCATTCGAATTCTACGCGAACGTCGACGGTGGCGCTCTTGATCGATTCGTTCTGGCGGGAGCAATCGATGACCACGAGCGGACCGTATTGCAGAAATCTAGTGACAGTTATGAACGGTTCGCAGGTCTCGCACCCGTAATACGCCTTTCGAAATTTCAGATACATATCGTACAGCACTGCGAACTTGTTACGCTCGAAATCTAGATTCATATCGTCATAAGGATAGAACTCGGAATTCAAATAGAGTTTTACATTAGTCAGTTTGCAATCGTCGAATTTAGAAACTTCCGACGGTACGTTTTTCCTTCCGGTCTGTAGCGCGAAGATCATGTATCACGGTTTCTCAATTCTTCAATTGCGTCGCCGCTTTTACTGCCCACGAATGCTTGGTCGTACTTTGCAACAGTGGAAATTCGTACAGATCCCACGAACGAAAGCCCATGCTCAGATATCGTCCGCTGTCCAGCGTTCGCAGAAGCGACAGTTTATTAACGTCATTCAGTATCACGTGTGGCATTCGCCACTGTATTCTCAACAACGTGACCTCTGATCTGAATGCGCCACGACGCAATTGTTATCGTTGCGAGCGCGTATCAGAATTTGTTCGTGTCGCGTTTATAACTATGCGTTTGTAATCTTCGCAGAAACCGAGGAGTACGTTGAGAGGCACGCAAAAGTTGAAATCGTCCAACGCTATAGGCGGTATTTCCCATCCGGTGTTCTGTAAAGCTCTATCTCTTTCGTAACTTAACGATGCGTAGTTTTTCATCAAGGTCGTTATCCCGACGTTTCTGTTCTTATCGATCTCCACGCCATTGAGCTCGTATCGAATCTCGTCGAACATAAACGCGACAGTTGTTGACTAGCTTCGCTCTCGTAACTTCCTTCGCGCAGTACCTTCCTTCGCCGTGCCTTCCTTCGCACTCTCTCTCGTCGCGAACTTTCTCTTGATGTACAGAAAACTTTCGTACGGCAACGTGTACAGATCTTGTTGTTGTATAGATATTCGTATCTCATCGCTGTATCCGAATGTGGTGTTAGCGTATGGATTGTAAGTGTGGGTTTCTATTCTCACGATACGATCGTCAAAGATCGGGGCACCTCCGTTACTTAAAATGTCGCTCGCCATGTCGATTCTTCATGACGAAACCTAAAGATCTTAAAAACGCGACGTTCGCGGTGTTCAACTCGTTCGCTCTTCCCTCGCGCACCTTCCTCGTCGCGTCGTTTTGCGGTAGGATGTAGCGTTTGCGTCTCCTCCTCCTCTTGCGTACCACTCGTTCAGAACGAGCATCTTTCGCTTTCGCGCATCTCTCTAATGCCTTCGTCGTTGCACGTGAAGTCGCGCCGTTATCTCCTCTCCGCGAAAGTCGATCGGTCGCCCGTCCTGATCCACGACTCGAAGCGTGATATCGGTAACGTTTCGCGCGATGATCGGAAAGTAAATGATCGATGTCGGAGCGTTCGACAGTTTATATCCCAGAGGAACGTTCGGGGAAAACTCGTGTATCGTATGAACCGGTTCGTTGTTGATGTACGCACCCGCGGTGATATTGCACTCCACCCGAATGATATTCACGCCCATGATATTCACGGGCCCGTCGGACGTGTGCCATTTGTTCGGTCGTAACACGCGCGACGACGAGAATCCCAGGAGCAAACCGATGTTGTTCGGTTTCGCGAAATCGATTTGATGCTCGCACCTGATTTTCATGGTATTCTCGTTGGCGCAAATGATCAGAGACTGCGCGCCCCTCTCGCCCTCGTCGCCCTCGTCGCTCGTCCTCTTGCTTTCGTCGATCCTTCGAGAGCGGCGTTCAGATATCTGTCCCAAATAAGTGTGCGTCGCGACCACGAACCAGTCGTCTCGTAATTATTTTGCGACCTCAGCCAGGAATCGAACCTGGATTTCCTGCTTACCGGGCAGGCATCTTATCCTTTCGACTACCGAGGCATGTGATGATATTTATCGCAATAACATGTCTAGAACAACAAGTATACATATATTACAATATACATATATATATGTATCTATCGCGCTCAATTCGTACGAACCCTCGGGAATCATGATCGTTTTGTCGTCGTAATAGAATTTATTATTTGCGGAATCGACATTCGATATAGTGTTGTACGTCTCGAAATTCGTGAGACTTAACTCGTAATCGTCGTCGCTCAGATCTAAGGCGGAAAAATAGCACGCCGTGAGAACGCTACTCTTACCGGTGAACGAAAGGTCCGACATCGCGACCGATCCTCGAGAGAAATTGCAGGCACAACTGACCGCAGATGCTCTGATCGTACGTCTGATACGATCCGCAATTGTACGTTATATTTACGCCGCCGCCGAGATATCTCTCGAGTTCCTTCGGCGGTCGAAGATTGCCGAAATCGTCGAAGTAAATTGCGTTGTTTCCCCTCTTCGCATAGGCGACCCAGTGAGTACCCGAACCAATCGAGTCGTCGAGATTCACGATGCCGCTCTCGTTGCGTCGCGCCTTCGATGGTAACGCGTCACGCATAAACACTCCTCTGAAAAAGAGCACTCGCAGACGACGCGCCGAGCGGTTCAGCTGTTCATTCGTCGTAATGCCGGAGAGCGGTAACTCGAGCGATTCTAACGTTTCCTTCCACGATTTGTTTTTTTTTTTCGTTCTTCTTGTCACACCTGCCACGTTTGTAAGGCGCTAGTTGCAATCCGTGACCCTCCATCGCCCGATTGTGACGTTGCAACTCTTCCAGTTGACGCCGTGCGGTTTTACCGGCGTTCACCGCTTTCGCGACGCCCGCGGCGCCACCGATCAAAGAACCGAGCGCGCCTAGTATCGGAAAAATGGGTAATAAGCTTCCGCGTTCCACCGTCGGAAGTATCCTCCTCCTCGTTGTCGTCGTCGTCTTCTTCTTCTTTCTCAAATCCATGCCTAGCTTTGTTTTTGCTTTCATAGCAGCTCATACGGCGGTCGCGGCGGCTCTCTCGCCGAAGGTGGAATCTCCGGCCGTTATACGTTCGCGCGCCTTCTCGGCGAGAGCCGAGTCTCGGTCGGCGTCGTGGCGATCGGCGAGTTTCTTATTTCGCGAATAGGCGATGTCGTGCTCGCGGCACGCCGTCCAACGGGTTTACGCCTCGATCGCCGCGCGCCAATCGCTTCGCGAGATGGGTGCCGGGTCCGCAAAATTGATACCCGGGAATATGTAGTTCGAAAGGAAGCGCGTTTATCGCCGTATCGAGTAATCCTGCGCCGCTAAGCATTCGTTACAATTCTTGATAAGAGGCGCAGGACCGTCTATATGCGATCGTTGCCACGGACGATTATAATACTCCAGACACACGCGACAACGTTGCACCTCGGGATCCGCTCTCAGATGATCGGATAGTCTGTTTCCACGTATCTGTCGAAATCGCGCACGAGAACGATCTTCGGGATAAGTCGCAACTGTTCGACAGATAGATTGAAAATATCACGTTTGTCCGTCAATAGAAGAAACATATTGATCACTTTGCGCGATCGAATCGCCATCGAGTATAAGTGGAGCGATTATCGGTCACATCTCCTCGAAGCGAGCGCGCGTAAGTGCGATTCGTTCGACGGTCGCCGGCTATAGGAATGCCCAATCTCGACCATAAGGCTCGAAGGCGACGAATCTCAAGCGACGCGGTCGAGAGGGTGCGTAAACACGGCCCTCTACTATCGAACACGATACGCATCATTTGCGGCCCCTCCAACTGCGGTAAAACGAACGTGTTGATAAGCATGCTCGAAAGTCCGCACGGCGCGCGCTTCGAGAACGTGTACGTTTATTCGAAATCCTTGCAACAACCGAAATATCGATACCTGGCGGAGCTGCTCGAGTCGATGGACGAGATCGGCTATCGCGCGTTTTCGAACAATAGCGACGTCGTACTACTGAGCGAGGCGCTTCCCGATTTGATATTCGTGTTCGACGACGTGGCCTGTGACAAGTAGAACGCGATTAGGGAATATTTCGTCATGGGTCGACACTCGAACATCGATTGTTTTTATCTTCGTCAGACATACGCTACAATTCCGAAACATCTGATACGCGACAATGCGAATTTCTTGATTCTGTTTAAGCAGGATGGCACTAACCTAAAGCACGTTTACAACGAGCACGTGAATACGGATATGTCATACGAGAATTTTTATGCCTTGTGTTGCGCGTGTTGGAAACGCAAATACGGTTTCGCAGTCATCGATAAGGACAGCGCGTTAAGGAACGGTAGATACAGACGAGGATTTAACGATTTCGCCGTGGTGTAGAGCGATCAGTTGTGCGACGAGGATGGACGTCGACACTGCTGCGAGTATGGACGTTGACGCTGCGGCTGGTATAGACGGATCGCTCGACGGGAAAAAACGGCGCGAGAGATCGCGAAGACTCAGAACTCTATACGTAAAAAGTACAGAGAGTTAAAGACCGATGAGATAGAAGAGGAGATCGCGCGAAGAGGAGAGGCGACTCAAGCCGATCGTTCAGCCGTTGAAACGAATCGCCGAGAACACCGCGCGAGACGAGTCGACCGAGGGAATCGACCCGATTGCGTTCGTCGGCGCTAAGAGGAAACGCGAGACCGACGACGAGCCGCCGTCGAGACCGACGAAGAGACGCTTCTCAACGAGATCGCCATTGATCGCGACAGTGAATCCCGTGACTAGAAACGAATTGGAGGAATCGATTTCGAACGCGCAATGGGGACCGTTAGATCACAAATATATGGGCGCGCTTCTAAGCGGGGACAGACAGAGCGAGATCGCTCACGTTTACGGAGTGTACTTCGACTTGGATGGCTCGATGCTTGGCGACAGGCGATTTGATGTGGCCGCCGACGACAGCGTGATCGTGGGCGACACGCGATATCCGGGTACCCCGGGCTTATACGAATTGATCTTCAAGAGACTTCCCGACGACGCCGTATACACGGAAAACGACAAGCAAACGTACAAGAGTATACTGTTGACTACGAACGCCCATCGGCGTGGTCACAACGCGCTTATGCCCATTCTAGGAAACAAAGGTTTCAAATACAAGCATATCATCGCGCCGCTATTGCTCGATAGAGACAAAAGTGGCGCTGGTACTGGTAAAGCGAGAAAAAAAGGGATCGACTCTGTTCCATCCGCTATGCGGGTGAGAGACAAAGGAATCGAGTACGTTCACTGGGATCCCAACGAGCTAGTCGATCGTCTTCGATTGCTTGATGTCTCTCGACGAGCTGGCAACGACGCTCACGACAACGAGATATTCTATCGATACTCGAAGAGTTTCGCGAGATCGACGCGATCGAGTAAAACGCGGCGCGCGCTCGCGACGATCGGTATTCCCGTTATGTTGGTGAACAAGTTCGGAAGACTGTTGGAGTCGTTCGGCGGAGGCGACAGGGCACGCTCGCGACCGTTGATCGATTCCCTGCGTCGCTATGTGCGTAACAACACGCTCTGTCTAAGTAACGATTACTACGACGCGAGAGACAGAACCATACGGCGTTTAGCCGCACCTAGAACCGATACCGACGCCGCGAGGAAGAGCTACGTGGACAGCGCGTTTCGAGACGCGGAAACGAGAATCTCCAAGACGAGCAAACTCTCGGCGAGCACTCGAACGTTGCTATCGGAGATGAACGAGAGCACGGTCAGATCGATCGGCGAATTGGAGGAATCTATAGCGCGCGTAATCAGATTGTTTCTCAAATACGATACGCAGATCGCCGAGATTACGAGCAGATTATCGCGCACGATAGATTCGTCACCCGCGAGGGCATGATGAATGAATTAAAAACCTGTCCATGTTTCAATGTGCGCTAGGACGAACGGGAGAAAAACAGGACAAACTGCGAGCTAGAGATTCGAGCGAGATCCGAAAGACCGTCGAGACGCTCGGCGACGCTCAGCAGAAACGAACGCAGACCCTAGAGGAATCACTGCGAAATCTAGAAAAATCCCTGCGAAACGAGCTCGACGCGTCGTCGACGAGCCGCGAGAGAATATCGACGAACGTGGAGAATCTCGCGCGTAGCATGACAGATCTGACGAGGATCGCGAGAGAACTAACGGACAAAGCGGTAACGAGAGAGACGCTGGACAAGACGTTGGCCTCGTTGAACGTGGATAAAATAATGACTAGAGAAACGATAAACGAATTACTAATCGCACTAAAAATGGATATTTCAAATACCGTGAAACACGCGATTAACGTTGGAACGAGAAACAGAAGCGAATGCGCGAAGCGATGAGCACGAATAAAACCAATGCGAATCGCGCCTCCTCAGTAAATCAGCGATGAGCGTCGAGAAGAGGAGACTCGTCAAGGAGTTTCACGCGCTCGCGCGAAGAAACTTTCCACGTCGTCGAGTCGTGGTGCGCGGTTACGACGACCTGTGGCAGGCCGATGTCGTCGAGATGCGTCCGTACGCGCGACAAAACAAAAGCTACAATTACGTGATGACGGTCATCGATGTGTTGAGCAAGTACGCGTGGGCTGTACCGCTGAAGAGCAAGAGCGGAAGCGAGGTAGCCGCGGCGTTGTCGCGAGCTAGATATTTCGCGACGACGCTCGACATCCGCGAAATCTACAAACGGACAAGGGCAAGGAGTTCTACAACGCCTCCGTAAAAATGGTTACTGATAGGTACGATATATGTCACTACTCGACGTACTCGGTGATGAAAGCGGCGGTTGTGGAGCGATTTAATCGCACACTCAAGAACAACATGTGGAAGCTCTTCACGCTCAACGGATCGTACAGATGGCTCGACGCTCTATCGCGTTTAATCTTGGAGTATAACAACCGTGCGCATCGAACGATCGGAATGCGACCGGCGGACGTAACTCCCGCCATTGCCAAGAGACTCCTCTCTACGGTATACAGTCACTTGAAGATCGCAGCCCCCGCAAGATTCAAGGTGAACGCGTCAGCAAATTCAAAACGATTTTCGAGAAGGGATATACGCCTAACTGGACAACCGAGATTTTTCGAATCGCTAAGGTGCAACGCACGAATCCCGTGACGTATCTGCTGAAAGACTATTGTAAAGAGCCAATAGCCGGAGGATTTTACGAACACGAGTTACTGCGAGTTTCCAATCCCGATATCTATTTCGTAGAGAAAGTGCTACGTAGAAAGAACGATAGAGTTTTCGTCAAATGGTTAGGAATGGACAATACACACAACTCTTGGATTCATAAAATGGTTGTATTGTAATGAATAAAGAGTGTACAGTATTACTTATTCTACATTTATCTACATAAAAGTTTTATACTACATTAGTATCTAATAACGGTATCTTATAATGACCTCACGGTAATGTATCGGTGGAATCGGGTATTAAGTATCGCTTGTCGTCGTGAGGACTCAAAGCTATCTTTAGTTCGAACACGGTGTAAACCTCGTGCAGCATCGAGCGTACGCACGCCTGACGTCTCGATTGCTGCGACGATTCGTTCAAGCAACGCGCGAAATCCTCGAACGTTATCGTTTTCGCGCGGTATTCCTTTTGACGCTCTTTATTCTCTTCGTATCGCTCTTTCCCAGAACTCTCAGAGTGTACATCTTCGCCCTGAGTCCTATAAACTCCGTCATGACCGCTCCGTTGTTCTCGTCTTTCATCAAACCGAGAACCTTCTTGTTCGCGCGTGGTATATCGCGTTGTCGTCGGGATAATCGCTGGTATCGAATCTCGCGATATCTCGCTTCATATTCTCGTAAACGTTCCGACATTCCAGAAAAGTATCAAGTTATCGGTGTCCGTGTACATGATTTTGTATTTAGAGCGATAAAGCGGCATCATATAATCGTAATGAAAATCGTACAATCGCATCTTGGATATCTTTAAAATGCACATACCAACGTAAATTGGTTTGTTAAACTGAACCTCGAGTTTGCGCAACTCGACAGCCATGAGATTCTCGTCAAAGACGCTCCTATTGTGAAAATTCGGTTTCGCGATCAGCGCCTCTGCGCCATATCTTCCGTCCCAACGCGTCACGAGCCTTACGTCTACGTAATCGCGCACGTTCTCCATTGTTTTGCCGAAAACTGCGTTGTTCATCAGTTTATACAGATTCCTCTCGAACTCGTTGCTCGCGCGAGTTCTCCGTTCCGTATTGAGCTCGATGTACGCGCGCAGCCAAGGAGATTGCGCGAACTGCAACGCGCGATAGACCTTCGTTACGCGTAAACCGTGTCGCACGCACTGCTGAAGATTGCGATAGTGCGTCACGTAACGCGACTTGTCGTAGAGCGTGGCGAATAGTTTTTCGTTTCGATTTCCCGGCGGTCTCTCGCGCGTCGGGCAGAACGGAAGATCCGCGTGGTCGTCGTGAAGATATCGCGGATACTCGAGACCGACTTTTAGAATATAATCGATATCGGAGTCAGGTGGCACGGACATAACATCGAGACCCTCGACATCCTTGACCCGAAATTCCGCATACGGCAAGGGTTCGCACATGGCCCAGCCGTAGAGATTGTTCACATCGTAGTACATGAGATACGACGACGGTTGAGATGAGTCGTACGATTCATATTGGTTGTTAGCTCGCGCGTATCTGTTCGAGTATTGGCTCAAACCGCCGCGTATACCACGCTTTACGAACATCACCATATTGATATCGGTAAGCAGATCGAATCGACCGTTCATGTATTTCAACATAGCGTCCCATGTATCCCGGTAATGTGAAATAATGCGCTGGATCCAAATCATAACTTTCCATACAGGTATCCCGAAAATTTTCGAAAAGAGACATCCGTCAAGAAAAGCACATCCGTTTTCAAATATTAAATCGTTGTATTCGCCGAGAGTTCTCACGCGAAAACGCTTCCATACCCTTTGCGCGTGTTCGTAATCGCTAACGCTCACAGTTTCACCAGTTAAAGAACTGTGAAAGGCTTCGATCGGCGGTAACTCGGTCTCTAACAGTTTATCAATGCTATCGATGTACTCGTACGGAAATACACCTTTACGCGTGAGCAACTCGAAATCCTCCGCAACGAGATCGGAAAATTCGAATCGCGCGATCCTCAATTTTTCTCGATCTAGATACGAAGCTTTTTCTAAACTGGTATTGAGAAACTTAAACGAATCCACGAAACGTAGCTTAACACAATTTTTCCATTTTCCGTACGCCGAATCGTTGACGATTTTTGAAAACGCGATGTAATTCTCCTTAAGCAATGGTAACAGATCGACTCTACCTTCGAAAGCGTTTGCTACATTTTTGATAATGAAATGCGCGTCGTAACCGGATAGATTGTGAAAAAAAACGGGAATAACGAACGCGTGCTGATAGTTCAAATTGCAGCTCGCGTGCGCAGATCTTCTGTACCGTCCTGTAAGGTGACAGTGATCGCGCACGCGAATATCGTACGACCCAAAGCTCCTTCTGCACACATGACAATTTGTCGCCTTTTGAAAAGCGCTCCGTTCGTCCAGCGTGAGCTCCGACATCGGTACGCTCACGCATAGAACCTTCCTCACGCGACACGCGAGAGCGCGCAGCTCCTCGACAAATCACGAGACGCAGTCGTCGCCTCGGCGAAATCTATACGCGGATACGATTCCGTTGTACGTGCTACGCAAATAATATCCCACGCTGAACGCCTTGTGGTGTTGATAGACGAATCTATCGTCGAGATTCCCAGTGAACCGTTGATCTCCCTTTTCTAAAACGCACTCCAGATCGGCATACACGACGAATCGTAGTCTCTCCTTTTTGTCGTGATTGTGAAAGGAGAGCAACTTGTCGTCCTCGCTCGGAAGAATAACGGCGCAGTCGCTCGCTCTTCCGCACTCGACGCTATGCGCAACCAATTTCTCGTTTGAGTAAAAATAATGTAGACATCTGAAAAATACAATTTATAATTAATACAAAATTTATCTCGCGACGAGCATAGTCTCTCTCTTACGCTTACCGGTCACATATGTATTTTTTTCCTTATGCTTGTTTATTTGCGACGTTAACAGTCGAGACAGGTGCTTTATCCATACGAAGTGACCGACGTTATCACCGCCCCGCTCGTTCGACAGGTAGAGCAAATTTACGTGCGTAGACTTCTTGTTTCCCGTGAGCAACAAGGGAACGATCATGATACTGTTCCTCTCCCTTTTCTCTCGAATGGCAAATACGTTGATAGACACATCGTTAAGACGTTCGAACCTAGCGATGTTTCGTGTCATAGGAAAGTCGATACCATCGAAATTCAGCATCAACGAATAGTGAGGATACGACGACGGTCTGTCCGAGTGTAGATCAACGGGATATAGAGCGGCCATTACCGCGCCCACGCGAAGCACGCGTTGTCGTTTGAACGTACGTTAATCATGGCTTTCTTATATCTTATCTTCGAAGGAAGTGCCATCCAACATCCAGCGTGCATAGGATTACACTTGTTCACATTGATCATCAAATTTAATATCCGAAGTAACGCCCAATCGCTGTCACATTCCTGAAATTCCTCCAGCGATATCAGAACAATATTCATAACATCTCCGTCGTACCATTCTCATAGATCGGACATACCGAATAGCTGACGATTCCTCGTGCGAATGCTCTTAACAGCGCTCTTATTATTCGCGACGAACTCCCCGTGAAACACGGTGTTGACCTTTAAACACGCGTGCATATCGAGATTGACTCGCTCGAGCACCGTGGCCCTCGCGTCCTCGAGAAACCGTCGGGGTTCGGCGTACTCGATGTTTATCACAGCACCTGTTCATACGCGATTCGCGAAGGCCGTCTCAATATCCACCCATTCGAATCCCTTCAAACCGTCGTATCCTGCGCACAAGTAACTAAAACGTCGACTCAAAGCGAGTCTCGCACCCTCCAACTGCGCTATTCGAGAGACCAAAGAATTTATCGTTCCGGTAACCGTAAGATCAACTCTATTTTCACATCTATCTCTCAAGACCTCGAGACACTCGATACACTCCCGTTTCCAAACGCGATAGGCGGATAGTCCCTTCAACTCCCGCTGCGCGTTCGAGAAGATCGTGACTCTTCTCCATATCGCAACCTCCCACACAGTGTTATCCCAACCGTCCGTAGGAACGACGAATTTAACGTCTCGCACTTTTTTCTCTCTCGCTGTTCTCTCGTAGATCACCGCTCTGTCGCTCAGAGCGAGCAACGTTTCGATCTACAGTTTCTCTCGCGGGCTCTCTGTATCGATTTCCCGTCGCAAGTGATACGTGGCCACGTTCCAGCGAACGTCTTCTCTCATCACGATCCACTCCTCGTCGTTGCCAGGCGCGATAGTTTCGTGACACTCTAAACTATCGTCACTCTCGATAATCAACTCGCAACGATCGTCGTCGAGATCGCGATGCGTCACGTTACGATCGAACGCGCGTAAAAGTGAATCGTTGTTCTTACTCGAAGACGAGCCGCCATTAAGCGTGACTTCTTCTATATACCACGTTCTTAACAATGGAAAAAAAATGCCTCTCACGACTAGATATATGCTTCGAGGCAGCGTCGAAAACGTGTCAAATCGCGACAACCGCGATACTGAAATGACAAAACGCGCGGTATTCTACATAATCAGAACGCGCACCTGCCCGTCGCCGCGAAACAGGACGCGCTAAACCCCGTAGAAAACGCCTAGACACATGCCTAAGACGACGTAACAAACCGCAGCATCCTGCAAAACAAGATGTGCTAGACCCCGTGGAAAACGCTAGGGCGGCGTCGAAAACGAACGCTAAGGCGGCGTCGAAGACGCGTCCGGGGTTACGCGGGAGGTGCTAGACCCCGCGGAAAATGCTAGGGCGGCGTCGAAGACGGGGTGGACACACGCGTCGCATCCCCGTAGACAATGCCTAGGGGAAACCGACCCGGGGAAACCCCGCGACCGCCTTACCGATCGAGGAGGATAAACCTACCCCAACGACCGCCAGAGGGATCCACCTTCTCTCCCTCGGTTACGAATCCCCTGGGGAAAGAAAACCATCCTTACCGATCTAAAAGGATAATCCTCCGAATACGAACCCCCTGGGGATTCTACGATCTCCCTCCTCCCTCCCTCACCCTCCTTTCCGCCCCGTTAGGACCTTCCTTGCTTATCTACTGATATCTGTGCTATTTGGTAATGCAGAGTAATGCGAGAGGAATCAAAACAAATTATTTAGAAGATTTTTTGAAATCCCGGACACTTATAATTATCCCGGATGCTTTCAAAAAATCCCCGACGTCCCCGGACACCATAAAAAAGAGGACAATGTTCGGGGAAAAGAGGACGGATGGCAACCTTACACATATACACACACACACACACACACACACAGACCGTACATATATATATATATATATATATATATATATATATGCAAAATATATAAAATGAAACATCCTACACATATATATATATATATTATATATATAGGATGTTTCATTTTAAGTGATATGATCGATTATCTCGCGAATCAATGATTTTATTGAAAAATTTTTCGAACGAAAGTTGCATGGCTTGAAAGGGGATACATGATGGAAATGTGGACTTGATCTTGAGTGATCTTGTCAAAATCAGGTCAAGGTCATTAATGTTTTTTTAAATGGAAAATCCTATTTTTTATTACATATTCTTGTAACTTATCTCGAGAGTTTTCCAAAATATTTATACATGTATTGTCACATATATAAATTATATTAGGTGTACAAAAAAGTTCTGAGCTTTTTTTGTAAAATTCAATCTTTATTCAAAAACAAACAAAAAAATATTAATAAGCAAAATATTCCTCGTTTGCATCAACGACCTTTTGCCATCTTTCGGGTAGCTTGCGAATTCCTTGACGATAGAAGCTCACCGGCTTCGAAGCGATAAAGTCATCAATGCATTTTCGTATCTCTTCAAATCTCACGAAATGTGTATCAGCCAAATGATGCTGCAGCGACCGGAATAGGTAGTAATCGGAAGGCGCCATGTCTGGACTATACATCGCGTGCGGGAGAAGTTCCCAGCCTAACGTAAAGATATGGTCCTGAGTCGCTTTCGCAACATGTGGTCGAGCATTGTCATGAAGTAAGATCACTTTACGACGTCCTTAGCCAGTAAATGACCTCTTTTCTTCTAATGCATCGCTCAAATTGGTCAATTGTTGTTGGTAGCGGTCTGCCATGATTGTTTCATCCGGTTGTAACAACTCGTAATACAACACACCTTTCCAATCCCACCAGATACAGAGCAAAATCTTCTTGGCGTGGATATTGGGCTTCAGCGTCGATGTCGAAGGTTGACCAGGGTCAACCCATGATTTTCTACGTTTAGTTATCATAAAGAATCCACTTTTCACCTGTAATGATTTTGTGCAGAAAATCTTTTTTCCGGAACTTTGAAAGTAAAGTGAGTGCAGTGTCACGCCGACGATTTTTGTTGTCTTCGGACAATTCATGCGGAACCCATCTGCCTTCCTTCAAAACCTTTCCCATCGTATGTAAACGTACGGAAATGGTTTGCTGCGTAACGCCA